>CM068757.1:8098092-8523415 GCA_035084275.1 Hydrolagus colliei | reverse complement strand
TGACATCTGCTGATTAAGTCAACGAACTCCACTTCTCAACCAGGGACCGCTGTAAAAAAGTAATAATTCGCAATTTAAAGGTGTATTTTTTTTTAGCATATTGTCCCTACGCTGTCTGATGTAAACTAACTGGAGTTTGTATTCATATATGTATAAATGTACATTTTGTATGTGTGTATCTATGTATGGTGTATGCCTTTCGCCCACAAAGAACACAGTCACTCCACTTGACAATATATTTATGTGAAGCGCTTTGAGACGTCTCGTTGACCCAATAAGTATCAAATGTAACGACAATAAGAACAAAATTACAGCCATGTGACGCCTTTCACGTCGTGGGGACGTCCCGAGGCGCTGGATTGCAAGGATTATTATGATTATTATTCATATTATTATTTTTTCTCTTCAGTTCGCACTCCTCAACACTCGCACTGAACAACACTGCTGCCATTAGGTCGGTTGTATGTGTACACACTGTGCACGATTATTTTATTAACAAAAATATAAAGTGCTGGATAATCCATCAAATCTCAAACCCGCTTTCTAACTGTTAAGATACAACTTTAAACTTGAAACCATTTTCTGATGGAAGTTCCCATTGGTAAGGGATACGAACTGAGTGATTTATGCTGCACGTTTATTGCTGTCTAAACTAATCACCCCAATCCTTACATTTGGCGAGCACCTTTCGAGTCGGGGGAACGTCGGTCTCAAAGGGCTTGGTGAGACTTACTGTAAAGTGTAATGACTGTGTTTCGCAAGTGAAACGCGGTAGCCAATCTGTGACAGCGATGTCCCACAGACAGCCAGGAAGTGAGCGGTCAATTTCTTTTCAAGACACTGGGAGAAGACAAAACCCATGTTGTTTTTGAAGCGAAAAGGGGGGGGGGGGGGGGGGGTATATTACAATATCCATCTCCATTTCATGGGGTGGATATCAGGTTAGGAGCACGGAGTCGCATTGGGAAGAGGCTCATTTTCATCGAATCAGTGTGAAAGGAAGCGCAGACTCTATAGCGTGTAAACCATACCATGCAATGCAATGGAAGTCCCCAAGTCTGCAATGAGAATTACTCGGTGTGAAACCATCGCTGGTTTGTTCGTGAGTCCAGCACATATTGGGATATATTGCGTGGAAAGTGTTTTTTTTTTACAAAATATACTCCGTTTCTTTTTTTTGGGGGGGGGTGGGGGGGGTCTTTAATTAGTTACAGATTCTGCAGTTTTAAGATGTACCCATTATATTTTCCCAAGTGTAACTCAAAGGGACGTGAGAGTGGTTTGATCCGTTTCGATTGAGTGAGATCTTTACACTGTACAGTATATGTATCTTTCACCTGCAAATACAATTATTCTTTTCGAAATGTAGACGTTTTGGACAGTATACAGATTGATCCGGACATACTCTTCACAATTAATCAGCGGTAGGGGGAAAGGGAGAGAAAGAAAACTATTTGTTTTGGCAATGGTTTTGAGTTTTTTTTTTGGCTTTCCTGAATAACAATAGTGTCATAATGGATTGGACTAGTAAGTGAGCCTTACGTCAGTTTACTGATCCATTAGTGTGTGTCTCAGCCTCTTTGGAGCGGAGCTAAGTAATACAGAAATAACAGGGCTCGTAAATTAAGGGGCTGTGGAGAGGGGGGGGGGGGGGGGGGGGGGAGAGGGCAATGCTCCAAGCCTTACTGCTTATAAATGAAGGGGTGAGTGAGGCGAGCAGTGAGTGCATTGAAGAGAAGTGAAGTGAAGGGAAGGGGCGGGGCTCGTTGAGCTGTCCACGGTGCTGAACAGTCGAGTGCTGTCCCACTTCAAGTCAGTCGACAAACCAAACAGTGTAGCGGGCAAGTCAACCCTTCTCTCTTCACGGTACAGGTGTCTCAGAGACACAGAGACTGGGAGAGACAGACAGACAGACAAAAAGGTATAGAGACAGAGAGAGATGAACGGACGCTTGCTTCAGATAAACATTAATCTGCTGGCAAGGGATCATTTCTGTTTGCTGACTGCTTGGCCCGTATATTGATGGTACTCGAGATCAGTGCACCTGCAGGATGGGGATATTTGCTTTTTTAAAATATACATATATATGAAAATAAGTACTGTACTGTTAGTCTATTGAGAATAAATGTAGCAGCCCATGGTCTCACCGTCTCTAGTCTAAATTACGTTAAACACCGAATGAATGCACTCAATGTTGGTTGATTTTATTATTATTATATTATTTCTTTACCCAGGGAATGACTGACCAGGGAAGCTTCGTTCACTGACCACAGGACTATGGAGTTTAAACCAAACAAACCTCACCTCTCTGTTTCTCTCTCTCTCAACTAACAGTGTCGAACTTTTAATAATAACAACCAATAATATATCTGTGCCTCTCCAAACCGCATCTTTCTCAAAGTTAGGACATCTGTTTTTTGTTAATCCCTCTCTCCCCCCCCCCCCACCCACTTAACGCGACATAAAATGAAACCACCACACTGGATTTTATACCAGTGACTGTAAATAACAACAGCTATTGTTACAAACGGTGGGAAAAACCGCTTGCAGGGTTCAAACTGGGGCAAATTATTTCGGAAATCGATCAGATACTAGGAAAAATAAGCTTTTAACGGGATTGGTAATAAATGGGCAGAGTGAACCACTGGACAGGGGTTGTACACAAAGATATTAAGTCCCTCTTAAAATTGCTAGTTACTGTATTTTTCTTCAGACCTATTTCTGCACATATATTTATTTATTGAGGGTCTTAAGAGGTTCCCGTCCCCCCCCCCCCCCCCGCCCCCCCACCCCGCCCCACACCCACACACACACATACACACGTTTCCTCTTTCTTGAATCGCATTCTCCAAAATCAGAAACATATCTCATTGTTTACACAGCTTCACACTCAAGTCATTCGAAGTATTAACTTACATTGTTGTATTTAACATAAAACGATACTAATGCTCTCACTCTGGGGGGCAGTTTAAACCATATTAAGCCACATCTCTCCACTCCAACCACTTCTGAGGCATTCTCGACATGTCACTCACTTATTCTCCGTTTAGGGGGAAAAGTCCTACCACTGGAAAAGCGATCCGATCCATTTCCATACATTTCCAATGGCAATACAGTGTTAATTCTACCTTGAAAACTGTCCAGGTAATTTAATTATGCTTTACACTTCTGGATAATGGACCCCTATCACGATTAATGTATAGATTAAATATAGCTGGTTTGATTTTTTTTTAAATGTCAATTTAGTGATCAGGGACTGTGAACAGTAAATTAAATACTTCATTATATTGATTTTATTTTACACACAAGATTAAATGCTGCTGGGTTATCCATCAAAGACTCACAAGAATGCAGTGTGACATATTAAAGATGTGAATTTACACTCCATCAAAAATAAATCATTTTTCAAATAAAATGCAGTGTGGTTATAAACCAAATGTGCTCTGTGATCAGGAATCTTTCTGGCTGTATGCAATATAGCTGTATATGACCTGGCCTATGCAATATGGTTTTATATTGGGTTGACATTATCATGGCATGTCATTGAGCCCTTCACTTCCCATTAAGTCACTACCAACAAGCTTAGTTGACCCATCCCCCAAAGGTATTGAATTATCAGATGTTTGACATCAGCACTGTTCCACAACAAATACACAGTCACTACATCTTACAGAATAACTCCATGAAGGTCATTGAGACATTTTAACATGATTATAACATTTAAAGCGGGTTTTAAATTAGTATAAAGTGAGGTAAAACAGCTAAATCCAGCCTCAGTTCATGAAATCAAACAATCCTGGCACATTGTTAGGATGTCCCAAAGACAAGATTTTGTATTAAATGGCAGGAGTATGATTATTGTAAACAGATATTTCTCTGTGTTTTTGTTTCTCTTAAAAAGATAATATTTATTAGGAGAACTGTGATCGTTAATGTTCTGGGGAATCAAACATGCTCTATCTCCTGTAGTCAGATTAGGCATCAAGACAGATACAATTTGGGCCCTCTTGCTTTGATCTAATACCGCAACCACATAACTAAAAGAGTATCCTCTACTCTACTGTATCAGTGCAAAACCCCTAATATTCACACCAGCCAATTCTGTGGGCTAACTGCATCTGACAACAAGTGAAGTGCAATGCGCAAGTCCCAACCCCATAAGGAATTGAGTTGAGATTACACAAAGCTGTTCAACCTTACAAGTGACAGAAAGGGACAACTCAATTACAGAATGTGGACTACATTTCAAACCACCTCCCAGTGGATACAATAGGGTAAAACCTGCTGGCAAATCCAATCAATGTTGTTCCTAGAATTGCACTTTTGATTTCTCTTTCTAAAATCTTTCAAAACATTTGTAGCTGGCATTAAATGCAAGTGGCAGGACCAATGTCTTGATTTCAGTCATATGAAAAGGTACCATGCAGAACCAATCTGGTTATGGATCACATGCTACCATCTCAAATTGTATATAATAATAATCCTTGCATTTGATATAGTGCCTTATCACATCATTGAGATATCTCAAAGCACTTCATAGAATATACTGTCAGGTCAATTAACTATATTTTGTGGGTGAAACGCTGCAGTCAATTGTACATTTGGACTTGACAGTATTTAATCATAAAGAGCTCTGAGATGTTTTCATGTTCTTTCTAAAAACAAATGCAGTATTACAAAGCGATAGATAAATATCAAAGCTTTTTCTTTTCTCATTTATAACCAGCTGCATTGATTGCATTATTGGGAGGTTGGACGGGTCTGAATTTTTTTTCTTGTGAACTGGCTGCCAAATTAATGCAACACTAGACAGTAAAAAATAGATTTGGCCACCATCTGACCCATTGCAGGAGGTATGATTCAGATTTTTTTTTGTTATAGTATTGTAAAATGCTGTAGTAGCAAAGCTGTGTCTGTTGAGACCAATCATTGTCGCTCAGGCAGTGTACAGCATCCCTAATGGTGTGTGCTGATGTCATTGTGCCTGCATCTGCAATTGCATCAGCTGAAAAAATGCAGACTGGGCAAAAGCGACTGGCACCAAAAGGGTTGTACTGCAGAGCAACCACCAAGTTTTAAAAGACACAAGTTTAAAGCATCAAATCTTGAGAGCAAGTTTCTCTAACGCACTCACTTCCAGGTGAGCAGTTCCAACTTTTACCGTATCCCAACATTATATAGTTTGAAATGAAACCATCCATCTCTTCAGTCTACAGACCAAGAAAGAGACTTCTATGCCCACCAGCCACATATTAGAAGGCCTTGCAGTGCATCTAACCTCCATATATATCAAGATATCTTTTGGGATTGTATTTCCTTTGAAGATGCAACACTGCTCCATGTACAATATAATGGCTAAGACCAGTTTAAAGCGTCAAATTTGAATGTAAATTTCTGCCCCGTGTCCATTTTCATAGCAAATTAGATGTACTAAATGGGTGTTGAAGATGACCTGGCATGACTCAAAAAGAGAAGGGCGTTACTTCCGACATCCTAACCCCAAATCCTCCACATAAAACTCGTCATTCAGTCATGTCTGTTTGTGAGGGCAATACAGTTTACTAATTGGCTGTTGAATTCACTTACGAAATATAGTCACTATGTTTCACAATAAAAATCTTGTCTTTGGGACATTCTAACAATGTGCCAGGATTGTTTGATTTCATGAACTGAGGCTGGATTTAGCTGTTTTACCTCACTTTATACTAATTTAAAACCCGCTTTAAATGTTATAATTTAGCAAACAATTTGTAATCTAATTTTAAAGGTCTTGATACAACCTCTGATAAACTTCTTTCTATTATTCTCAACACCTGTTGACATAATATTCCTTGTTTAGGAATCGCTGATTGTTCACAAGTTTAAGTATCTTTTCCTTGGACTTGTTCTTAAATGTAGCCTCTCAGTGCTAAACTCAGTAGCAGTGACCGTATTTGTAGTGAATGTACGGTAGGCATGTTTAAGAAACAAAGAAACGTAGGGAAATGTAAGGTAATGGTTGAAAAGCAATTATTAGCTCTAGGCTGTTCTCGCAAGACATATGGTTCAATTTTTTTTATCTGCTAAGAGTGAACAGTTAAAAATGATCAGGCTTTTAATTTGCAACCAAGTATACACCAGGCACTAGAGGTAACTTAGCTTTCCTTGGCGTTTGTTACCGTGAAACTAGGTTTGAGGATCGTGTGGGTTTATTTTGTGGGAGGAAGAAATGTACAGAAAGATTTGAGATGCTGTGGTGAGGGTTCAGGGAGAAGATAATGGGGAGAGGAGTTTTGGTAACCTGGTTTACTTCTGATGCAGTGGTTTTACTGTTTATACTTGGTCAGCAGTAATAATACTCAACTGCTCAGCCAATATTGGAATTCACCCAATGACACCTATTGCTGCGCACTTTCCAATACTTCCCACACCATTTATTGCTAAAGTACCAAGGCTACACTGCTGCCCATTGTTTTAAACGTTGGTATCAGAGCCCACTTAGCATTAATCTGTTGACAGAATGGTAGTCCAATGGTACTCCTGGTCAAATTGAGGAAGCCTGTTTCCCTGGTGATAGTTCCTTCAGTTGCTTCATCTTTACATTTCTCTGTAAATTGATTCCCTAACTCTCTTTAACCAAGTGTCGATGCAGTGGGAATGTTAGGGGCTGGTGTAAATCAGCTTATCAGTTAATTCCCTTTCCAAGCGTAGCCAAGACTTTTGGATGTGCACCACGGAAAGATGGCCATTCCAAACCAGACTAATTACATTAGCACCCACACAAAAAATCAAACCAGTGAGTCACTGATGACTGAAACAAATTAAATAATTGAGTTCAGCTAATGCTAGGATGCACGACTGCAGAAAAACAGCTTATAATGAAGGAGCCATCTTTGACAGGAATTTTATGCCATAGAAATATACGAAAAAATCAATTCATGAATCATACTTACCAGAACTAATACTTATTGTGGGAGGAGAAAGGGAAAATGGTTGACTTGAAATGAAATTCAATTCCTACCAAAGTCCCATGTAACAGAATCTTATTTTCAGTTGCATACAATCTTATTTTCAATTGTATACGCTGCCGTGCGCAATTGGCTGCTGTATATTTGTGTTTCGTCCACAAATATACATTCAATTCACTTACAGTTTATTTTGTGAAGTGCTTTGAGATGTCTAGAAGATGTGAAAAGCGCTATATCAAATGCAAGGATTATTATTAATATCTTTACAAGGTTTACTATATACTACACAAAATAAGTATACTTTTGTGGGATACCATGCGATTTCTCTGGTAACCTGTACCATTCATCATTATTGGTCACTGTTGTATAGCAAATGCTTTATAATGTCTAAACAATTTTGTGTATAGTGTAAATTAATGGTTTATCATTTCAATAGTCTAAATTGCCATTTTCCAAATTAGGTATCTAGGTGTCAGTAATGTTTTGTTCTGCACTTTTAAATCTAATTTAAGTATACACTACAAACAATTCATAATGTTAGGTTAATGTAAATATAATAGGAACATAGATTTGCAAATTAAATTGACATACAATAAGTCAACAAAATAACTTAAAAGGATGCTTAAAAGAAAGGGATCTGTATTTGGGCTGAAGCTCTAATCCTTTGCATTCTTCTTCTACACTCTGCCAGCAGGTTTGCACTGTCTCCTGTTCTCTCCACTTGTCTCATTTCAATTATCTGTAATAATTGATAACTTTGAAATATGTGTTTTCTGATGCTCCCATTACACTGGTTCAGGCCAGGATGGTGAGCTGCAAAGCTGCTCCAAGGCTTCTCAAGTGTCACTAAGTGGCTCCCAAATATCTAAGTACTAATTGGAATGCCTGAATAAAGACTTGACTAACCTGAGGATTTCAAGACTGGATTGAGGAGAGATGAATTCACACTGTTATGGGCTCTAAGGATGGATTACACGTCAGGAAATATTGGCAATGTTGAGGACTGTCAAATCTTGATAATAGATAATAAAATTAATTTATTAATATACCTATTAAATATCTGGCTTGCCTATAGATGATGAGACATGGTGTTATATTTAGGCAATACATTTTTCACGAGATAATACTTAACCTCAAACCCTAAATGAATAGATTGTCTTGCAAGCAGTTTTTTTAGGCATCTTTCATATCTTCTAGTCATATGATTCTCTTTACTGTTTCAGTTGCACTTACAGAAGCTATTAACAATGAAAGGATTGAGAAGTCTCAGTCACGCTGTTTGTGGGCATAAATGTGCAGCACAAAATTAGCCTTAATTTGGCACCCATCGGCAAATGCACTCAGAGTGTCTGAAGGATAGTTAATAATAATGCTAGCATTTCCTTGCATTTAGTATAGCATCTCATCAAGTTGTTGGTACATCTCAAAGCACTTCATAGGATATACTCTAAAGTGAATTGACTGTATATTTTGTGGGTGAAATATATCAGCCAATTGGACAGAGCATGGATCCACAAACAATCGTGGATTGAGTGGCCAAATTATTATTATTATTTTGAAGGGATTTATTATTATCCCCAGATAGCGAGCCACTATTCAACTAAAAAACAGGTTCATATTTACTACTAAACATAGGCATGTGGAGTAAGGAAACGTGTCTCAGGTTTTGCCTCACCTGTCAATCAAACCCTGGTCCTCTTGCGTGCAAGGTGAGTGCTCTTACGGCTGAGCTACAGGATTCCACTCCAGTTGATCTGGAAATGGAAAGGATCACCCCAGTGCTCATGTAAGGTCAGGACTGAGGTGCAATTTTGTGGCAGAGGATAAGATCTTTGTTCCACATCCACCAATATCGTATTTGACTCGAGTGCCGCTTGCCAACATTTCCGGTCCCAACTTCTGAAGCTGAGTGTGGTCCAATTTTCAGTACTGTATTAACATGTTTCTCCTTGACAAGCACATAAATTCACTAACGTTAACCGGAAGAAATGTTACAATGGGATTGTGAGAGTGGGGGAGCGGGCGGTAGAGTCATGACTGACAGTGATGTGTTTAAATGCCATTCTTGCAGGTTTCCCAATAGAGATACACAATGAATTATGCGATGAGATGATTACTGACCCGAGTGGTATTATCGTGTGTGCTTCATCATGTTTGCGCTGGAAATCACAGCGAATGGGCTAACTTAATGCCAGCTTTTCCTATTAACCAGCCATCAACCCTTCCTCTCATTCTGTAGTGAAGTGCTTGGGTGAAGTTCAGGACCCCGCCCCACCCCGTTAGACTTCAGAATATGAGGAATCACATGCTTTAATGCATATTATACCACTTGGTGGTGTAATAGATCCACCTACTCATCTATGTGCTATCAGAACCCTGTCCAGGTTAAGACAGTTTAGTGCACTTCAACATAAAATTTAATACAGTGATTAGCTCTACATGCACCATTTATTATTTCTAACACCAGAACGATTAACTTATAACTTTTGCATTTGGTACAGCAGTTATAATGTTGAGAACGTCTCAAAGTACGTGACATTTCTGTAAAATGTAGTCACTGTGTAGTTGTAGGTGAACATAGAAGCCCATTTGCATACAGCAAGGTCCCGCAGTCTTGAAGTGAATGACCAATTCTGTCTTGATGATAGTTGGCCAAGACATAGGGAGAAATTCCCTTCTTTTTACAAATAGTGCCTTGACAAATGCCTGACATTAAAGCCAAGGACATTGGTGCCGAGATACAAAATATCACTTCGCAAATAATTCACAGTACGTTATAAATCTGATACATAATTCGCAAAGTCATTTTTGTTCTGTTACCAAATCGTGATGCTACTGCACAAAAGTAATTTTGCTAAGTGTTCAACTCCACAGATACAAAGTACAAAGACTTTTTTTTACAGTGTACTGACAGTTTGCGTTTCACAATCCCTACCTGCAAATATTGACAACTGTAAAGCACTGAATCGACTTGAGATACCAAACTTGAGATATGAAAGCAATTCATATGGAGGTGCGGGGGAGAGGGGTGTTGGGTGGGAGGGAGGTAGGAATGGGGACTGAGGATTGTACAACATTACAATTTCTCTGTATGAAATGATTCCCCCAGAACTAGAGAACCAACTTAGAAGTTCCAAGTGGAAAATATTTCACTGTAAAATGCTCAAAATTCTTTCTCATTACTCTTTAAGTTTCAGTGCGACAGCCTGAAAGATTTATTGCTTTGATTCTGACCAGGATCATATTTCACCAGTGAGAGGCAAGATAATCAATGGACTTAGACCTGTGTCCAGTGCTGCAAACCTCTACTTCATCATTAACCTTTACTTTAGCTGCCAGGGGCTTTGTTTGAACGCTAACATCCATGATTTCAAGGTCAGGAATCTAAAGGAAGAGACACCATCTTACATTCAGTGCCAACATTTTTATGTTCTTTAATTATAAAAGGCGGACACATTTATGCATTGTGAAGGGCCAGGTTCTTGCATATTAACATGTCTATGAGAACTTCAGTTCATAATCCAGGCTGACATTCCAGTGTAGACCTGGGTTAACCCAGCATTGTTAGAGGCTTTTGGAATGAGACATTAAATCAAAGTCTTTCCTGACTGGTTTCAAGTGCACTTTTTACATCTTCTAGACACCTCAAAGCATTTCACAAAATATACTGTAAAGTGAATTGACAATATCTGTGGGCAAAATGCGGTAGCCAATTGCGCAGGGCAGTATCCCCAAAACAGTCATGGATTGAACAACCAAATCATTTAATTTCAGGGATTATTATCAGGCATGTGAAGTAATAATCACCAGATATAATAGTTATTACTTTGCTTTATTTAGTGTCCTTCATACAGGGAAAACATCTTAGAGCGCTTTGGAGTTAGATGTCAAGCAAGGGAGAGGGGATGGAATGGGGAATTTGTCATTGGCACATTTAAGGAGGTAGGCTTTAAGGCAGGACTTAAGGCAAATAGATGAAAGAGGAGTGAGACACAGAGGGATGGAGTTAGAGAGAGAGGCCAAGGAGATTAAGGCAGTCAGCATGGCAAGAAAGTTGATGAGCATGGGAGCTAAGGTTTCCATTTTAACCAATGCTGAGTTGTAGCAATTTTGGTTTATCCAGGTCTTGATGTCTGACAGGCTTGGACAGAACATCAGTGGACCTTGAACCAAGAGTTGAAGTGGAACATTAGAAGTGTTTTATTCAGCAACACACGTTATAACAGCTTCCAATACCAGCAGCCTAGGGAACCTAGTCTATTCTCGAAACTCTGGCAACCTATGGATTGAATAAAACTGTTTATACAAGCAATCGATCACAGACATTATTCATCCACTGCCTACTTCCTTCCCATTTACCGTAATTATTCCCTCTGCATTGCTCACAATTAGATCACACCTGAAGACATTCCTCTTTGACGGCGCCTGTAGACACTTCCCCTCGTTCCCTGGCTCGCTGTCAATATCTGCAATTGTTTAGTTCTCTGAGAGACAAACTCTAGCCCCATGTGAAGGGCAAGGTATCAATGCAAATTGTTATTTAGCATTTCCCATTCCAGTTTACTTCCGCTGTTTTCGCTCCGCGTATTCTTTTGTGGGCGATAAGCAGCAGCCAACCGCGCACACCAGTGTCCTGGATTGAAACGACCAATTTATTATTGATTTTTCTTGAGGGATTATTATCGGGCAATGTGGAGTAAGAAAGTTGCCCAAGGTATCGCCCTGACCGGGAATCGAACTTAGGTCTCTCGCTTGAGCTTGTGAGGCGAGTGCTCTAACCACTGGGCTGCGTAACTCCAGATCCTCGGAGGGACAGACTCTACCCCGTGTGGAGGGCGAGGTATGATTGTCGTTGTTGTTGTTTATCATTGCCTATCCCAGTTCATTTCCCCTTTCTCCTCCCCATGTATTTTGTCCCCCCCCCCCCCAGTTTCTTGAAGCAAAAGACAGTTGAACTCTAAGTGAGCCCTCTACCAAATATCTGCCAAATCAGGGTGTGTGTGTGTGGGGGGGGGGGGGATCCTTCTCTAACATGTTAAAACATGAACAGATGGTTTTGCTTTACTGCATGAACCACAGTCAGTCAAGTCAGTCAGTCAGGAGCGAATCACTTCCGTTTCGGGTTGAATAGCTTGTCCACTGTGTAATGCACAGGAATAACCGCACAGAGCCAGTTAGCAACTCACAGCGTTAGCGTTAGTGTGTCTGTGTGTGAGAGTGAGTGAGTCTGTGTGTTTCTCTCTGTCTCTGAGCACGGGATAGCCATGCAAACTGCATGCATGTCTCGTGTGGGTGTGTGGGTGTGTGAGTGGGTGGGTATGTGAGTAAAGGGGGGGAAAAGGGTGCCCCACACAAGCTCTGATGCTGACAGCGATACTTCTCTGAGATGTTTGGGAGCTGAACCGAGCCCAGCCCATGGACAACAAAGTGAGTTTGACTGTAGATGATAGCACAGCCTCCTCTGTGTGTGTGTGTGTGTGTGTGAGAGAGAGAGATAGAGAGAGAGAGCCTAGATAGGGAGTCACCACTATCCGCTAGGACAGCCACACGTGGAGTTGAATGAAGCCGGTGTGAGAGGACCAGGAGTGGGGAAGAGATCAGGATCAGCGATGGTTTCCCAGCAAGTTCTCCCCCAGTTCCTACAGGGCGCCTCCCTCTCCCGGCTCTGCGGGCTCCTGACCTCTCTGTCTCTGCTGCTGGTCGTCGGGGTCTCCCTGATCCGCCACCTCCTGAAGCAGAGGCGACCCCCCGGCTTCCCCCCAGGACCCACCCCCCTGCCCTTCATCGGCAACGTCCTGTCGCTGGTCAGCGAGCCCCACGTCTTCATGAAGAAACAGAGTGAAATCCACGGGCAGGTAAACAAACCTCAATCCATCCATCCATCCATCCATCCATCCATCCATCAATTCATACTCAATGATCAATTAATAACACGATCACTCACGAATATCACCCCCAATAACAAATAATCGTTCAATGATGGGAGTTACAATGGATGATACCAATCAATAATAATTAATAATGTCAATCGTTAACAATAATATCACAAATAATTAGAATTAATGATAATATTCATTATTAATAATAATAATGAATGACAAGGCTCCCCCCCCCTACCCCCTCCCCACTCCTCCCAACCACTGATCAGCGTTTCCGAAAGGCACGATATAATAATAACAACAATCCTTGCATTTGACCTCGCGCTCTTCACGGCTTCTAGGCGTCTCGATGCAATGCAGGTTTGTTGTTGCCGTTGCAATACTGTATTAAGAATCCTTGCATTTGGTGCAGCCAGCGTCATCTCATCTCATCGAGACATCTCGAACGCTTTACAAGATATTACTGTAAAAAAAAGTGGCGCGTTTTTTTATGTGAGTGAGTGAGTGAGTGAGTGAGTGAGTGAGTGAGTGAGTGAGTGAGTGAGTTCAACACAAAACTGTGTGTTGTGTGGGTGCCTGCGGCATCCGGTTTGCACGCAGCCGCGTCCCACGAACAGCCGCGGAGCGAGTGACCGATTTTATTTGGGCGATTTGTCGGCCAGGACACTTCCAGAACTGCACAACATCTGTGACGTTAATGACAAACATCTGTGACGTTAATAATAGTAACTGGAGGCTGCGATGTATTTGTACCCCACACTTGGCAGTGTGTACCTTAACTTGGTTCAGTATACAGTGCAGTACTTTTAACATTTTCACAACTAATGCTGTACCGATTACCAAGAAGCAATTTTCATTGTGATCAATAATGCTCTGATTTAGAAGCCGAGCTGCTAGAGCCTCATTTCATAGCAAACTCTGTTTAAAAATAACATTCCATATGATGGACCTTTGTACTTTCCTCAACCTGTTGGCAGAGAAATGATCAGGTCCATGTATCCCCCCCCCTGATTATTTGATGTCACTTTCACACTGTACCTTCCGTAATGTTCAGCCTGGATTCAAAGCTGAAAGAGCAGTGTAAATAGGCTTATGTTTTAGGAGGCATGGATTCTGTACCAAGCTCCTGGAACCTGCTCAGGAACTGAATCCAACGCTCCAGATAAAGCATAAAATAATGATAATATTAATCCTTGCATTTGAAACAGTGGTTTTCACTTCTTCTGGATGCCTCAAAGCGCTTCACAGAATATATCGTAAAGTGAATTGACTGTATTTTTTGTAAGTGAAACATGGCAGCCGGTTGCACACAGCAGTGTCCCACCAACAGCCGTGGATTGAAGTGACACATTTTTTCTTGGAGGGATTATTATCAGAAAATGTGCCAAAGGTTTCGCCCTGTCTGGAATCAAACCCAGGTCTCTCGCTTGCAAGGCAAGCACTCTAACCACTGAGCTGCAAGACTGAACAACTTCAGACAGGATGTTTCAGAGACGTCCTTTGTATGAGATGTTACACTGGGGTCCCAGGTGCCTGTTCAAGTGGACGTTTTAAAGACCAATGGTGCTATTTGGAAAGAGGAGTTTCACCCGGGTCAAACTGATTATGGCTGTTTGTGAGATATTTGCAGGGCACATATCGCCAGCCTACAAATACAGTCACTTCACAGTAAAGTCTTGTGAAGCACTTTGAGGCACTCTCTTGATGACTAACGTACTCTTATCGAATGCAAGAATTCTCATTATTAAGCAGAAAGTGTTTGGCACATTATCCTAAAATTTAAACGCAGAGAGAGCAAACGTTATCTGGAAATTGTTTTATTTGTCCCAGGGCATATTAAACTGCAAGCCTGCTTGGCTCCGACTCAAGTTTAGCTACACTTCTCTATTCCCCGTGGTTTCTCTATAAAACATGGACTTCTAATAAAAAATTATAATAATCCTTGTATTTGATATAGTGCATTATCACACAGAAGCCTGCTAATAAAAAATACTGATATTCCTTGCATTTGATATAGTGCCTTATCGCACAGACGCCTCAAAGCCCTTCCCAGAATAAGTGGATGCACTGTTCTATAACTGGGTCACCATTTATCAGCATTTGAAGTTTTTAAACTCAAAGATCAAATAGATTACAATGATACATTTAGCTGAATAAAAATATAATCCTTGCATTTGATACAGCGTTTTCATATCTTCTGGAAGTCTCAAAGCAGTTAATAATATTATTCCTTCAATGATATTCAGTGTTAAGTGCTGCTCACATTCTACAGAAACATCCTGGAATCTTTTCTTGGTTTGCCGGTGTCAGGCAATAACAACTTGCATTTATATAGCTCCCTTCATGCATCTGAGCGTGAAGTTTGACGCTGTGCCAGAAAAGAGAGGGGAGATGACGGTTGGCATGGACAAAGGCTAAAGGGCAAGGTCTTCAGATGCAATCTGAAGATTGTCAAGGACTTGGCAGGGCAGCGGGATTGAGGCAGAGTGTTCCAGAGTTTTGGAGGGTAGTGGCTGAAAGCATGGAACGTCTGTTTGGGGGTACTTACAACTCTAAAAGCATGCCACAACTATGTGTAAAGACAAATACCACTGTAATAATTTGTGTTTTGGAAAATTTTCCAGTAGCATAGCGCAGAAGAGTTCATCACAGAGCATTTATACTTGCAAGCAAAGGTTTGTAGCGATTGTAATGTTTGGGATGAGCAAAGTCCATCTGAATAGTTTCACCATAAATGTCTTTTAAAAAATCAAAGCATTAGGGTGGGAGTGAAAAAAATAAGAGATCTATTCTTGCACCTTCTGTAAGTCATGGGACTAAACTTCTCACTGCCACGTGAAAGAAAACTGTATAATAAATCAGTAAAGGGTCCCGGAGCAGAGTAATTGCACAATGGACAGCAGATTACCCCGTGTTATCTGTAATGACACCAATGCTGATTATGTTTGCATTATGTAAACGTAACCTGTTTCTAATGTCGCCGTCTTGTTTTACAGATTTTCAGCCTTGATTTAGGTGGCATATCAACTGTTATTGTCAATGGCTACGATGCAGTCAAAGAATGCCTCATTCGCCAGAGTGATATTTTTATTGATAGACCATCGCTGCCTCTCTTTGTCAAATTAACAAACATGGGAGGTAATTTTTTTTTGCTTGTTGGATTCTTTTCCAAAATGTCTCATCTACATGTGAGAATTTTCCTAATCGAGCCAAGTGGTAACTATAACTGTGTAGGATATGAATTGGTTGAGAATAGTTTATGTTCACCTGTAGTGCAGCGGGGTTCCTGAACATCCACCTGAATAGCCAAAGAGAACCTTGGTTTAATTTCTCATCCAAAGGATGGTGCTAACAAGTTCTGTGGCCTCCAGTACCACTCTGAACTATAAGTTCAAATCCTTAAGTGGGCTTTGAACCTGTGACATGGAGATGGACTTTGATAGCATGACTGCAAACCTCCTCTTCCACACCCCCACACCCCAAATACCTTTAGTCTTGTCAATGCCATGGATTAACTGTAATCATATTTTTGTTTGATGGCCATTTTCCTAGGGCTGCTGAACTGCAAATATGGCCATGGTTGGATGGAGCATCGCAAGCTCACTGTGAACTGCTTTCGATGTTTTGGGCCTGGACAAAAGAACTTTGAAAACAAAATCTCCGAAGAATGCATGTTCTTTTTGGATGCTGTCGACACACACAAAGGGAAGCCTTTTGATGCCAAGCTCCTGGTAACAAATGCGGTCTCCAACATTACCAATTTGATCATCTTTGGAGAGCGCTTTACATATAATGATACAGAGTACCAGCATATGATGAAGATATTCAGTGAAAACATTGAACTAGCAGCCAGTGCCTGGGCATTCCTTTATAATGCTTTCCCTTGGATTGGGCTGCTGCCGTTTGGAGACCATCAGCGTTTATTCAAAAACGCAGCAAAAGTATATGACTTTTTGCTGAAGATTATACAACGGTTTTCAGAGAACAGAACCCCTCAAAATCCCCGCCATCTCATCGACTCATATTTGGATGAACTGGAAAAAGACACAAATGATCTTAAAAAATCCTTTACAATGGAAAATTTAATTTTTACGGTAGGAGAAATTATAATAGCTGGAACGGAAACCACAACTAATGCGCTGAGATGGGCCATCTTGTATATGGCACTCTATCCAAACATTCAAGGTGAGACAATGGCTATTGAAATGTACTGCTCTTTCACATAATCTATACATTCTAAAAAATTCTGACTTTTAATTTTAAGTAAATTCTTTACAGATTTCTTTCCTAGATTGGTTCCTTTGAGAAAATGTTTTACATTTAGAATTTCAATGCTCACACACTAAACTTGCAATGTGTAGCTTGCTCGGTTTTATACTGCAGAATTAGCAAATTTCACCTTCACTCTAGTGAAAGAATTGCAGAGAATTTTTGTCTCAAATTAAATCACAATGATTGCATGTTACACCGAAATAAATTTGGAATGCTCAATGTAGATTCAAAGTAACATTTCAGGCAGTGCAAGCTCTGATCTTTGTAGAAAAAACATGCCTATTAATATTGTAAGTGCAATGCAGAGTATTTTGAATGACAACATCCTTTGAGTTCCTTTGTAATTCAATAATTGAAAACACCCGATATTGGAGATCAGCATAACTTTGCCTCAAACATTGAAAGGGGGTGGAATAAAGGAAACACTGCTTCCAAAACTCTGCAGCCCGTGTACTATCCCGCACCCGCCTCCGTGACCACATAACCCCCACCCTCGCCCGGCTCCACTGGCTCCCCATCCTCCAGAGGATCGAATTTAAGATCCTCGTCCTCACCTACAAGGCCTTGCACGGCCTTGCCCCATCCTACCTAGCCGATCTACTCTCCCCCAACACGCCCACCCGGACCCTCCGTTCAACAGGACTTGGCCTGCTCCAAGCCCCCCGCCCGAACCGCCCCACCATCGGAGGCCGGGCCTTCAGTTTCTCCGCTCCCACCTTATGGAATGCCATCCCTCAATCCCTCCGTTTCGCCTCTTCCCTTTCCTCTTTCAAGGCCGATTTGAAGACTTTCCTCTTCGATCGTGCCTTTTGTTCCACCCCGAACTCTTTTACCTCCCCTTCGTGTTTCACCCCTTCCCAAACACTCCCCTCCCAGCTCGGGTCACACGCCTCTTGTTTAGCGCCTTGGGACGTCCTCCCGACGTGAAAGGCGCTATATAAATGTAAATTGTTGTTGTTGTTGTTGTTAAATTCCTTTCAAATCTATAATAGGGTAAGTGAAAGAGGTTTGCAGACAGTAGTTCAATTGCAGGATTCTGACAATTGAGAAAGCACTCAGTTTTAATTTCGTAGATTGTGTTATTAAATCACTAATTGTTTCTCTTTGCTCTGCACAGGAAAAGTACATCAGGAAATTGATTCTATTGTGGGGCAAAACCAAATACCTTCACTGGATCACAAGTCACAGATGCCATACACAGAGGCAGTACTGCACGAAGTCCTTAGATTTTGCAACGTAGCTCCACTTGGGATTTTCCGTGCAACTACCAAAGACTCGATTATCCGAGGTTACTCCATTCCAAAGGGAACCATGGTTATAACAAATCTTTACTCTGTGCACTTTGACGAAAAATACTGGAGTAACCCTGAGATATTTTGTCCTGAGCGATTTCTGGACAACAATGGGCAATTTGTGAAGAAGGAAGCGTTTGTCCCATTTTCTCTTGGTGAGTATAGCCTTTGCCTCCCAGCTCCGCTCTTTCCTTTCAACTCACTCACTTTTTGAACCCCTCCAATCAGGTTTCCGCCCTATCCACAGCACAGAAACTGCCCTGGTTAAGGTCACAAATGACATCCTAACCGCCTGTGACCAGGGCTCCCTCTGCCTCCTCGTCCTCTTTGACCTGTCTGCTGCGTTCGACAGTCGATCACACCATCCTCCTTCAACGTCTTTCCTCCCACCTCAACCTTCAAGGCACAGTCCTTGACTGGTTCCATTCTTATTTGACCCACCGTTTACATTTTGTTTCTTCCAACAGTTTTTCTTCAAACCCCCGCACAGTTTCTCACGGCGTTCCTCAGGGCTCTGTCCTCGGTCCCCTCCTTTTCACCCTTTACACGCTCCCTTTGGGCGACGTCATCCGCAAACATGGGGTAAATTTCCACATGTATGCGGACGACACCCAGTTGTACCTTTCTGCCTCATCCCTCAACCCCCAGACGATCGATGTTCTGGCAGCATGTCTGTCCGACATCGAGTCCTGGACGAGGGACAACTTTTTGCAATTGAACGTGAGTAAGGCCCTCCTGATTGGCTCAAGCCAGCGCCTCCGCACATTGGGCACTGCCAGCCTCAATATCCAAGGCTGTTCTCTCCACCTCACAAAGCCAATCAGGAACTTCGGCATCATGTTCGATCAAAAACATTCCTTCCTCCCTCACATCCGTGCCTTGACCGGCACCGCTTATTTCCACCTGCGCAACATTGCCAGGCTCCGCAACTATCTTACCCCCCGCGCTGCCGAAACACTCGTGCATGCATACATCACCTCAAGGCTGGACTACGGAAACTCTCTCCTCGTCGGCCTCCCCAGTTCCTCCATTCACAGGCTGCAGGTCATTCAAAACTCTGCAGCCCATGTATTATCCCGCACCCGCCTCCGCGACCACATAACCCCCGCCCTCGCCCGTCTCCACTGGCTCCCCATCCTCCAGAGGATCGAGTTCAAGATCCTCGTCCTCACCTACAAGGCCTTACACGGCCTTGCCTGGCCCTATTTAACCGATCTACTCTCCCCCTACACGCCCACCCGGACCCTCCGTTCAAAAGGACTTGGCCGGCTCCAAGCCCCCCGCCCGAACCGCCCCATTATCGGAGGCTGGGCCTTCAGTTTCTCCGCTCCCACCCTATGGAATGCCATCCCTCAATCCCTCCATTTCGTTTCTTCCCTTTCCTCTTTCAAGCCCGGTTTGAAGACTTTCCTCTTCGATCGTGCCTTTTGTTCCACCCCGAACTCTTTTACCTCCCCTTCGTGCTTCACCCCTTCCCAAACACTCCCCTCTCAGCTCGGGTCACACGCCTCCTGTGCAGCGCCTTGGGACGTCCTCCCGACGTGAAAGGCGCTCTATAAATGTAATTTGTTGTTGTTGTTTGTGGTTCTTTAAAGTCGTGTTGCATTCAGAGCAAATGAGCCAGAGCAAGATCAACTGAAATTGTGCTCTGTACGTGAAGATGTTCCAAGCTTTCATGCAGAATGCTTTTTTAGTGAAGATTACTAACTTTGCAAAGTATATGGGTGACTGACCAAATTACTTACTCAATTCCCAGTTTTGTATTGAATTCTGACCAATACAATATGGAATAGTGTTGTTAAGTCTTGTAGAAAGCAACAACAACAAAATTACACTTGTATAGCGGCTTTCACGTCAGGAGGACGTCCCAAGGCGCTGGATAGTCACTGCTTCAGGAGTGCTCCTTCCTTGCGTTGTGAATTCTGTAATGTGGTAATGATAAGGGGAGGGTGGGAAGCGGGGAAGGGGCTTTGCAGCAGTTTTATCAGGAGAGCTATAAAACCCTGAACTGAGGTAGAGAACTATTTGAATGTTCTCGCTGTACATTGGAAAATGTTCTTAGCCCCAGAGGAACTTGTGACAACTCATTATCACTCTACGTTCAAGCAATTAAATAGTTTGTATATACAATCCTGGAAAATGGAAGCAATTTATCTAGCTGTGTTCTCGAGCATTTTGAATATTTCAACTCAGCCTGAAACGTCACTTCAATAAAGCATTGCAAAATAGTTATCCTATTTAAAAGGAACTGAATAAGAGATGTTATACAATGTTTTATCCTCGAAACTGTGAGATTGAGTTGGCTTTAGAATAGGACAAAATGTATTGCACAATAACAGAAGGGGGACAATGGGGTAGAGATTTCACAGCCACAAAGAAAATCTAAGTATTTTAACAATTTCTTTTAAACAGGAAGAAGGCATTGTCTTGGAGAACAACTTGCAAGGATTGAACTCTTCCTTTTCTTCACGGCCTTGCTACAGAGATTCCATCTTCATTTTCCACTTGGGACTGTTCCAAACCTAAAAGCCAAACTGGGAATGACATTACAACCTCATCCATACCTTATCACAGCTGAAAGACGCTGAGAAGAGGATAAATCTACACCAAAAGTGCTCCCATTATTGCCTTCTTAATGGGTTTGGGGAAGGCAAATCAAAATGTCTGGATCCCCAAATCTTCTGATTTTCTTTGATAAATCTAAATTGTTCATTTGCTGTGAGGATGGCACATTATCTGTTAACTATTTGAATAGTGTCTGTATAGTTACTTCAGGGATCCAGACCTATGTTGATCTATGTAACAACAAGAAGTTGGATTTATATAGCGCCCTCCACGTCAGACGGCGTCTCAGAGCGCTTCACAATAGCGAAGCTCGGGGCTGAGCCAGAGGGAGGGGGAAGGTGACTGTAGGCGCGGTTGAACAGAATGGTCTTGAAGCGTGACCTAAAAATGGAAAAGGAGGGGTTGAGGCGGAGGGATTGACGCAGGGCATTCCAGAGCTTCGGGCATAGTGGCTGAAGGTACGGCCACCGATGGTGGAGCGGAGGGTTCGGGGAACAAGTAGGCCAGATCCAATAGAACGGAGGCAGCGGGTATTGATGTGAGGAGAGAGGAGGTTAGAGAGGTAGGAGGCCGAGTGGAGGGATTTAAACACGAGTGAGGAGCTTGAAGTCAATCCACTCTGTGGCTGGGAGCCAGTGAAGTTTGGTTAGTACTGGAATAATTGGGGAGCGAAGTTTGATTCGGGTGAAAATGGATGGGTTTGCTAGTGGGTGGAAAGGGAGGAGAGCGGTGTGGAGAGGATTTGGGGTCGTGCGGAAGAGTGTGAGTAAGATGGAGAGTTGGGGAGGGTCTGGAGGGAGAGGGAAGTTGTGTTTGCCTTATGGAAGCGGTTTGTGCAGAGGAAATGAATGATCGGACAGTTGGGGTGACTGCTCTGGGACAACCATGATGAGCCCGGCAGAGGAGACCCAGTCTAGAGCAGAGGGAAGTGGTGATGGGGTCCAGGAGAGAGAGAAGGCGGGTAGATGGGGAGGAAAGACAGTTGAGGATCGAACAAGACATCTAGGTTTCTGACTGGCTTGATGAGGTTCAATGTACAACATGGAGGTTGATGCTGTCAGTGCATGATGCGTGAAGGTGCTGGCGCGAGCCAATCGGGAGGGCCTCAGTCTTCTTGACATTCAATTGTAGAAAGTAATCTCTCATCCAGGTACAGAGAGTTTTTTTTTCCTTCCAGAGGCAAAGTATGTTAGAACGAAGGATCACAGAGGATGTCAGAGTATAATATGATTTGTTGATAAATAGTAGCATAGATAACTGTATGGGACTGGTGTATACACTAACTTATTTTAAAGGAATTTACCAAATGCGTATGCTCTTGACTCAACATGATTGATAACCTATTTATTTTTAGACCTTTTATAATGCAATTATTTATATCAAATACTGTACTGTGTTTTCATAGCACTGTTGGGAGAAATGTCATGCAATTAAGTAAGGAAATAAAAACATTGTTATGACGTGCGGCTTTTACTCATGCTTCAAAGAGATTATTAGGATTGTGTTGCACTACACTAGGTCTGGTTTATTAGTAATTTAGTTTCAATCCCTTCCGACCTCTGCAGGCCTGCACACAATGCATAAACTGCACACAATGCATCAAAGGAAACAAGAAAACTGCCAGCTCTCTTAATTCACTTTAAACCACCCCAATCTAAACATCCTAGCAGTCTGTCTCCCTCTTGCACGAATGTACATGCGGTAACATTTCTACTCGGATGAAATGTTGGGAGAACATGAAAGGAAGAAATTAAAGGGGAAACACAGATGAAAAATTACTGGTCCAAAATGCCTTTACTCACCCTAAAAACAAACCCTTTTCGAAATGGAAAATGAGAATTCAGTCTTATTTAATATTCTCCACAAAGCCAATGTCTCAAATCTCTAAAATTAGCTACACAGGTATATAAGGCTAGAAAAAAGTCATTCAGATTTTGCCTTTATATCCATAGGCTAAAATATAAATATGAGATTTGAATTTGTACATAACTTTGGTTAGACCACATTTAGAATACTGTATCCAATTCTCCACAATCTAAGGATATAATGATGGAAATAGCACAGTGTAAATTTACAAGGATGAAATGGGATGGCAGGGTAATGCTATTAGGAAAACTAGATACATTTGTTTTTTTTAAAGAGATGTTTAAGTGGAGACCTCCTAGAGGTGTTTAAAATTATAAAAGGCTTGATACGGTTAGCATAGTTAGGGCCATTTTCTGCATAGCCAATTGACTGGTTGAGCAGTCCGTATCATGAGGCCACAAGTATAAGATAGTGACTGCGGGATATAAAAGAGAATTTAGGAGGGACTCCTTTACATATATGGATACACAAATCATGAGGGAATTCGATAGGGTAAACAGGGAAAAACTGTTTCCACTGGTGGGTATGTCGGTGATGCGAGGTCAGATTTAAAATGGTTTCTGAAGGAAGCAGAGGGGAAGTGAGGAGAAATGTTTTCATGCAGGGAGTTGTTCGAATCTGGAATGCATTGCCTGAAAGGGTGGAGGCCGATTCAATAACAACTTTTAAAAGGGAGTTGGATGGTTATTTGGGGAGAAGTTTGCGGGGTTATGGGGAGAGAACCGGGGAGTGGGATTGACTTTGAATAGCTCTTTTCAAAGAGTCGGCACAGACATGATGGGCCGAATGGCCTCCTTTTGTACTGTAAAATTCTATGATTCTATGAATCCTTTTCTCAATATCTTCAGACTTTAGACAAACAGCATCTTTCTAACCTATGAAGCACTGGAATAATTATCAGAGGCTTCAGATTCCTTTCCTAAGAACGCATTAGCAAAGCGCAACAAACATTTTGAACACAATAGTACTTTCAGACTTTTTTTGTCTTCAGCCATTAACACCAAATGTGTTCCAAATTCTGTTTGGGTTAACTTTGATCACCAAAGCCACAGTGCTGTGCTTTAACAAGTTACATTAAGGGAAACTAGTTCAACAATTTGAAGTGTCATTTAACTCTTAACTGCAGTTGAAAATATTTCTTCTTGGGCAAGGAAACAGACATACATGTATACATACATTCACTCATAAACCATTCCATTAAAACATTTCCCAGCACCTTTCTTTCTTCGAGTGGCAATCACTCACCTGTAACATCGACATCTATTGACGCTTGGCTGTTCTTCATAGATGAGATAGAACATGTTCCAGGGTAGTTGAAAGAAATGTAAGAGGTGCCTCACGCTTGTAAGCCGAGAGCTCTAACCACTGAGTTACAGGACTCCACAATGACTCCAATCCTCAAAGATTCTCCAACCATGGTAGAAATAAAACTTGCTCATTCACTAAGCAACTAACCTCTGAACTTTCTCCCCAGTGTGAAAAGACGAGGATGGTTGCTGCATTGCATTCCATGGATATTGAAAAACAGAGAATTTTCAAAGCGTGGTGGCCAAGGAAGGCTTGATGAGAGTAATACTAACCAATTCTGAGACCGATTTGCAGAGCACCTTCGCTCTGTACGGAAGGTCAACCCTGATTTTTCAGTCTCCCTCCATTTCAACTTGCGCTCACATTCAGAGGCTGATCTTTCCATCCATGGTCTCCAGGGCTGTTCCAGTGACCCACAGCGAAAGCTTGAAAAACAGCACCTCATCTATCTACAGCCCTCTGGCCTCAACATTGATTTCAGCCACTTCAGGCCATAAGAGCTCCCCTTCCCTCATCACAATCATAACACCAGACACCCCTTGCCTCTCTGGTGTTTTGTTTGTTCTATCACCACTAAACACCTCTTCTCCACAGTCTCGTTTAAAATCCCTTTTGTTTCTCCCCTACATCGTTGTCACATTTTCAACCCATCAGTTAACACACTCTTTTTCCTTTGTCTTCTTTGTCTCCCATGTCCTGGCACCCCCCTCTAACATCCTTAAAAACTTCTCTTTCCAAACATGCCCCAGTTCTGACGAAGCGTCGTGGACCCAAAAAGTTGACTCGCTTTCCTTTCTCCATGGATGCTGCCTGACCTGCTGAGTTTCCCCAGCAACTTCTGTTTTTGTTTGTAATACTAACCAGGTTGGCCGATGCTAAACATGCCGATTTGTGAAATGGTCGAAGAACAACCTCAACAAACACTCCTTTCTGTTGCAACACATACAGGGGGAATTTTTGTAACAGGCCTTCCTATCCCTCCCACACTGAAGCTTTTTTGTTTGCAATATTCAGAAACTTGGCGAAGACCCAGCAAAATGAAAAAAGTGGAAACTAGTGAGCCAGTGATTTGATGATGAAAGCTTAATCTTTAAAAGTGCAGATTGTAAAAATAATTACTTATGGAGCCAAGGAGTGTCTTGAGGTCCTGGAAAAGAATGAGACTGGAAATAGCATAAGAGAAAGACAGTGAAAAACTGTACAGCATGGTCCAGAACATGGACCATAGAGTCCTGTAGCTCAGTGGTTAGAGCACTCGGCTTACAAGCATGAGACCTGTGTTCGAATCCAGGCAGGGCAAAACCTTGGGCAAGTTTCCTTAGTCCACACGCCTAATAATAATCCCTCACAAAAAACTATAATAAATTGATCATTTCAATGCATGATTGGTTATAGGACACTGCTGTCTGCAATTGGCTGCTGTGTTTCCCCCACAAATATACAGTCAATTCACTTAACAGTATACTCTGTGAACCGCTTAGAGATGTATAGAAAAGCGCTCCATCAAAATGCAAGGATTATTATCATTATTTATTATAACATGGTTTATATACCACCTCAGGAGAGGAGGGTCAGAGGAGGAAAGTAAGATTACCTGAATACACAACGTCCCAATAACTTATGGGTCTGAAATACCAATATCCTGGTTCTATTTGACCATGAATGAATGAAGAATTGAAGTAAAACTGTATAACGATGCATAACGATGTCACGTTTGTTGAGTAAGTGGGTGGGAAAATAAGGTTTTCTAAAAAAAAATTGGCGTGTTGCCATAACCAATATCAATAATCTGAAACATATCCCTGTACAATGAATGAATTCCAACAGTGTACTGTTTAATAAACATGGGTGGTGTACAGGCCCTAAACTATGAACTGCTTGAGAAGGGAGGGGAACAAGTTTTTAAAAAAACATAAAAAAAAGGCCAACCAAAAGCAAAAGGACACAAAAATTCTCTTTACAGAGTTAAAAAAATATATACATTTCAAAATCCAGAACCACTGTAGGAAACACAAGGTAAGAAAAAGATCCAAAAATTATTGTATTTAAAAAGGCAGTGACATAACCACTGGAAAAGCAGTATTTTAAATTGCATTTAAAACAACGACAAGAGTTACTAATTTGTAGAGTTTGCAAAATTGCTCTAGCTATTGATCAATATAAAAAGGAAAAGATGCAGCAGTTTTCTGTATTAAAATATTCTCTGAACAAAAGAAAGTGTCTGGTCATATTTTAAAAATAAGTATTTAACCACAATTAAGACTCAAAATGATCAAACACCCAGGCTGTTTACAGGAGAGACACTGGTACTAAAATACAACTGTCCTATGCTACAACAAACTGATATATAAAATAAAACATGAGTATTTTAATGGAATAAATTACATACAGTATATGCTATATGAGGTGTTCAATTTTTTTTAGCATTTAGTGCACAGCTAACACAACAAGATTTGGCAACCAAGTTTGGAGCATTCAGTTTGCTTACTTTTCTTTCTTTATCAGTCAAGTACAGTACCATTATACAGTACCTCCCATTATTCCATGAGTATTATCAGTCACTGGGGTGATTCAGCCAGCTTTATATCATGCATGTTTGCAGTACACTGACTTAAGAATTCTGATCCATTACAGACAGTAGGACAAAGAGCTTGGCATTTGCTGTACAACCCATAGAACATTTTTGAGTTTAGTGAATTAATATTGTGGGTAGCTGTGAAAAGGCACACAAACATGTTTTGCAGAAAGTAAGGAGCCATAAGATGCTTTTGTGCCTTTTAAAGGCCTTATTCCTGCTTACAGTGGCGGATAGAAAAAAACTCGAGGATCTTATGGTAATTACAGTTCTATTTACAACATGAACAGTTGCAGATATACAAAATGCATTCTGATACAATCCATTATCAATAAAAACATTTTCAAAATGCATTCATTCTTTCGGGGATGTGTGCAGAATTGAAAACACTTGTTTGGTAATAAAAGGTGCACAACTGTTTCACTAGCAATTTTGTACAGTCCGCATAAGAAAGTGACATACCTGCAGCCTAAACTAACTTACAAATATTGTGTAAGAGCTCTACATGCATTTTCTTTGCAACCACCTTTACATTGGCCTGGTTTGCAGATAAATAGTTCGATGCCCTTGTGGAATGTCTAGAATTTCTACTGTGAAAAAAAGAGAACTACATATTACATTATATGCTACACTCCATCATATTGAGAACATAATGTGCAAGTGTGATACTGTTTTAAGGTATATTGATTGCAATACATGGTAGGCTTTCAGCATTGTGATGTGCAATTACCAACTTATTACTGGCAATATAGATATACAGTGAGGAAGTTTTGTGCATGGTATGTGACATGAAAGAACAGTTGAATTTTCCAACCAAAAGAGACTTAAAACAAGGTATTTACTGTGTTAGTTATTTTTTCAAACTTCCACAACTTCAATGGCATTGCTTCATGTATCTTAGCGTGGATCCTGAGTTGCGGTGGACAAAACATTTACCATTAGAAATCCCTTCATAGTTAATATTACTTCCCTGTTCCATTAAAAGAACAATTGTATGGGATGTTTGGGCAAACTGAAATGCTTGGTCTCTGTGCATTTCTGATCACTTTCAGCACAAAAACAAGGTAAAACCAAACAAGGCAAATTATACACAACATTAAAAAGCATCAGAAAAATGATGCAGCTGGAATTTTCAATCACTCTAACAAACGTTCTTTTCGGTCGTCCTGCAAAGAGTTGAGGATTCTGTGACTATTACCTGCATTACAGCAGATACTTTTGAAAAAAAACAGGGGATCCTATAAGCTCTGAACTGCAGTGCTCAGTTTTGAGTTCTTGGAGGCACAATCTGCAATTCTCAAGTCCGCCTTACACAAACGCTGGATATCTGATGCATGCTTAAAATCCACCTTCCTCCTGACTAATAGAAAATGGTAAATTTTCAGTTCACTTTGGTAACAGTAGTTGCAAAGGTGAAGTTACTGCAACAGCTTCTAGTACCTTGTGGAAACTGAGCAAGTTTTATTCTGCGAGGCAGCAGCAACGCAAAAACACTTGGACACCACAGGGCACAAAGGGATTTGTTTCATGTGTACAAATTTAAATCTTTCCATGGGGGTGGGGGGGGGGGTGGGGGGGGATGAAAGTGCATAGGAGTGGGATCTTGCTGAGTGCGAGAATCCTCTCACAGTATTAAGGCCTTTTAACATAGAAGTGCAGCAGTCCTGGTGTCAGCACAGTGAGGCTTTAGTATGTTTGTTTAACAATGTATCTTCCCTTCTCAGCATCGCTTCTCCTCCTCTTCATCAGCTTCTTCAATCACCTGGATTTCATCCGACGTTTGAGGTAAGGGTGAGTTCTCTGTTTGCTGTATGTTGAGCTCCACCTTTCGTTGCTGTTCCTGCTCTTCCTCTTCAATTACTTTCTTCCACAACTGGTGATTTTCTGTTAGGTGGTGCATAATCTGGCAGAAGATCCTCCGCCGACGTTTCCTCTTCCTCCTCTGGCCTGGAAAAGGAATAATAATAATACTAATAATCCTTGCATTTGATATAGCACTTTTCATGTCTTCTAGACGTCTCAAAGCGCTTCACAGAATATACTGTAAAGTGAATTGACTGTATGTTTGTGGGCGAAACGCAGCAGCCAATTGAGCACAGCAGCGTCCCCACAAACCATTGTGGATTGAAATGACCAATTTTAATATTGTTTTTTTTTTGGAGGGATTAAGGAAATGCACATTTTTCACATTTTACAGCTTCCGTTAGAATCATAGAATCTTACAGCACAGAAGGAGGCCATTCGGCCCGTCGTGTTTGTGCCAGTCTTCGAAAGAGCTATGCAATTAGTCCCACTCCCCCGCTCTTACCCCATAGCCCCTCAAATTTTTCCTTTTTAAGTACCTTTCTCTTTTGAAGGCTATAATTCAATCTGCTTCCTTCCACCACCCTTTCATGCAGTGTATTCCAGGCTATTAGACATTGACAGTTACAAGATTACAAAACAAAAGAAACCCACTAGAATGAATGGTGGTATCAGAATACCAGCTCAGGCAAAAAAAAACGAAATCATTTGAGATGGATGATTTACCTGCTGGGAGATCAAGGTCCTCTTCATCAACTTCATCCTCAGTTTCCATATCTTCACCATCATCATCATCATCATCATCCTCATCCTCCTCTGCATCCATATCATCATCATCAACCCACTGACCCGGCAACAGTCCTGCAGCATCGTATGAGTTACACAGAGGGCCGACAATGTGCGTGATGAAAGACTCCTGCAATTTAGCCAACTGAGGTTTAGAACGGTCCATGAAAGGGCTGATGGGTAACCCAAGACTTGCCTCTTCGTCTCCCTAGACAATATAATAGAATATAAAATTGAAGATTAATAAGAATTAATAATAATAAGATTCAGGTGTTTTAGCATACAAATTCACAAGTCCCTTTTCTCCCTAAAAATTCCAAATACTAATTGATTTCTTGTTTGCTTGGTTGAGAATTATTGATGTTATGTCAAACTATACAAGAACATAAATACAAAATATCAATGATGAATGATGGAATGAGTAAAGTACCATATTTACATTGAGCAAAACTACACTATATATTCAGGATATAATTATGTGGAGCATTCACCCCTCACTTACTTATAACTGAAATTAGACCAACTTTGCGCTTGTCAGTTTTAATGCATTTTGGTAAAAAAAAGAAATTCAAACCTGTTCATAGAATTCATTCACAATGCCTTCTGTCCACTGCAGATGCAATTCTCTGCGTTTGGCTGGACCATTGATATCAGCCAGTTTTATGCAAACTTGGCACACTAGCAGTCGATCATTCTCATTAGTCCAGTCAATTCCTGGATTGTTGACTTCATTTACCTGGTTTCAGATAGTAAATACAATTATGATTACTTGCTATTTACGTTATCAATCAATCTCAAGTTTTCAAGCAATGACCGCATTGTAAGAATATAGTGTTTGCTTTTTACAAATGTGCAGTGTTGTAATGCTAAATAGGAGTCACTGTAAAACGCCAGTGGAATTTTTAAATTTTTGTGCAAACAGTTGATTTTTTTCAGTGGTATTTCCCATAGTTCTGAATAAATTCAGGTGCCCTCCCACGTCTCTGTCTCCCCTTACCCATACCCCACCCCTCCCCCATGCTCGGGTCCCGATCCATGATCGTTCAGCACCTTGGGACATCCTCCCGACGTGAAAGGTAATTTCTGTAATTTTGTTGTTGTTTGCTGTTGTAAATTCACTTGAATTCTGACCTGGTCTGCAACCACTGAAGAACATTTGCTATTGACCATTAAGCACACGGTCAGTCAAGGTATTCCACAGTTATTTCGCTTTTGTGGTCACTTTTGTGGTCGCTACATACAAGACAAAGTTCATTAATGAGGTAATTCATCAGTTTTACAGACCTTAGAATTAAACTCCGCAAGAAAGTCAAAATGTTTTTTCAGATCAGTCGCCAGGATCGCTTCGATCACCAAGAAACGAAATCGTTTGAACTCAACGTGATCAAGATTTACCAAGAAGTTAAATTCTGGACGAGACAAAAACAAGTTCCATGCAGCGGCAGAATGGTGATTCTCCAAGACAGATCTATCATTATAAAGGACAGCCTGGAAAAGAGTGAGATTTTACAGGTACTGATAAAAGGCATCACGCAAATTAAGAACAACTTGTACGTATATAGTGCTCTTGATGAAGCACTGTCCTGGAGCACTTAAATAAACTATTTAAACATGCAAGGACTCAGCACTAACTACTGTAAGCAATTGCCTGCCCTGGAGTTGCATTCCATTAGTTATGAAATCAAAAAATTAAAAATGTGATTAAACCCCAAAATTTGATGTTTTGGAAATCTTCAAATAGAATTTTAATTTCTAAGACAACCTTGTAATATTCTATTTTCACAAAAAGCTGTTTTCTGCATGAGTTCAAGCGAGAGATCTGGGTTCAATTCCAGACAAGGTGAAACCTTGGGTAAATTTCCCTACTCCACACGCCTGATAATAATCCCTCAAAAAAACAAATTGGTCATTTGAATCCACAACTGTTTGTGGGACACTGCTGTGTGCAATTGGCTGCTGCCCGCAAATACACAGTCAATTCACTTTACAGTATATTCTGTGAAGTGCTTTGAGTGCAAGGATTATTATTCAAAGTCCCAACGTAGGGATTGAAACTACAACCTTATGACCCAAGCGAGAGTACTACAACCTGAGCTGGGCTGACAACTGACTCGATATTTCTCAATGGAGATTACCAATTTTTTTGCTGTTCCTGAAATGACTCAATGGGAGTTTCTAGGAATATTCTTTATTTCGCCAATTACCACATGTTATACCCAACGGGTCAATTACCTGAGGTGCATTTGTTGCTACTAAGAATGCGTTTGTCCGCCCAGGGTGATCGTAATCGTGCATGGCAGCTGCAACGTAAAGAGCCATCAACTCCAGAGCTGGGATGTTTGATGCAAGGCAGCTATAGTTGTCACCAGAATTTACACAACTTCTGGAGGACATGTAAGCAACTCGTCCCGGTGATATTCCACTGTCTGAATCTATGGAGAAGTGCATGTGTAAACACGTATTTCAGAAAGTTGGGAAGAGGATATTTGCATTTCACACATATTGAAATTGAAAGAGACGTGTGGGTATGGGGGTGGCAGGGAGGAGGAATCTGATAATGCATCCTAGAAAACATTCTCAGCATGTACCACTTGTTTTATGACTATTTTATGAAAAGGACTGAAAATATCGGAAGCCTAATGTGGTGTTATGAACAGTGAAAGATATCTTGATCCTTTTAACTCTATTGTTCTTCAATTAACAATAACAAGAATAAAAGTACATTTACATAGCGCCTTTCGCGTCAGAAAGAGGTCCCGAGGTGCTGGGCCTCTGCCTAATTATACGAAATCTGATACATTAATCCTCAAAGTTGACCTTTACAACATTGTAATGCCCATTAAAACAGCAAAAGGCAGACCTGTATCACTTCCCGTTACATGATCACTGTTTATTTGCTGGAATCCTGGGACAGGCCGTGTTGTTAAGTACCAAACAGCGTGAAGAACATCAGTGGCATGGACACGGTTGTGGTCTAATCAAAAGAAAGCATGTATTAAAAGACAAACCAAAGGTAAACCAAGCAAATAACTCCTAACTAATCACCTATTCTCTTGAAAGGAGTATCATCCTCCCTGTAGAAAGTGCAAGTGCACTACCAGCAAGTTGGTTGGACAGTATTCAGGAATGGGAATCCTAGACAATTTCCCTCTCCAATTTTCCTCACCAAAGTGGAACAATACCTATTGCCTACAATAAAAACATGCAGGTAATATCACCAGAAACTTTTTACTTAACAAATATGCAAAGAGAAAGAGCTGTACTTACAAGGAATGTCACGATAGCCAGATTCCAACACACGAAAGTAGGTCATAAACTCCCGAATAGGGATTTTAAACAGGTCGAACAAGCCAGTATCTTGAAACAAGGAATAAATGACCTAAATACAAAATGGTTTTGTTGGTTACTGACAATCACAAACCAAGTGTGCAGAGTATATTTTGTTTGCAGATGCAGAATTCCCCATATTTTGACTGCCAAGGTACAAGTTGTCACTCTCTTTTTCCTGGCAATTTATTTCCTTTAACTTTCACTCCCGCAATGATTTAGCACCGGTTACAGCACTGCCCCTGAAGGCAAGAGGCAGTGAAGGAAACTAAATGGGCCATTAATACCATGAATCAATGGCTACTTGGCTGATATGCCAGATAGCAACTGCACCTGTTAAACTGGAGATGTCAGTGTGTTTAGAACATTGGGGAGGAGAAAGCAAAAACATTATTTTTCAAATTATTGGATCATCTCTACAGAAAAGCTTCATAAAAAGGCACCATAGCCTTTGGCCCTTCTAGGCTTTCTGCGATTGTTTAGTGCTGTAATACAACAACAACACAATTACACTTGCATCAGTGTACAAATTACACTTGTATCAGGAGGATGTCCCAAGGCGCTGGACAGTCACTGCTTCAGACCTGAGCTGAGGACAGGTTGGGGGGTGGGAAGGGATTACGAGTTGCTGATGGGTTCATACCCATGCATACTTCACGTGAATTTTTTTTTCCAAATTAAAGTCGGATTATCTACTGAAAATCATCTAAGCAAAGTGCTCGGCTTTATTTGTTGTTTTGATTTGTAAAGTCAAGATCCCCTGATAGATCTTATTTGCAAATGCCAATGACCTCTTGCTTCACTCATGATTCCACGATTGTCACAAATAAACAATTCAGTACAAAGGTCACTGTGCACGAGCTAAAGGATTTCTATCTCAGCTATGAATATGTCTGCAAATATCAGCTGAACTAAGGTATTTTGGCAATTTCTATTATGTAATTTGTTTTAAAGACACATTCCAATAGTCTGAGTTCCATCAGTCTGTTTTTCATTAGTGGATAGAGTTGCTTGCAGCAAAATCAGTTTGAACACAACATTGACAGAACAAAATACAAGCCGGGAAACTAACCTGACTAAGAATTTTTCCGGATTTGCCACCGGTCACCTCCACAAGCTCAAAAATGGGAAAGTTCCAATTATTTAACTTTTCCATGTACATCTCGGTATCCTGCATTTCCAATGGTTCAAACAAAGAATCTGGCAACTGATGCAGATTGGGAAACAAAACGTCACGGTTTTTGATCTTTGATTACGCCACATTATTGCAATTTCACATTAACACAACAAAATGTACCTTGTGTTTAATAATACAATAATTCCCCCCCACCCCACCCCTACCCCCCAAACGCTATCCTATCGGATGGAATTCTCTCAAACTAAAATAACGGATATATTCCTCAACAAGCTCACCCTATTCCCCAACCATAGTGTGAAATTATAGTCCAAGCTGGTGATCAAGTGATTATATACAAGTTTGGGATTTGAATTGTTCAAAAGCAACAGCTGTTTCATATCAGATTATAATTCATAATTGAATTCATAAGCACATGGAACAAAATATCTCAACATTTTTGATTATCAAAATTGATTAAATCCCAATTTATTTAATTGTTTTACATAGGTACATATATGTGGCTACACAATAGTCTGGTGAATAGTCAAGAGGTTGGTTTGGCTCAATTGAGTGAGGTGTTGAGGCTGCTGGAACCTATAGCCATCAAGAGGCAACACCAGTAGAAGAGGAGAGAAATGGGCCCAAAACATATAAACACACACAACTAAAAAGGTAATGTGAAAATATATACACACACACAAGAGAAATTATGCTAAAATCCACTGTGTTGTTATATGCAGCAGTCTAGAACATCATTGTTAACAGTTGATCAATAAGCAAACCATTTTGGAGTGAGTACCTTACCTGTGTCTGTTGATCATTGTGATCTGAACATCTCCTGGAACCCTCATTTTCCAGCTCTTCACTGCTTTCTGCCCCCAGTGTGTGTCCCGGTTCCTTTGATCCACTGTTGCCAGCGGAATTTCCTGAACCTTCATCTTAAAAATACATGTATATAAAAACAAAACCACAAATTCTTTAAAAATTCATTATTCAACCCTTACACAACGGTGTTTTCACAGCACAAAGCTTTGGTCCATCAAGAAACATTTTTTCCCCTGTACATACATGTAAAAAATTCATATTCATATCAAAAATGTTTGAAAAGTGTAACTTATACAAGGATATATCTAATACCTTCACAAACTCTCATATTTTAACAAATTTACCTTGTCTTTTGACACTTTGTGGTGATTCTGCAACAGATTGTAAACCACTCTCTCCCATGTCTACGTTTTGAACTGATCTAGGCATCTGTCGCCCACAACTGGAATAGATTTTAGGAAGAGAAACAATAAGAAAAGTTACATAGAATTTGCCATTCTAAGTTTAGTTGTTCACATTTCCCAATAATCCAGTAAACCATCAAATTTCCTTCCCGATCAATCGGTCATTCTCTACTAAACAAACTTGATATCTAAGATTCAAAAGTCTGGCTTAGCTATCACAACTACAGATTGCATTTATTACAATTCTTACTGCTCAGAACACTAAAATGTTCTTCAAAATATCTTGCCACGTGATTATACCTGTAAACCCAATGATGCCTCAACAGATCTTTTTGAGAGCAGCAATACAGCAGCAATACATTCGCCCACAAACCAGTCACTCATTGGTAATAGGTTAATTACAATATCTCAGGAAATCCTTTGGGTTGCTTTGAGATGTCCTCCAATGTAAAAAGTGGAAATGTAAGATTTATGAATTATCATCATTATTATGCTTTAACAATTCCTCAGTATTCTTTATGTGCGGACACTTATAAAACTCAGTTGTTTCTAAACAATGATCTTGTTTTGTGGGTAAACTGTGAAAGTGGCCAAGAATGAGAGCTTGGAAAAAAGAGTGATTAGTCTCCTTATTAAGTAAATCACTTTTGGAAGAGACATGGGATTCAGGTTCCCTGTTTCACAAAAACATGCTCTATTCTGACATTCCTGACCAAGTTGAAAACATAAAACAACAATGACAGTGTCTCAGAGCACTGTACAATCAGTGGTTTTGGACCCAAGCGAGGTCCAAGTGCAGAGCAATCTAGTAACCAGGAAAGCAGAATTCTCCAGCACATTCTGTTAAATAAACAGCGCTTATTTCCCTCCCCCTCTCCACGAAAGAACTGATGTGCAAATAATCAAAAACAAGTTATTGTTTTCTGAGATTAAAGCAAAATTTATGTTTGACTTGGAGACAGGATATCAATGTATACAAATGATTGAACACGAGGGCAAATAAGCAAAAGGTAGCTTTGCTAAATGAATCATGAGGAAAATGGATCAACATGTCTATAAACTGCAATAACACATGAAACAAATAATGTAGAATACTGTGATAAATATAATGTTATTGCTCTGAAAAACCCATACGATTATTTGCACGACAAAGTTAAAACCCACCCACCCAACCCACCCAAAGGTAAATCTGTTGTAAATTTGAACAAGTGAAGCGGGAATTCCTTTTTTCTGGTACAAAGCTTGCAAAAGTGCTCTGAAAGGGTGGTGACTGTTGAAACTACAGCTCAACCCAGGATTCAAAACTTTTTTTGTCCTGCAATGGCTTCTGTATTCCATTGTTAATAAATTTAGTGACACCTAGTGGGCACACAAAGGTTTTTAAAGCCAAATTTTTAGCCATTGAGGCAAAGTAGCTCTCGATTATTTAAAAAAACAAATTCTTGCCTTATAAATGAATTTGTGACTGATATGCAGTCACAATGCATCGTTTTCATTTACTGCAACATAGTTATTAATAACTCAACTGTTTCCCAATTCAGTAATCATCTGAACACACACGGGTGAGTTGGTCAGTTTCTGTGCTACAACATTCTGTCATTCAAAATGTACCTGCTGCAGAGAACTGATGTTCTAAATGATGCCTGAAAGTCTGAAGGACCAAGCGTGTGTCCAAGCTGTTTATGCAGAGCCATACTGGGTTTGGTCAGTATGTCAGCTGTGTCAGGAAACTCAACTGGTAAACGGCTCAAACTAGCCACTGCCCCAAGTCCATGGCTGGGAGAGTTCACAGGACTCAGGCTAGGCGACGTTCCTGGGAGACAAAAAGGACTCATTAGTTTATTCATCAGCATCACTTAAGATTTTCTTTCACCAAACCTTTTGTTATGTGTGATGGTGTAAATAGTTTTGGAACAAGTTTTCTTAAGTTGTTCAGTGATCGCAAGCTTTGAACTCAAGCTTAAGCCTTCAAATTCAATACTAACGGGTGAGAAGTTTTATCCTGTTGGGACAGTTCTGCAGGCAGTGAATCTCAAGATAATAATAATAATAATATGTAGATATTTATGTACATGTAGTTGTACACAAAACAACCAATTATTCTGTGTAGTTGATACTAACACTGAAAGATTTTAAAGAGTAAATTTTCTTTGACAGACTTTCACATTGATTCTATAATATTTTGCGCTAATCAGTACTTTTAGGTTTTTGCTTCTGCAAAATAACATGTGCAATTTTAGTAATTCAGTTTGGCAGTGTGGCACAAAACAACATAAAATGCAGTTTGCATAATAGCTTGTGCGATACAATTATGAGGATAAGCAAAACAAAGGTTCCAATTGATTACCTGCTCGTCTGGGTCCAAGGTGATGTGATAAGGAAGCAGATCGAGATTTAGGGATTGTCAGCAGGTTTGAGCTCGAAGGTCCATTTGCCTGTGACCCTATGCCACAAGTACTTGAAAAATGAAAAGGCATATCAGTTAAAACATTATTATAACTCTGATGGTATACACATGCTTTCAATCTCTGTTTGATAGGAAATATACATTTCTATTGAAACTTTTGTAACTCTTTTAGATGGAATGATTTATGTACAATTTGCAGAATTTCACCCAAATAATATGTTTTAATAGATCTAAATCATATCTATCTTTGCATTTGATATAACACCTTTCATGTCAGGAGGATGTCTCAAAGATTCATAGGATTTACCATAAAGTGTATATATTCTGCAGGTGAATACAGCACCTAACTTGCAGAAAGCAATACCCCACAAATAGCCTTGAAGTGAAGAGGGATTGTTGGCCAAGAGAACGGGATCTCTTTTGCAATTGTGCCATGGGCTCCATTATCCAACTGATCAGACAGGTGGGACTTTGGTTTAATGTCTCATCCAAACAACAGTACCTCTAACAATATAGCATAACCCCATAATGCATTAGAGTGTCAACTATATACAGAAGAAGCCCTTTATCCGGCACCTGCGGGACCTGGCCAATGCCGGTTAAAGCGCCTGCCAGATATTCGAGCGGCCCGCGGCCGAAAACCCATTACAAAAAAGTTAAAGTTCTTTTAACACACACCATACACACCAGACTAAGTAATAACAGATAGCGGTGGAGTATTGTGTTGGTGCTTGTTGCTGGGGCTGCTCTCTTGTGCTTCTCACCTTTTGGGTGAGGGAGGAGGCAGCGTGATTTTAAAATCGCGCGACTTTACTGGCTGCAAGCCGAAGCCCTAGACTCTACTAGCAGCAAACCAAAATACTCCACCTGCACGACAATGTGGGTTATCGGCTAGCGTTATCAGCTTGCCGCTAGTTTGCCTTTGAAGTCATACGCGCTCCATTTTTGTCACCCGTTTGGCGTGCTCCATTTTGGGGAGAATCGCTGGACTGTAAACCTCAACCGCAGCATCATGGCTTCAAGCGCAGCATCTACCAGCGGGGGTGGAGGGGCGCGGGAGAGTGGTTTTGACGGTGAGTGCCAATACAATATTATGTTATTATGTTATTATTTATGCATTTACAAATGCTCCACTGCTATTGTTCTGGATAGGTTCCGGTTTATCGAATGGGGACTTTTTTTGGGCGTGCCGGTTATACGGAAGTGCCGGTGTATCGAGTCACGGATAAACTGGATTCTACTCTAAGTTCAAAATCCTGATGTGGAGCTTGAAATCATGGCCTTTTGACTCAAGGGTTGAGAGTGTTACCAACAAAGCCAGACTGACATCACACATTTCATCTTAATACCTGCTTCAAGCAATTCAAATCAATTCTATTTTGTTTGAAATAAAAACAGCATGCAATTTGGAATAACTCCATTATTAGATAAATTGTTGAGGTGATAACAAGAACTTTTCAAAGGCCAGCAACTCAGCTCGAGATACTTTACTGCAGTAATGTGGATCAATTGTCATACAAACGGCGATAGGCTAATGAGACAATATGCCTTAATTTTTAGAAGGCTTGATCCATCTAAAGATCGGCAGTTATAAGTGAACGAGAATATTATAAGTGGGTAAAATATAATTTGTACATGCTTCAGATTTTCATAATGTTTGTTCATAACAAACCAGAGCTTTGTATGTTCAAATAAAAAATTCCCAGGAGTTATTACACAAGAAATATAAGGGTTTTACAATGCTAAATAAACCAAGATCTTTCACATAGTTTTTCCTTCATCAAAAGATAAGCTAAAATCACATGAACGCACAGTGGCATACTGACATTATCAAATGCCAGATTCTAATGAATAATTTATTTTATATTTGTCAAATTTATTTCCTAAATGTCAGGTAATTTCTTCTCAAACAGTTACCAAAGGTCAACATGCACCATCTGAAGCCTTTAGTCATACAACCTGGAACAAACAAGGGCAAAGTGCATTCTTAAGAAAACTGCAGGTGAAATCAAACCTTGATGATTAATAACAACAACTTTGATTTATATAGCGCCCTCCACGCCGGATGGCATCTCAGAGTGCTTCACAATAGCAGAACCCGGGACTGAGCCAGGGGCAGTGGTAGAAAAGTGACCAAAGGCGCGGTTGAAGAGAACGGTCTTTAGCTGGGACCTGAAACTGAGAAAAGTGGGTGAAGACGAAGGTAGTGAGGAAGGGAATTCCAGAGCCTCGGGCAAGGTGGCTGAAGGCAGCCGAGGGTGGAGCGGAGGATTCGGGGGACATGGAGGAGGCCAGACCCGGTGGAGGGTAGGCAATGGGAGCTGGTTTGATGAGAGAGGAGGTCAAAGAGGTAGGGGGAGTGCAGAGGAGTGGAGGGATTTGAAAACAAGGGTGAGGATCTTGAAGTCGATCCTCTCGGGGATAGGGAGCCAGTGAAGTCTGGCAAGGATTGGGGTAATGGGGGAGCGAAGTTTGGTGCGGGTGAGTATGTGGGTGGGTTAAATTGAATAAACGTGTGTGTACATAGTTATTTTGGGCTCTATGTAGAAATAAACAGTCCATCTGTGCAGCCTGGACTGAAATCAAACAATATAAAAGTATAAGTTGCAATTTTATGTATGTATTAAACTACAATGCATTCTTCCCTCAACTTTTTTTGAAGAGGACATGGATTTCTTTTCAAACGGATTTCTTTTCAAATGCTAAATCCCTTCTACTGTGCAGCATTCCATAATTCAGCAGGCAACAGGGTGTGAGGCTATTCACAAAAGTTATTTTACCTGATCATTGGAAAAAGCACACAAGCTCAATCCAGCATCCCTTATTTACTGATAGAGTATTCTCTCCCTCCCTGCGAAGGTGATCTGATTTCCTGACTTAGATTAGAAACTGTGCACACGAGAACTCATAGAATATGCACTTCTATTTTACTTTATTGTGAAACAATTTTAAAAAGTAATTTAACAGAAGTCAGCTCCTGATGATCAACAAACAGCCTTGAAGTGAATGATCAATTTTACCTGGGAATTGTTGACCAAGACATGAGGTAATTAATTCTCTTCTGTTTTGAACAGTGCCATGGATCTTTCAGATATTTTAATGGATCTTTAATGTATCTATAATGTACATCAGTTTTAAAGAAAAGTGACCAGCCAAGACAATTTACCTGGAGCTGTCTGAACACGAAGGTGTAACACTATGTAAACCCTTAAATAACAAATTAATTTACGTATACAACGCTTGCAATGCAGTTTGTTTCAACTTCACATTGTGGATAATACACATGACATGAATCAGCTCAGGAATAATGTAGCTACATTTGCTGCCAGTCATATTACTCCCTACCACTATCTCCAATTGACATATTCCTTGAGAATTATTCTCACAAAAAGTGGCACAGGGAAGAAAAGATTCAACAATTGTTCAAAAGACTAATTACTGCTTCGGTGGACACTATATAGTTTTGTGAACATTCTATCCAGTGTTACATTGAAGGTCTCATAAAAGAAAAGTGATTTTCTCCTGGTATCCTTCCCAATAATCCTCCAGATTAATTGGTGATTCGTTACTGTAAATGTGGCTGCCTGCAAGAATCATAGAATCTTTCTGGTACAAAATGAGACCATTCGGCCCATCGAGTTTGTGCCTGCTCTTTAAAAAGAGCAATTTAATCCCATTCCCCAGCTCTCCCCGTAAGCTCTCAAACCCATCCTCCCCAAATAAATGTCTACCTCTCTTTTAAAAGTTGTTATCGAATTGGCCTCCACCACCTTTTCAGGTAATGCATTCCAGATTCGAACAACTCGCTGAGTGACAAAAATTCTCCTCACCTCCCCTCAGCTTCTTTTTGAAACTATTTTAAATCTGTGACCATGAGTTACTGATACCCCGACCAATGGAAACAGTTTTACGCAGTCATTATTCTTGACAGTATTACCTCTTAAGCAGTTTGAGGTATTGATTCAAGAAGATGGTATAACAATGCAAGTTTTTTTCTTTCTATAATTTCCTATATTGCTGACGTATTTTGTCAAGCAACAACAGCAACAAAATTACATTTGTATAGCACCTTTCACGTCCGGAGGACGTCACAAGGTGTTGGACAGTGATTGTTTCAGATGTTTAATTTAACAGATTCAACCCTTCTAGTGACCTGAAAAGAGTTTACAACAGATGTTATAACATGCCACTGCAATGTCATGTAGTGAATTGTCCATCCCAGGAGGTATTACCCAGATACAATGCTCACAAAACTATTTTGATTCCATACATGGCATAACAGAATGTGCTCGCTGTTTTATATCTTGGAATAAACCTGTTCACAGTATCTAAACTGAGTGGAACAAAATCGAAAGAAATTCTAATAAAGTGAGTGAGCCAGTCTTTCGCATAAACACTGTTACCCTGACACTCTCCATTTATTCCTGGCGTATACAAAACATAAAAACTGAAATGAGATCAGCTGAATAGATTTTCCATTAGATTTTCTTAAACTCTGTAAATGTGCAATAAACATGAAACTATGTACAACATTCTACCTATAGGTAATAAGAAGATCGTTATTGGGGGAGCTTGGCTTGTAGTGGTCAGAATGAATACCTATATATAGTTCAATCCTACCACCTAGTGGAATGAATATAAATAGCAAACACAGAAGATACGTAAAATTTAGATCATGTAACAAACACTCCTGTTATTGAGAGCTTTGGCAAAATGCTTATTTCACTGGGACCAACTTAGCCTGATCAATAAAACTGGCAATAAATTAGGTCTTTAAATTATCTTTATGAACTATTCATATGTGGAAAAACTTTTAAATTAAAAGTTCTTGCTGTGAAGATATTAAAGAAATAGAAGCCAGGAAGATGGAGGAAAAATGTATATTTTACAGAAGTGCAAAAACAGGGTGGAATTACATGAATAATGCCACCTTCATATCTGCTAACGGCTTCTCCTCTCACCCCTGCACTGTAATGTGTGGCATTCCTAGTGGCTCTATTCTCTGTCCTCTCTTTAATAATAATAATCATGCATTTGATAAGAGTGCCTTATCACGTCTTCAAAACACTTCACCGAATACACTGTAAAGTGAAAGTGAAATGCCCACAAAATACAATAAAACTTTCATAAGTCTTACCTTTCATAAATTGTATAATCGCCTAAGCCGTATATCCACCCGAGTACCATTCAGTTTACTATTAAAACCACTTACCACTTTGCACTAGTCATGTTTATCACCTCCAAATTCATAACTTCACTCCCCTACCCTCCATCATTACAGCACTTACTGGCTGGAATGTGATTCCATTCTGGTATGGAATCACAGAAAATGACATCCTGACCCGACGTCGCATGTGCACTTAACTGCCCGGCTGCACTAGCCTCCCTATACTCCAGAGAATTAAGTTCAGCGTTCCTATCCTCACTTTTTAAATTCCTCCAGTCTTGCAAGTCCCTCTGTGACCTTCTGGTTCTCTACCATCCAGTGTGACAGGCAGTGGCCTGCTTTACATCCCCCTATCGTGCCCACTTCATCATCAGCAAGGTCCATTTCAAGACCTTCCTCTTTGACCATGGCTTGGCATTTTCTGACCTCCTTCCCCCACCGTTGGCCCTCGTCTCTACCGAATCCAAGTTGCAACCCTGGGCAGCACAGTGCGCAGGTCCCTGCTCATGTCCTCCCAAATTGAAAGGGGCAATATGAATGCAACTTCTTGTTGTTGTCATTTGTGACCAATAAGTAACTTGAATATAATAATTATAATAATCCTTGCATTCGACATCACGCCTTATCATGTCATTAAGATGTCTCAAAGCGCTTCGCAGAACATATTTTGAAGTGAATTGACTGTATTTTGTGTGCAAAATATAGGTAAACAAATGTATTCAGTTTTTTTACCCTAGTAGAGAAACGTATTAACTTCCAACTATAAACTGAATTCCAATTGTAACTTAAAACATATACACTTGATACAATCTGTAAAGGTATAGATTACCTCATAATCCCACTCTCTGCATGAGGCTTCAACCCATTGCTTCGGTCCCACTTGAGAGGGGCAAGCTCCATTGTAGGGAGACCGGTGGCTGATGTTGTGGTTGTCCATGTTCCTGTATTTCTTCTCAGTTGTCCTGTAGGTAAGCTTCTCCTCAGACGCTTTTTGTTGTTGTTGTTGTGTGTGTGAGGTAGGCGGTGGTGGTGGGGGGAAGGGGGGAGGGAGAGAAAGATGGGTGGTGGGGGAAGAAATAAAACAAAAAGTCTTTCAATTGAAAATAATATTAACTTCTGGCCTCAACTTTGAATTAGGCACAGCCCTTCCTATATGTGATCAAAAGAGTAAATTTTCAATAACATGCAGCATAGTCTGGCTTTGCTCATGAACATGACATGAGAAACCATCATAATATTGTAACCTGTTCTGACAGTGATGATGATCACTGGATAGATAAACAATGGAAAAGCAATATATATATTATTTTAAAGTCTCCAGACTCAAATTTCATGCAAAAAAAATGATGAGCGTCCTTTGATAATGGCTTCAAATATGGTATTTACATGTAGCCATTCCTTCCAGTACAGTTAACAATTTGCCATAATTCTTCTCCCGCACTCCCGCTCTTGCCCCGCACTCCCACTCTTGCCCCGCACTCCCACTTTTCCCCCCACAAATTCAACTGGGTTGGGTTTAAAAATAAATCTGGTCCTTTCAACCTGATACATCTCTGCAGATCAGAGGGAGAACAACAGCAAAGAGGAAGCTTCTCACATTCTGCAGTGCTGTCAACCAATGACAAAGCGTGAAGGGTGATTTCCTACAACTTGAATTTCTCTTAACTCAATAGCATCTCTTATTTATATCACGCATTTTAATGAACAGTTTATATACTTATCTAACCTTTGGAAATACTCTTTCCCCTTTATCTGACAAATCATCCATTTCTGCACAAGGATATGAATCGGAGAACGACGTCAGTGGATTCACTTTTGGTCGATGCGTATTAGAGAAAGTAAGCTGGGAGCCAATGAGGCTGCTGATGATTCGGAGTGAGGAGGTGACATTGGGAGGCAGTGAAAGATCAGCGAGCAGATCTGTCACCAAGCTGTGAGCCTCACTCATAACTGCAAGATCCACACCATACCCACTGGTGGAATTCTGAAACAAAATGTACAGGGTTATTTTCATTAATGTCATTTTTGTACATCATTGCTTGTTATATTTAGCTCAGCCTGGTTTGCTATATTACAGTCATACAGTAATATTGGTTGCAGTCAAAGCCTTTCCATATACTGCAGTTGCTTTATGAACACAGCAGAGCTACAGTGCTCCTTACAAGGACACTTAACAAGTAAAACTTTGAATCAGGAAAATTGATGGCTGCTGGATTTACCACTTTGCATGCTGCTTAGATGACTTCATTAACAGTTGAGACAGCCAGTACAAATCTAGCATAAATATTTTGTCACATATAATTTCCTGAAGAAATCCATTTACAGGCAAGGCATCCGCTGCTTAAAAAAACTTCAGTTTACCAATTTAAAAAGTACATGAAATATCAAAGTTTTGTAATTTAGTATTTTTAGCATGCAAGTGTTCAAACAGGTGGAGTTATGCATCCATTTTCAAAATCAAATCACTCTTTGAGGCAAGTCACCATATAAACTACATTACTGTTACACATTTGCTGGAATCATGGGCCAAATCAGGCATTTTAATGTTGAAGTTGCTGATGAACACTGGAAAATATTGTGCTTTATGCTGAGCTAAGATAAGTTGCCAGATAAATAAATGAGTCAACACGAAGCGCATCTAAATCAAAATTGTAGAGAATAGAGTCATTTCCAAAATAAACTCTTCGTTTCATTTTTTAGCTGAAGATATAACTCTGCATTAATATTTTAGTGTGGATTTTTGTATAGAAATAGCTTGTCAAGTTTTTACTGCTACAGGGCGCTTTTCAGCCTCCCAATGGTGCAACACTAGAAAGATATGTCAACTAAAACAGGTGTGAGTTCTAATTTGGCATCAGGGTGAATAGGTGACTTTTGGGACATAACCTGACTCTGTTTCAGCTTTACACTGGCTGTGGTAGGATTATCACTCGTGAGGAGCCAACTTTGGAGACTTGATAAATGACCTTCATTAAAATATACAAAAAAGCAAAAATGCATTAACTTTCTAATGTCATACAAAGGCACTAAAGTATTTTCTGATGTACATTTCGCCATGTACCTTTGCACATGCATTAAACCACAAATGCCTTTTCATCATTTGAGACAAGGGCAACATCATTCACTCCTCACTTCCTGTACCTCTCTGGAAGAAGGTACTAGGTATCTCCAGCACATATGAATGACATCAGTGATTTCACCATAAACACTTTGTGCTAACCATTCCTTCTTACCACTAGATGGCTGCACTGCATAGGAGTTGTGGCAAACTACACAGCAACTGATTGAATATCAAAATCATATATGTTATTACTATCAGTGCACGTTTCAGGCTATTTCTTAAAATTCTGCTGCTATTATTGTTAGATACCTCAACTCACGCTGCTGAAGCCTGCAAAGTAAACAGCAAAATAAGAGTGCAATAGTAATTTGGGTTTACTGCTTCCAGTCTTTCCAGTCAAGTGCCATCTGTGCTGCTCAGTGGCTCTCAATAACAGTATGCTGAGATGAGGATCATGGGTCTCTCAGCGACATGTAAAAGCCTTTGTTTTGCCGCTGCATGCCACAATGCATTAAAAAAAATCAACATGCTACGCTACTCTGATGCAAACTAAATATTCCCTAATCAACACACCAGAAAGCATATTTCAGCAATGCAGTAAGGAGCTTTCCTTCATTGTTCTCCCAGGGTCAGCAATTACTTAACGTGAGTAGCACGGCCAGCAATTCTTAAAGCTCAAATCATCCTATTGGTTACATTTCAAGACTGTACAATCCAACAATGCAACAACTCTGCAAAAAGTTGAGTTATTCCCCACTCTGTTAGTTGTTCTGCACTGACGACAACAACAAAACTACATTTGTATAGCGCCTTTCACGTCGGGAGGATGTCCCAAGGCACTGGACAGTCAGTGTTTCAGACCAAAGTTGGGTCGGGAACGGGGAGGGTGGAGGGAAAGGAGAGGAGGGGGTGGTGACTGATGGGACCATCGAAGAGAAGGTCTTGAGATAGGACTTGAAGGAGACTAGGTAGAAGGCGAGGCGGAGGGATTGTGGAATGGACTAGAAACAAAAACAAAAAAGTTAGAATTATTTTTGCCCCCAAAATAAAATTGTTCTACCTCAATATTTGAGGCATAATTTTTATCTAATGCATGACACCAACTTCAAAGGATAAAGCAAAGCACAGAATTTAATCACAACAAGCTCACCAGCTATATCTCCTTAGGTTAACTAAAATCAAAATGTCATCAATATTGCCTATTTATTCAGAGCTTTTAATATCTGTATAATAATATCTGTATTAACAGATATTTTGCAAATTATTGAAGCTCATGCTTTTCCACTAAAGGTTTGCGTTGATTGGGGTTGACATTTGAGACAATGGAATTAATTAACTTTTGATAAATAAGCATTTTTTTCCAAAAAACTATTTTACTGCCATTACCAGATTAGAAACAGATGAAAACATAAAAAGCATTTTTGTTTTGTACAAAATTGTTCCAAAGTTGTTATCCTAATTGTTGGACTAGTTAGATCAGCAAACCATAAACAAGCAAGTACTGGGGACCTACAATTGATTTGCCAGTTGGGAAGTTTCTAAAATAATAAAAGTTGATAAAAAATGTTAAAAATTATATACATTTAAGACGGTTATTTAACTGGTACACTTTAATGTTTCAAACTAATAAGCATCAAACAACACAGCCTATTATATATGTGTATATAATATATATAAAAAAATAATTATGCCCCTTGTTCATCTCAGGCTGTATTTACAGGCTGAGATGAACAAGGAGCATATTTATTCTGTGCTTTATGGCTGTTGGGATCGCTATAAAGGAAAATATCTGGGGTGGGAAGAAGACCAAATAGAGGTAAATAGGGACATTTAGGTGGGAAGAATATTCTGCAATTTTAGCTCAATTACGTTTAGCAATCAGGGAATATCTACACAGAACTTTCCCCACGAGAGATAGTAGGTGGTTATGGTCCTTGATAGATAGAGGGTAGGCTTTGAGTGGTCTGTGGTCCTTGCGAATGTGAATGTCAACAGTATCAATCACACACTACTGATTTACTTCAGGAGGCTGTTGGTGACTGGTGACCATTTTGTATCATGCTGCATTAGTTTAAGGACCCAAACCAATCTTCAATCTCCCAGCTGTTATTCACACGGATCCTCCAGCTTGTCACTGATACAGGATGGCTAACACTACTGGTTCAGTGTCACCAGCTGTATCTCTTGCAGAATAAAATAACTTTTATTACTTGTCTAAACATTCATCTTCAATTTAAAATGTTATATAATGCACCCTTTATAATCTAGCGCTGACCCAATTTCAGTGGCAGAGAGGTAATGTAAAGGAGTGATGTTTCCTCTAAATTAGTGGGGTATTACTCTGGTTTTCAGGACTTCTCTGAAAACAGCTACAGCACGTTAGCAGTAGACATAAAAGTATGGTACTGCCAATGCCTGCAGCCATGCTTATGGTCAAAGGCAGGGTGAACGAACACTCAGCAATATTTTTCACTTATTTTACAGGTTAACAATCTTGGCTACATCATCAAGGAAAGCTACCAAGTAGATGCCAAGTGTTTCCCCATGAGACAAAAACCACAAGAGTCCAGAGTGGAACTAAAAACAACAAAGAACAATGCTTAGACTGGTCACAAAACCTTTTAATTGTTCTGTTGTATTTGCACCAATATGTGTTCGGTCATTGCACTTGGAAAACTAAAGAGAAAGAAAATGAGGTGCTCTGCCAGAGGTGGCACTGTGTGCAGTAAAGCAACAAGCCCAAGGCTCAATTCAGTTGTCAATCCTAGCACCCAAACACAATCTGTGCCATTCAAAAAATAAATAGATTAAATAAATTGGCTTGACATCCACAGGTCAGCATAAAGAAATTACAAAAAGATAGAATTCCATGCCTCCCAGCCAGGCTACAACGTACCTTTACTTTGTTCATTCCGTGTAACTTTCACACAGACTGATCCTAACTCAGTCACGCTTGGAAAGAAACTGTAGCGAGTCACGTGGATCACCATAAAACTTGAACCTGCTCACCCAACTCAGTTCATGGCAATTTAAATTTCACCAACAGGATTAGGTATTTTCATTACTTGTCCCTCGCAAAATTCAGTGAAGTGTTAAAATAAAAAAGCGCAAAGCAAAGACGAAGAAACATTAAGGAAACAGTAAATTCAAACCTCATTTACCACAATTTGTTTTATTTTCCACTTTGTTATCTATATAAAGTCTTTATTTATACTTGCGTTAAAAAAAAGTCAAACAGCAGATTTATATATATCCTATCAGGCACAATAAATCAGCTGTGAGAAGCCAACTGCAGAGCTAGGGACCACGGAGATTACGTCAGGAAAGGTAGAGAAAGCAAAGGTGAAGACGAGGGGAAAACTATGAAGCACTAGAGCAGATCAGGGTTGTGGAGAGACCAGCAGATGTTGACAAAAGAAAACAACCATTAGAACTGGATTAGCAGAATGCTCATCACAAGAGCTCCCACAGACCACTTTGAATAAAATATATTTACTTATTCTCTTTTTCTGGAGGAAAAATGCATTATGGTAAAATGCTCCAAACATTGATTAATGGAGAAAAAGTTGAAGAAAAAAAAATGTCAACAACCTCTTTTGCCTTACCTTACATGCTGGTCTGATTTTATACCAGTAAACTGCATACAAGAATTCTAATAACACTCTCAGCGCATAAAAGCCAAATACTCAACACATCAGATAATAGCATCATCAACAGCTAATAATATTGGTGTTATGGATGCAAATGATGGAGAACAGACATATGGATCATTTATGCTATTTGTCACGGCTATACTTTTAAAAAGCTGTTTATTTTATAAACGTGGTAAGATTCTGGTTTGGGGAAACATCAACCAAAATACAAAATGTCAGTCATAATTGGCAAAGGAACCATTTTTCATTGTGCCCTGGGGGGGTCTAATAGTATTCAGTTGGTAATATGAAAAAGACAAGAGTAAACGCAAGTGAACAGTGAAAATATATGCTGGGTGAAATCTGTTGAAGACAGTAGCATCCTAAAGTTGTGTGAGGTTTAGTTTTCAAACCTATGTCAATATACTCTGCGTACACACAGCACCTTATGCAACATTTCAAATGCATTTTTGCCACACATTTGAAAAAATAATTTCAAACTGTTCCAGAGTTCTGAAAGGCAGGATCTTGAGCAGCCAATTGTAAAAACAGGAAGTAGAGAATGTGCAGTCATGCCGTGCCTCAGTCTCATTCACTCCCTTGTTTAATGAAATAGGTTAGTGTGCTTTCTCCTTCATCTGTGGTATATCAAAGGACTGAGATCAACTTACAGAAAGATGAAATTCATACAAAAGGGCAGGATTTCATTTGAAGGGTGACAAGCATTTACGTAATCTTGACGTCAATACTTTATACAAACAGTCAGCTTTGACTGGATATGGCACAAAGGTCTTTTCTTTCTCCCTTCTTTCTTTTGGACACCTCAACACTTTCAAATTTCTAAAAGAAATACATCTGTACCGTTTCATATTCCTTGTACGGTGTACTGTATGTAGAAGGGCACACAACAGTCTTGAAAAACAGACAAGCGCAGCAGAAGATTTTAGTAAAATAGACAGAATATTAACAAACTGTTTGAAACAAAAACTAAACCTCACACAACTTTAGGATGCTACTGTCTTCAACATGTTCATGTCCCAACAATCAGTGTTTCGGACAGTATGTTTTGAGGCAAATATGTAACACTACTGGTTTGTACACATGTAAAGAACGGCATTAAATAAAAGTTTAAAGGTTTATTGGACCACTTTAAATTTTCTACAGAGGCAGATTGCATAGTAATGCTATTTTCTAATAGGAATAAGTGAACTTATTTACCCTTCCAACCCCACAATCAAATTTCAGCATAGTTCTTGACTAGTGGTTCAGCTTTTTGACATCAGCTTTACATATTGACACAAAAATCCTTTACTAGGATCAGGTTAATGTTTAGTGCGTCAGTTTTAAATAAATCCAGGATCAAGAAGTGATGAATAAGTTTCCCAAGTTTATAAATTAGCCATGTGTGAATGCCATTGTTATTGCAATACTGCATTAGTGGGTTTTCCAAAATCAGTTTGTGAGTTAATAGGGTTGAGAGCTAGTTGACCATCAAAGAGTCTCTAATGAGTCACCTGCAGTTGAACGGTTAAAAACAAAATAATGACAAAGGAATCATTCCGGACCCATTATCCTCAGCCAAGAAATTTCAGTTCAGATTGATTTAAACATTAAGTAATTCTGCATGCAAATCTTGGATCATACAATGATACTGTAAGCCAGTTGTCAAATAAATTATCAAGTATTAACCACCTGCCTGTAACCAACCAAAACACCTATTTGTGCTGCAAAAATACATAAAGTCAAAACACCACCCACATGGACCTATCTCACTATAAAACATTAATTTCATTGATTTATTATAAAAATCATAGAGCCCAGTGACTAATCAAGCAACCTTTTACACAGATGCCAGGTAAAGCCACTTATTCAGCAGGCGTCTGAAAGATTTCTGATCCTTTCTGTCATGTTTATTGTAAATAACTGAAGTGAAAAAGCAAATCTGTTCTGCATCAGGAATCACGGACTTTGAACTTCTCTTTTGCTTGAAAATGTATTTATTTCATCATTTATATGCAAATAGATCATGGCAGAATAAAGTGCATCAAGACTTCAGAACAGATTTCTTGTTAACAAATAATCAGGTACCAATTCATTCCTTTTAAGCAGCATTTTTTAGTTTGTGGAATGCTCTTTGCCTGGTGTCATTTTCAAAGTTTTTTTTGACAGAAAAACAGAGATCAAAGACCCCAACATTAAATCCAAAATATTTCAGTGATGACTTCAGTCTATGTCAAGCTGACCCTTCATTTCTTCAGAAAGCTAAAGACTTTAAAGAACAATTTCCAACCACAACTTGCAGCCATTTTGTTTGCATGCAAGCCATGAAAGTTTGAAGTTCAGACACAAGTGAGCTTTCTGCAGCATACTTTTAGATTTCTTGAGGGAGAGAGGATTGCAAAAATCTGTTGCTGGTTTTAAAAGACATCCCATTTTACCTTATATTTACTTGAAAACATAAATCAATATTCAAAGATGATATTTTTATTTTCTACATTAAAACTACCCTGTCACCAATAATTGGGCATCTCCTATCACTGGTAGCTTATGGAATAGAAGGTATCCAGTGTGTAGGATGCCACCTATCATGCCTAGCACCAAATTCTATTGAAAAAATTAGATTAGAAAAACATTCCTTTTGCGTTTTATCTAAATGGACCGTCAAATGAGTAAGCCACTTTGGTGGAGGTTAGTGATCTTGTTAAATAATGTAAGACACCTCAAGAATAGTTGTGGAAGTTTTAGGAAAAGAAGAAATAATGATTCTAGCAAAATATCCACAGAGAATGAGTACTGGTATAGATTGCACTGACTGATTTACTATTTCTGCTGTTTATGGTTCTTTGCGTTTATGCATGTTACAGTAAATGCAACAACAACAAAATTATACTTGTATAGAGCCTTTCACGTCAGGAGGACATCCCAAGGTGCTGGACAATAAAGCACAAACCAACACGTCACCATGTATTGCTTAAACGAGCATCCAAATAGCACTGCCAATCGCATTTCAGAGCAAATTACCAGCTATATATTAAATGTATTTTGTATTATTGCCTTTTAAAGGCAATTATTGTATGCACGTAATACCTCATCTTAGGAGAATGTTCAGTGTCTTCAATTATCAACGATTACTGACTTCTCACTGATCACATTAAACAAAATGTAAACTTCTATTTGGTTGTGAACCTGCACAGAAATAAAGTAAAGCAGAAAGTATAATGCACAATTAAACAACTTCTATGAATCCCCCCCCAAATCAGGTCTAGTTATTGTGATAAATGGCAATTTAACTCTCGTTTATCAAGCCAGGATTGTCAACCCAGAGAAGATAGTTCAGGAATATTTGTGTCTCTGAAGTGGTAATGCATCTTTTTCCCCTACTCTATGCTTCTCTTCCTTTCTGAAAGTTCAGTGTAATATAGCAGGTAGTTGTTCCTTCTCAGTTGGCAGCACACTTGCCTCTGATGTTGTGTGTCCACGCCCTACGCAGGACTTTGAATTCATAGTCTAGGCAGACACTCCAAAGCAGTGCTGAAGGGCTGCAATGTTCTCCATAAGTGTAATAGCACTTTACACATGAATTGCTTATATATCTCAGCTTTTGAAATACATTTCTGCGACTACTCATTTATTGTTACAGTACTTGGTAACAAAAGATTAAAATAACCTTTAGAAGATACGGAGGACCTCATTTTTAATCAACCGTGGGTCACCTTTTGTTTTGTAGAGTTTGGTGCCATGTAGATTTATGAACAAGTGCAGAAAATGACAGAAATTGCAAAAGAATATTGCATGAAATTCAACGTCAAACTGAAAATCACTGATGAATCCTTGAAAGGCTTGAATCAGTTATATCTCTGGTAAGTGTTAATTGCCATCTGCCTCTGGCATCAATTTCATTCACGTCATTTTTAGTTTGCAGTCCTGTTAATATTTCCAAAGAAAACTGGATAGGAACACCCAAAAACAAATATCAGTTGCCATGTTTGACGTCATTACTAATGGCCACATCATGACCTCTGTCAATACTTTGCTGACCTATTGCACTTTGAAGAGAACTGAACCCAACTTAAAAAAAATATTCCAGACGATTTTCTATGATATGCTTTGAACCACATGTAAACTTGCGAGACTGTCAAAACGCAAGCTGGCGTTTTCTTCTTGCTGAGATAAAGGAAATATTTTGGGTGCTGGTGAGCTGAAATAAAAACCGAAAATTCTACAAAACAGAACAATCACTATCTGGGAAAGAAAGATAACGTTTTCCTTGTGACACTTCATCAGAATTGGTTTCACTATTGAACTAGCTGCGAGCAAAAATAGTTTCTATTGTTGCCGCTGCCTCTTTAGGAAAGCAGCAGGCAGAACACATTGTAGGCCAGTCATGTAAATTAACTTCAGCTGCACTAACAGTGACATTTGTGAGTAAAACAATGTAGTGCATTTGGTTCATCAAAGAGTTCCACTCCGATGGGTTTTAAACATTTAAATATTGCATTGATACAGAGAACTCAAAGTGACCACAAACATAAAATATTCAACCTTACTGCTGTACAAAAGCCTTTCAAAAGAAAGAAAATAAAGCATTGGGACTTTCAACAGGCTTGGGTTAAACTGAACTTCACACACAAAAGCCTGCAAAAAATAGTGTGCTTGGTAATGAGGATTGCTGCACTATGGAGCATTTTCAGTCAGACTCTACTAGTCACTCTGCAGAAAACAAAATAAATTTTTATGGAAGGATCTGAAAAAATTGGTCTGCACGTCAACATTTTTCAGCTATTTCAGCAAACAGAACTTTTGGAATAATAAGGGGCACTTTCATTTTTACTTTGATCTTATTTTTCCCGCTCCTCCTGAAAAGGCCAACTCACACATGGGTATGGGCAGTCCTCCAAGAAGCTCGCCAAATTTGTCAAGCGTGAACCTAGAAGGTAAGACTGCATTTATTCTGCTGGTGTTAATATAAGGGACTGAATGATTTTTCACAAGGAAACTGACACAATCTTTCCTTAGAGAGTTGGGAGGTCCTATGATGGTGGCAGACAGGATATGCTCAGCAATGATGGTGATACATCAATGCTCAGCTACTGGTCTCAGGAACACATTATAATTTCTCAACTTCACGTATTTCAATTTGACTTGGAAATGTTTTGTTTACTCTACCAAACTTTTTACTTGAAAATTAAGTGTGGATTGCTGTGCACAATTGGCTGCCACGTATTGCCCACAAATACACAGTCAATTCACTTTATAGTATATTCTGTGAAGCGCTTTGAGACGTCAATAAGATGTGAAAAACACTATATCAAATGCAAAGATTGTTATTATTATTATTACAAAATTGTCCTTTTTGTTGCTTAGCATTCATCCAAGCTTCACAACAGCTCTCATTGGATAGATTTTTCACAAGGAAAAATCCGAAACATCGATGGTCCAGTGCCTTTGGATGTCCTCCCGACGTGAAAGGTGCTATATAAATGTAAGTTTGTTGTTGTTGTTGTTGGACAGGAATGTCTAAGGAGGTTGGGAGAGCAAGAGGAAGCTGCAAACTTTAAAAACCAAAGAAAGGTTGATCTCGAGTCTAGGCTGACACTTCTAACAACAACTTACATTTATATAGAATCCTCACACAGATAAGTATCGCACAACACTTAAACAGAGTAGTCACGGAGTACATTAACACAGTAGGAAGGGGGTTAGTGAAGAGAAGAAAGAGGTCACTGCATTCTCAGAAATGTCATCTTTGGATCAAATATTAAATGGTTCAGTCAGACATTAAAAAATCCATGGCACTATTTGAAAAGAGAAGGGTGGTTCATCTGGTGCTGTGCCCAAAAATCCTCCACAGAAATTTATTTCATGGGAATCAGCTGAATGCAAATTGGCTGCCATGTGCCTGCTTGCCTACAAATACAGTCAATACAATTAAAAGTGATTTCTGTGAAGCGCTTTGAGGCATTTGGACATTTTAGGCATATAATCAAATACAATAGTTATTATTAAGTGGTTAGTTAGAAGGCAAAGACTGTGTCAGTCCCACATTTACTGTTTCCAGGTAAGGAGATGTTAAGCACAGGATACATGTGCTTTATATTGGTCAATTTGACTAGATCCCATGGTTGAAAAGCTTCCTGAAATCAGAGGTCAAAGGGACTTTGTTAAGAATTCAGCACAATATCAGACAGAGCATTGAAATTTGGGCCAGTTCCAAAGTACATAGGGTTGACACATCAGGCGATGCTGGAGGCTCCAGCAGTGAGTTTTGCCAACACAAAAAAAGCATTTTCAAACACACAAACTCATTCCATTTGAAAACCTTGGGGCAGAAGTATCAAAATAATTGATTCTCCACTATTTTCTTGTTCTGGGTATACTCTCAACTGTGGTGATACTTTGCAAGAAACAACACTCAAATATCAAGGAGGGTGACCTAACAATTGCAGTGTTGCCCGGAGCTCAGTGCTCCACATCAGATGTTGTATTTACATTGACATCAGGAATTGCAAAATCCCTCGAGTGCTAACCCAGTCAGACCTGTGGGAATGTTTCATGCGGCCCTTATGTTTGTGTTGTTATGTCAAAGAATATTTGCTGGATTTAGATATGGTGTGTAGGAAGAAATCTGGGAGTCAACAGATTTAGCAAACAATAGATAGAAATCAGTTTGCAGGAAAAGGTCTTGCTCTGGGAACTGAGAAACTGACAACTGAGAAAATACTAAATTATAAGCAGAATTTAGGCTGTGGTTATACTATTTCCTGCTGCACACAGCATCGGGGCCCTGAACAATTTTGTAGCTGTGCATATGACTAGCAGACTGAATTGAAGTTTTACTTTAATGGAAGCAGAGCTGATCCAGCCAATCAACTCCTCATATACATTAAAACTGTCAGGTGAAAATTGAATTTGTTTTATAGATCGGGAGTTTTATAAATTGGTGAAGAATAAAAATGGCAGCGAGAGGCCTGGCACACAGTCTACATATTTAAAAATAAAGAAATTTTAGACAGTAATCCAATCTTGCAATTGAGTTTAAAAATCTATGTTATCTTTGCGTATCTGAACCTTTATTACATAATTTACAAAATGATAGTATTTTTATCTACCAGAAGGTGTGACAATGTTGCTCAGTGATAAATCTATCTAACAACATTCACAAAACATGCCTTTTATAACTTTGCAGTCTATTTCTCAAAAATCATCCTCTTCCATAACAACTAAAATCTTGGCCCTTTTCTTTTGTACAGCCAACAACGGGCTTCTCCACAGGGCACATTCAAGAGAATGTCTCCATCCTCACTTTAACTTCCTGACTGCTATGACATAGATTCCAAATGATTGTTTTTCACATGCTTGGCCAGTTAAAAGAAAAAGCAAATGATTAGGTTCTGAAAGTGAGGGTAATTTTGTAAACTCCTTGCGATACCCAGCTTACTGCGAATGAGAAGGATGTGTTATCAGAAAGTCTCAAACCTTTAACAGCACTTCATAGTAAAACAATCCATATGAGTGATTATCATGATTATTTCTTAAAGAAACATAGGTTTAATAGATAGGAGATTTTGTCCATTCACTGAAATGGAGAAACAAATCATTCTGTACTTATAATAATTTCTACAAAATCGAGAATTCAACCAAATGATCAATATTCCACAACACTACCCATCAAGTTATTTACCTTAAAGCCTTTTGGCATTTTTTTTAAACAGGGGTAGGACACACTTGCAAATGGAAGAGATGTTAGTTCTTAATCCAATTTAGTTTGACTCCTTAAAATGGTACTACAAATGGATTTTAAGCAAAATGTCTTAACATCACACAGGAAACCACTTACTGCAGTCTTCATCACCAGTCAATGAAAGGTTTACAAGAGCAAATTAAATGTGATTGTCAAGACAGTAAGTACTGTATATACAACAACAAAATTACATTTGTAGAGTGCCTTTCAGGTTCGGAGGATGTCCCAAGGAGTTGAAAGTAGTAAGTATAAATGTTAACAAAACGGAAGTAGTACTCTTTGGCTCCCATCGACTTCTTCAGGCTAATGGTTCCAATCTACTCAACCTATACTGACTGTCTTTAAACATATCCAAACCCGTGCACAACTTAGGCATCAGGTTCGATCCCCAGTTATCCTCCCTCCCCACATCCGGTCCCTCACCAGCACCGCTTTCATCCATCTCCATCAATACCTCACCCCAAAAGTTTCCAGACTGCTGGTCCATGCCTTTGTCACCTTTCTGCTGGACTACTCTAATACCCTACTTGCCGGTCTCTCCTCCTCCACCATCCAAAAAACTCAGCTCATCCAAAACGCCGCTGCCTGCATTCTCACCTGCACAAAACATCATACCCCGATTACCCCAGTCCTTGCCAAACTGCACTGACTCCCTTTCACACAGCAGATTGACTTCAAGAATCAAATGTTTGAAATCCCTCCACTCCTTGGCACCGCCCTACTTCTCTAACCTCCTCTCTCCTTATAGCAATACTCGCTGGCTCCGCTCCACCCCGTCTGGCCTTGTCCTTGTCCCCCGAATCCTCTGCTCCACCATCTACAGCCATGCTTTCAGCCACTTCTCCCTGAAACTTTGGAACTCCCTCTCGGGAACCCCTTTGCCTAACCCCTTCCTTTCCTATCTTCAGATCGTGCCTGAAGACCTTTCTCTTCAACCGCACTTACTGTCACTTTCCTCCACGCTCCTGGCTCTGCCTCGGGCTCCGCCATTGTGAAGAGCCCTGAGATGCCGCCCGGCATGGAGGGCGCTATTTAAATGCAAGTTGTTTTTGTTATTATATGAGCAGGAGAAGATGGTAACATCAGATGAATGTGAAAAAATATGTAAAAGCAGTTGAAAGTTGTTACGTCAAAATAAACATTTTGCTTTCTAGGAAAGAGTGGGCCACTTCTTCATTTCCCACAGCAGCTGGTGCAAATACATCAAAATTTCATTTTGAAAAAAAATTAATAAAGTAAATATTAATCAGCAATTTATCATAATTAGGTTTTTTTCACCAATATTCCAAATTCAATCATATATTATATATATATTATGTATATATGCCCTCCATGTCAGGTAGTCTCTCAGAGCGTTACAATTATACTACAATAAAGATCACATCAAAGTTAGCCGAAGGGCAGACGCATCTCGTAATGTTCATCTATCAATCTCTTTGCAAGAAATGCTACCTGTGTAGAACAGTGGGTAGTCATATACAGCAACTGCAAAATATCTAAGTAATAGAGGCAAATAGATTGTACATGAAAACCTGTTAAGATAAACCTGCCAGAATTTCCAGTCTGTTTTTCTCTGACATCTTGGCTTTCACAATAGCTCCATTCATTCTGTCCAGTGCCGTTTAGATTAACCCTTTATTTATTTTTTCCCAAGCTACAGTTTAAACAAAGTAAATCAAACATTTTAAGAATTCTGTAACAGATTTGTTATAGAGGAATACTTTTGGAATATAAAGAAAAACTTTGTTGGAGGCAGTTTATGAAAGGATGTTACACCAGAGTTCTGTCTGAGATCAAAGGAAATAACAAGGCCAAATATGTCAATAGATGATATAGGAAAGAACAGTCATTAAAGTTCAGAGCTGATAGCTATAGGTCGGATTTGTATGAGACAAACTACGTGCATTTTGCACAGCAGAAACACTTTTTTTTAATGTTTGGGTTTGGTGTAGATTTGTTAGAGGAAGCAGATTTCAGAAGTGAAACATTCCCTTCCGAGAAAGGAACTTTGGCACAAATTGAGAGGTATTAATGGCAGAAAAGTTAGCTGCCTACTGAGATGGAATCTATGCCTTATCCTTGTCGACAAGTTCTTCAAAAGAGCAGGAGAACACTACATAATAAAATTATGATTATGGAACTAACTACTGAAATGAATCTACATTTGCTGTCATTGTGCTACCTTTATAGTTTACTTCTCATGAAAATGTACCAATCAACTATACAATCAATACATCTGTGTAAGAAATGTACACAGATTAACCTAACATTCAGCTGCAAAATCTGTGGATATTCTACAGCATTTGCTTTGCTGAAAGTATTTTCATATATTAACATATGTTTCAGGTTGCTGAGCAAATTTATTTAGAAGCAATTTCCCTGGATAATGACAGGAAGATCTTAATCCCTGTAAAACGCTAGAAATTTTATTACTCAATTTGGTAATTTTATTACTCAATTTGCATCCATGGGATCCACTCAATGTCATTATAACAATCAGAAATTTTACATGACTTATAACCTAGATATCAATTTGAAGGAAACCAAACTGCAAAAATTATTTATAATAGAATACCTGGGGACATAGTTAAAACTACGAGTATTCGGAGAAATCAGGTCAAGTATTTTCCTAAACAAAGCCTTGTAAAACACATCACCAGGGAAGCCCAATAAAGTAGAACATTTGGGATATATATACTGGATGTAATGGGTTAATTGAGACTTCTGGCTTGTGAATATGATGAGACATAACATTTTCAGATTCACAAAAAAAAACTGAATCCTGGAAGCTGGTAAAGGTGGAAATGATGAGCAAAGCATCAAAACAAGGATGGGCTTGTTGGATCAAAATGCTTTGTGTCCCTAAGGATTATGTAGTGGGCATATACAAACATATATAGAAGCATTTACTGGCATTGAATCAATAAAGAACAGAACAGCTCCTCTTGAATTTGACACCAGGTGTTAACGTATTGTATATAAGATAATAAACCAACATTTGTGGTTTTCCATAAGTACATAAACTATCTAAGGTGAGGAGACACTTGGCATCCCAAGTAATTGCTAAAGTGTTGTTAGTTTGCAGAACCAAGTTTAATTATCACAGCTATTTAGTTAATTGAAGTTCACAGTAGTTCTGAGTATTCCAATAGGATCAGAGGAAAAACATCAGGATAACTGGAGTTTATTGAGGCAAGGTTCCACTGTAATTTTAAAGTGGGCTGTACCAAAATTATTGGAACGAAGTGCACAAAATTGGAATGAAACACAAGAGCTGAATGGACTGTATATAAATATTTAGCGATGGTTTAGCGTTTAAACATTTTATTCATACATCAGAAGAGCATCTAAAACAAAATAACATAAGCAGTGCATATTTTCCTGCGTTCCATAATAAATATAGTAAGTAAAATGGAAAAAAGCATTGAATGAGAAATTTGACCTATCAAGCCCACTGCTCCTTTCAAAGTTAACAATAAAAATTTTTATCCAATCATTGACCCAATTCAACCCACCAACTGAATCACCTTGATTAAGACACCACGTAGATACCACCAAAAGGCAATCAACCAAAACTGCCATCATATTTAGCTAATCACCATATCTCCACTATTGACTCTGGTCTTCACCCTCCAAAGATTTCAACCATGTACAAGCACTGTGTCCTATTCATTCATTCTGCACATGTCCATGTAAAATGCTTTGAAACATTCCCATAAGTAAAATATAAGTGTAAGTTATTGTCCCTATAAAATTCAACCCTATTACAGTACTAAGCAGACACCATCCAATTATTTTTGAAGAAGTTCAGTGATACCATCACTTTTTTTGTTCTGATTACGTTCTACACAGAATAACACTGTTATTAAAAATATATTTTTAGTCTCCAGTCTTATTTGGGTCTTGCTAACGTTAAACCATCAGTTTCCCCAAGTCTAGACTCAATCTCAGCCAATAGAATCTTCACATCAATTAACAGAAAGCTAAGTGTCTCCACACCTTAAACAGTTAGCGTATTTATGGAAAATGAAAAAAAGGTTTATTTTCTCATAGACATCAAGATTCAATGTCCTAAAGCAAGATAAAATACACAATAAATTCAAGTAGTGTGCCCTGTTTTCTATTGATCATCTATACTCATCAACTTTTAAATATCTGGATTACATCTTCAACTATTTTTGCTCCACATCTCATAACACTAAATCCTGTATCAACATTCACTCTAATCAACTAATTTGTTAGTACATCCATATGCCTGAACCTTCTTATAAAATGCTAACATTTGGAACTTGCAGTCTTTAAAGCATTCTGAAATTTCAAGTGCTGTATATTGTTTGACTTGTTTCATAAGAATGCAAGCGTTGCATGAAGTTTCAACTATTGCTGTCGAGAATTCATGCTAACTGCTACTTAGGATGTTTCTGCTCTATTTATAAGCAGTGATATCATCTATAGAACACTCACATATTCTGGGGGGGCTGTTTAATTTACAATATCCAGGCTTGTGTTGGACTCCTGTTTTGAATACCATCAACTATCAACATAATTTAAATAACAGGCAGCTTTGTAGGTAGCAATTATGTTTCAGCGAGGACGCCTATGATCGACACCAAAGCAGGCCAACAATGTCCTGTTGTCAGCAACTCATCCCTTTAGTAATCTGCCCACAAGTGAGGTACTATAAGTGCTGCAGAGTATGTGGATGTAATATTTCAGTCTCATGTCCACTTTCAGAAAATCTATACCACAGATCAAACGATTTTTATTTGAATGAGATGTTGGCCTTTATCTTCAAAGGCTCCAACTGTTATTTGTGTGGATACAGAATGTTCATGGAATAGGGGCACCACGTGAAAGCAGATGAACAACAACAACAAAATTACATTTATAGAGCGCCTTTCACATCGGGTGGACGTCCCAAAGTGCTGATGAGTGAGGGAATTAAGATTATCCACTTACCAATTATGGGGTGCAGTTCCACTTCAATTGTACATGATAAATCAATGCAGCCTAGATATTCACCCATCTTCAGGTAGTTGCTCCGTGCTGGTTGACCGCTACACCAATTTTTATGCAGGGAAAAAAGCTACATCTCTCCCAGAAATAAAGAATTATGGAGCAGAAAACTTAACTTACACTTCCCATTTACTGTCAAATGTACCTTGATTGGCGCGCCTGCACATTTGGTAATCACGTGGGTTGATAACTGGCAATGAGTTGCCTTGCGCCTTGGTATGTCCTCCCGATGTGAAAGGCGTCTATAAATGTAATTTTGTTGATGTTGAAGTTTAATACAGTAAAAGCCTGTTTATCCGGCACCCAATCAACCGTAACTTCCATATAACCTGCATCGCAAAAAAAAGGTCCGCATTCGATTAACCAGAATTTATCCAGAAAAATGCATTGAAAAAAAACTTCTTTTTGTATTGGCGTTTTTGGTCGAATATCCGGCAGGCGCTTTAAGCGGCATTGGCCAGGTCCCAAGGGTGCCGGATAAATGGGCTTTTACTATACTGATAAATTAAGGAATGCTGGGTTATAATGCTAATTTAGTTATGTTCAAATCTCCAGAAGTCATACTCAAGCTATATTGTTTTTGTCAAACTGTACTTGGGAGTACTGAACACAGTTCTGGTCAATGCTGTCCAGGCGAGGAGGTGAACAGCCAGGTTATTTGCAACAGTTAGACAAGATAAGGCTCTTCAGCCTTGAGACAAGAGGGATTTTACAGAGGTGCATAACATTTTTAGTGGAATTTAAAAAGTAAAACAATGTCAGTAGATTTATTGATTTATTGTTTGTGTGCAATTCATGCACAAACAAACCGAACTGCAAAAATGTTTAATTAATGTCAAGTATAGCAAAATGATATCATGAGGAGTGAGGCTAGGAGACAATTGAAAATGGAGTGGGTATACTTAAAATAATGCAGATTTGATACTAACCTGGTACTGATAGCTTCTGAACCACTGCTTCAAGTCCCAGTCCCACAGGATCATCTGGAAAACATGAAATTAACTCTTGTTAACACTTCACATCAGGCTGTATACATTAGGAATAAAAAAGCACAGTACTTATACCATTTGTTAGAAAGTTACAGATCAGGTAAGGCGACATGTGTCATTAGTTTTGCATATGATTAACCCACTTTGATTACTACATTGATATAGATTTAACAAATTACTTCTAAGTCAAGTATACATTTACCCTATATTGGCATAATTCACCTGCAAACTAAAAACGTAAAGTACATTCAACTGCGCACACTCATTTAAGCAGCAACAGTCTAGCACTGTGCCTTTCTCGCAAATCACCACAACAGTGAATGGACATGTATTTTTGAAAGAATTAGATGGACCAACAAAGATAGTTTCCTGGAAATATGAATTAATGATGTGAATTCAAACTCTTGATAACTCTTCAGACCAAAGGAATAGACATCAGTGATGAGTTATCTGAAGTGGTGAGTTAGGCATATGTATATAAAAAAAATAATCCTTGCATTTGATATAGCACCTTACCAAGTCTTTGAGACGTCTCAAAGAGCTTCACAGAATATACTGTAAAGTGAAAGCAAAAGAACTGTATATTTTGTGGGCAAAATGCAGCAGGCAACTGCACACAGCAGTGTCCTACATACTACTGTCAGCCAAATGCCTAAAGGTTAGTTCATGTCAAAATGAACAAAGTCAATTCTCAATTCAACCACATGTATTAAAATAAAAATCATTCACTTTCAAAGCAGTCACAGAAATATATATGTTAGTTAGTTAGTTAGTTAGTTAGTTAGTTAGTTACTTACTTACTTACTCACAACCCAAATGTGCGCATTGGTACGTTATCAAGGTCTAACAGGTGCTGAAGGGTTTCAATAAAATCTGTGATGTAATACGACTGACAAATGACATTCACTTTGCCCACAGTGTCAGATTTGTTTCTTCCTGCTGTTTGCTGCATATATTGAGTTCGGGTCACCAGTCACACATGCATCTCCAGGCAAGTATGTAAATGCCTGCCATTTTCTGAACTGACAGTTTACAGTGCAATGAAAATAGATTGCTGTGAACCTGGATACCCTATAAAGAAAGTTCATTCCACTGCTGACAAGATCAAAATCACAATGGGCAAAATGTATGCAAAAAAATCCCCTAAATTTTCCTAATCACCAATTATCAAAGTCCCCTCAGAAATTGGGAAAGTGTGTACATCACACATTGTTTTGACTTGTTTGCACTATAAAAATATTTGGTTAAAAAATAAGTAAAAATATTTTGTCTATTTGCAATATACTGGAATCAAGCTGAACCTTTCTGACAAATGATAATCATTGTTATTCATTAGGCCATAATTTAACACAGAAATCCTTTGCATGACATGTTAAACCAAGAACTTGTCTGTTTAGGTGGATGTTAAAGATCTCATGACACTATTCAATAAGAGAAGTTTGTTCAGGTGTCCTGGCAGACAATTATTTGCATAAATCATTCACTTATTCATTCATTTATTTCAAAGCTATATTGTGGGTTGCTGCTGTGTTCAAATTGACTACCACGTTTGCCCTTCAAATACAGTTAACCCCGTGATGCACTTTGCAATGTTTCCACAACAAATTAAGAAACCATGGCAAACGCAAGAATTATTATGAAACAAAAACAGAAATCACTGGGAACACTCAGCAGGTCAGGCAGCATCTATGGAGAAAATAAGTGTTCAGACTTCTGATGAAAGGTCGTGGACCCGAAACATTGACTCAAAGAGAGGTTTTAGATTTCCAGCATCTGCAGTATATTTTTGTTTTTGTACAAATTACTATTTTTATTATTATCATTACTACAATGAACACTTTAGTACTGTAAAGCAAACCACCAAGATAAAATAATAAAATAAACTGAATATCAGTCTTCAGCATCAAGTTTCTGTGGTTTGTTACCTCCTGTTTACTACAGGAAGCACACACTTCTGTTTGTGCAGATCACCATAAATTACTTCTGCAGTTGCGTATCTACATTGATCAACAAATACAATTATGTGAAAAATACAATGCGGCTCAATGCACGCCCCTTTCTTTTATTTTCTACAGCATATGGAAGATTCAGTCAGATCACCTTCACACAGTTATGTGCTGAAAAATATATTATGTACTGTTGCAATACAGAATAAGACTGTATATGAAAGCATACCAGAAGTTGGAACACAAAGAGATGCCAATTTTTACTGGATAATTAAATACTTCAATGAACCTAAAATGTACTTCCGTACTTCCCCAAGTATACACCCAAGTATTGCTGTATTTATCTAAAACATTTCCACAGAGAACCCAAATAGCAAAGAAACATGTGGCTTTGGTGAATTCCAATGTTATAGGTTGATATATCAGTTATGATATGAAAGGTGTACTTTCTGCGTCAAAATGATAAACAAAAGATGGATTCTCGATCCTGGTTCGGTTTTATCTGAGCCCATCCACCACCAACAAAAAAAGTGATTGAATAATTTTAGCTTTGATCACATTTTTACATTAAAAAAAGATAAATAACATGGGAGGCAATCCTCCCGCCACAAAATCCAGTCTTTGACGATGTTTTCTTATAATGGGAAAATCTAATTATTGGAGCAAATTACCAAAGTCAGCTAGCATCAAGAGGATTTTTTTTTCTCTGTTTGTTTACTACTCCAGTCCTTCAGATTCAGCTTTTCAGTGAAGGTTGAATATACCCAGCTACTGCTTACTACATAAAGCAGTCAATTAATCTTCAATTAAATAGTGGAATAGAAAGCATTAAGATTAGAAATTTGAAAAGTTTTGACATTATATGCAGTATATCAAATACAACAATGATGTGAATTAATATAATAACTGGTGAAAACAGGAGGGGGAAAGGATGGTTGAAAGAGCAATGATATTCCTATACTGTTTGTTATTCAGTAATAACACAAGCATCTATCTTTACCTGCATTTTCTCACACAGTGCCCATTAAACCGAGGAAGGGGCCAGTTTACAGAGGTCCAAATTTGTACAGACGTACAAATTGTACAAATTATAGTAGATTTTGTCTAAATAAATACATTACCAGATTGTTTAAATTCAAAAAGTCACCATGATCAGATGAAATTAATTTTCTAATGAGATTAGGTTAATATGTGAAAATGACTGTTGTGCATTTCTTCGTAGACAGACAGAAACATTACTTAAATTCCTCTGCTTTCTGTTGCTCAGGGAAACCACAAATTGAAAATTGTGCTGACATGGGAGCAGGTTGGAGTCTGCTGAGCGGAGGGAGCGGTCATATTGGTAGGAGGTTAGGAGGTCACAGAGTTAGGGTGGGGCAAGGTCATGGAGGGCTTTGAAGGAGAAGTCCAGGATCTTAAACCAAATTCTCTGAATGATGGGAAGCTAGTTGAGTTGAGCAAGAATAGGGGTGATAGGGTCGTGGAGCCTGGTGTGGGAAAGGACACGGGCTGCAGAGTTCTGGATGATCTGCAGCCTATGGAGGGAGGAATTGGGGAGGCTGACAAGCAGGGTGTCGGCACAGTCAAGCCTGGATTTAATGAAGGCTTGAATGAGTTTTAGTGCCCTAAGGGGTGAGCTAGTGGCTGAGTTGGACAATGTTGCGGAGGTGAGGGAAGGCAGAGTGGGTCATGGCATGGATGTGGTTCAGACAGTTAATTAGGTCCAGCACTTTGGGACGCCCTACCAATGTGAAAGGCACTATACAAATGTAATTTTGTTGATGTTGTAGGTCTTATTTGGAGGTAAGGAACCAGTGGGTTTACACTTTGCAAAGCAGCGTTTGGCAGTAGATAATTATATTTTAAAAATAATCCTTGCATTTGATATAGCACCTTATCATTCTTTGAGATGTCTCAGAACACTTCACAGAATATACAGTACTGTAAAATGAATTGACTGTATATTGCAATTGGAGACCACATGGTTAAGCCAATAGCAACATCCCAGTGCTGTATCAGGAAACCTAGGCTTTGCATCATAAAATCCAATGGACTGCTTGTACCAATGAAAATAGCACTCAACATTTTTATGTTGTGATAAAAGCACAATAGTTCTCCTCTACTTTCAGTTTTATGTAGTATAAAAGGCTGCATAAAAGTATGATGTATACTCTGTACTTTGCAAACGTCAAATTAAAGGACAAAGCCATCAGCAAGAGCCTTTCAATCGAAAGAACTAACTGAGTTGAAAGCTTTACACACATTCCTTTCATCTGACTAGTTTCCGACAGTTTATTTTAAAAACACAATGTGCAAATGTTATACTAAACACACAAAATTGGTAAACAATTTTTCCTGGTGACTTGGCCATCTATCAGCCAAATAAAATTGATCATTCATTTCACTCCTATTTGTAGGACATTACCCTGCGCAAATTGGCTGTCAGATTTACCTGCAAAATACACAGGCACTGCATTTTACAAGTACTGTATATTCTGTGAAATACTTTGAGATGTCTTACCTGATGAAACATCAAATGTAAGGATTGTCATATTGTTAAACCCAATTCTCTTTTACAAATCTTCATTGCAATAGAGCATATTTGAGAAACACTGAAATGTTTACCACAATACAAGTACCAATAACCTGCATTTATCAGTTTTGGGTGCCTACAGAATCACTGTTTTATGAGAAACAATATTGGCCCAAAACACATAACATATTGGTTTCTTCCCATCACGCAAGAGATGAAACGAAGATATCCAACATAAAACAGTCAATAGTTTTACAGCCAGCAGTGGGGATACTTCAGAACAACAGCATTTGTATAGGGCGTTTCAAGTCGGGAGGATGTCCCAAGGTGCTGGACAGTCAGTGTTTTGGCCCAGAACTGGAGTCGGGATCAGGGAGGATGGAGGGAAGGGTGAACAATGGCAAGATCGAAGAGGAGGGTCTTGAGGTAATACTTGAAGGAGACTAGGGTAGGTGTGAGGTGGACGGATTGTGGGATGGAATTCCAAAGGTCTTGTTGACATTCAACTGCAGAAAGCTAGTTCTCATCCAGGACTTGATGTCCGACAGGCACTCTGTCAGGACAGTGCTGGTCCTGGAATCGAGGGTGGAGGCAGAAAATAATTGGTTGTCATCCGATGCATATGGAAGTTGACTCCATGTCTGTAGATGATGTCACCAAGGGGGCAGCATATATATGTTGAAAAGGAGAGGACCAAGGACAGAGCCCTGGGGATGCCACATGTGACAGTGTGGGGGAGAAACCACTAGTTGTGACAAAATCGGTGGGAGAGGTAAGAGTCGTACCAGACAAGGGCAGATCTCAAGATTGAGCTGAAAGGAGAGGCTGTTTAGAAGGATGGAGAAGGAATGGGTCTCGGGAAGATTTGTTTTCAGGATGGGGGTGATGACAGCTGTTTTCAGAAGAGTGGGAACAGTGCCGGTGGATAAGGAGAAGTTGATGATGTTGGTTTGGAGAGAAGACAGGAGGTGGAGCTGGGAGATGAGCAGAGAGGTGTGGATGGGATTGAGGGAACAGGTGGTGGATTTCATTTTGGAGATGATAGCGGTGAGGAGGAGGTAGAGATTGTGTCGAAGGTGTATTGGATAGATGGGTGAGCGGAGGGGAGGGGAGTGGGTCATGAGGTAGCAGTGGCTAAACAGATCCCCTGCAATTGTTGATTGCCTAACACTCATCGCACCTTGGAAGCGTCTTCTGAGAGTGTCTTCAAAATAATGGGAGAGATAACACAGCAACAGTTTCTGAACAGTAGTTTTCCATTGGTCCATTTGGACCACCCGTTAAATCTTCCAAAAGATTTCTGCAGCACGTTTGTCTACTTGATCACCCCAAATCGTTTTGCCAGTAATTTGTCTAGTTTCCTTTTCGAAACACCTTTATAGATCTATGTTCCAGCAGATGTTATTGACCCATCTATTCTCGTCACCGAAAGAAGTCCAGGTTACATGGCAAATTCGACTGCTCATTATCACATGATTAGGCAACAGCTCAGTTGACATCCTGCAACTCTTTCATAGTACCTAGTAGGGAACGGCGATATGGGATTTTTCCGGATATGGATATATCGGTTTGCTCATACCTGCTTAAACCGATCTATCGAGTTTTTATACTGCGCATGCGCGTGCATTCGAAGTGCGCGTGCATTGATGGCGCGCGCGCATTTATGGTGCGCGCGCAGTCGCGGTGCACGCATATTTCGAAATGCGTGCTCTAGGTCCAGAAAGTTTGTAATGTTGGTGTCAAGGTCTGTTGAATTATACGATGTTGTTTGCTCCCTACCTCCCCCTCTCCTTCTCTCCCTCCTCTCCTCTCTCCTTCTCTCCCTCCTTTCCCCTCTCCTTCTCTCCCTCCCCCTCCACTCTCCCTCTCTCCTCCCTGTCTCCTCTCCCTCATTTCCCCCTCTCCTTCTCTCCCTCCCTCCCTCCCCTCTCTCCCTCCCTCCCTCCCCTCTCTCCTTCTGTCCCTCCCTCCCCCCCTCCCCTCTCTCCTTCTCTCCCTCCTTTCCCCTCGCTCCTTCTCTCCCTCTTTTCCCCCTCTCCTTCTCTCCCTCCCTCTCCTCTCTTCCTCTCTCCTTCTCTCCCAACTTTCCCCCTCTCCCTCCCCTCTCTCCCTCCTTTCCCCTCGCTCCTTCTCTCCCTCCTTTCCCCCTCTCCTTCTCTCCCTCCCTCTCCTTCTCTCCCTCCCTCTCCTCTCTTCCTCACTCCTTCTCTCCCAACTTTCCCCCTCTCCCTCCCTCCCCTCTCTCCTTCTCTCCCTCCTTTCCCCTCGCTCCTTCTCTCCCTCCTTTCCCCCTCTCCTTCTCTCCCTCTCTCCCTCCCTCCCTCCCTCCCTCTCCTCTCTTCCTCTCTCCTTCTCTCCATCCTTTCCCCTCGCTCCTTCTCTCCCTCCTTTCACCCTCTCCTTCTCTCCCTCCCTCTTCTCTCTTCCTCTCTCCTTCTCTCCCAACTTTCCCCCTCTCCTTCTCTCCCTCCCTCCCTCCCTCCCTCCCTCCCTCCCTCCCCTCTCTCCTTCTCTCCCTCCTTTCCCCTCGCTCCTTCTCTCCCTCCTTTCCCCCTCGCATTCTCTCCCTCCCTCCCTCTCCTCTCTCCTTCTCTCCCAACTTTCCCCCTCTCCTTCTCTCCCTCCATCTCTAAACACAAAATAGAACACACACACACCAAAAACAAAATCTAGAGATTTATTCTCCTCCATTTCTTGCTTGAAAGTAGCATGTAATGTCCACGTGTAAATGAGATCTATTACAATAGAAAAGAGAGAGAAAGACTGTTAGAGTTAGAAGCCAGATTATCACTGCTTCTATGTGTGTGTCTGACTAGACACACACAGCAGTGATAATCTGGCTTCTAACTCTCTCACACACAAAAATAACACTTACAGCCACAAAATGCCACTTATTTTTATGTAGTCTGAAGTCTGAATTAATGTCCTTCGCCATTGGCAAGCTCTCCTTTGCTATGCAAAAAGTGACAGCGTTCGTGATACTTTGCCACTTTTTGTCCCCTCTCTGGTACAATGTTCTCCTCTTAAATAAAGCAGGAATTGTTTGAGCTGCACTGGCCCCACTACCTGTCGCTTTCTCCGAAGCGCTGGTTCGACTTCCTGCTGTTGTCGACAATGATTTCGCTCTGAGGGCAGCGTGCTGGGCGGGGTGGTGCTGCTTAATGTGTTGTCGCAGGTTGCTCGTGCTCGAATCAGATGTCTTAACCAAGACCTTGTAAACTGTACATCTATACACACCATTACTGACTGCATTGTTTTCAAAGTAGTCCCATACGGGGCTTCTTTTCCTCATGATGAGAAAGGTAAATTTTCAAACTACAATTTTCAGCGATGCAACTTTGTTAAGACGCCACGACTCACGTCGAGTATACACAGTAAAGTGTGCGCGCGCATCGGATGTGCGCGCCCGTTAATTGTGCGCGCGCACCGAATGTACGCGCATTCCATGCTCTAGATCTAGGAGGTTGCAATGCCGGCGACAAGGTAAGCTGGAAAAGATCGCATTACACTGATAATACCAACAATATTGATCTATTGCCAGGAACGATATTAAAAATATATCGATGTATATTTTTTAAATCGAATCTCTCGATATAACAGTTTTTTTAGAATCACCATATCGGCATACCGATCTGAAAATCATATCGGGTTTAATCGAAAAACCGATTAATCGCCGTTCCCTAGTACTCAGTAGAACCTAATACAGTATGTACAAACTAGACTTTACTTTGGATAAAATAAAATGCCTATTAAAGGCAGTGAAATGTTACAAAATTAATGAGTACAAATTGAATCCAATTTTCTACCCATTCTTCTCCCAAGGTGATCCCTGCTTATACCTCACCCAAGTAGCTACAGTAAAAGTCCGTTTATCCGGCACCCGCGGGACCTGGCTATTGCCAGTTAAAGCGCCTATCGGATATTCGGGCGGCTTGCTGTCGAAGAACCCACCACAAAAACATTTAAGTTCTTTTAACACACACCATACACACCAGACTAAATAATAACAGATAATAACAGAATATTGTATTGGTACTTATTGTTAAAACTACTCTATTGCGCTTCTCACCTTTACTGGTTGAGGTTTACAGTCCAGTGATTCTTTTTGCAATGGAGGATGCGGGTGAAAAAAACGGCAGCGCGACTTTAAAGCCTTACTAGCGGCAAGCCAATAACCCTAGACTCTACTCTACTAGCGTCAAACCTAAATACTGCACCTACGCGACAATGACTCACAAATGCTCCACCGCAGTTCTGGTTTATCGAATGGGGACTTTTTATTGGGCATACCGGTTATATGGAAGTGCCGGTTCATCGAATCACGGATAAACAGGCTTCTACTGTATTCCTTCTTTATGCTGTATGCGAGCTTAGAAAGTATCCATACACAGGGCATTACAACCAAGTCCGACCCAATTCTCTCCCAAAGTCCACACAATTGCCTAGTCCGGCAAAGATCACTGGACAGAAACCAGGAGGACGAACCATGCCCCATTTGTTTATTTGTTGATTGGCCAACACTCATCGCAACTTGGAAACCTCTTATAAGAGTGACTTCAAAATAACTGGAGATAGCACAGCAACAGTTTCAGTTTGAACAAATTATCTCATCCAGCAAGGACGTTAATAATAAGTCATCGCATTTGATATTGTGCCTTATCGCGTCTTATGCCTCAGAATATACTGCAAAGTGAATTAACTGTTTATTTTGTGGGTAAAACGTGGCAACCAATTGCGCATGGCAGTGTCTTACAAGCAGTCATGGATTGAAGTTAAGCGTCATTTGATGGTTAGATTTACCTTTTTTTTACAATAAGTTCAAATTAAGTTCAAAGCAGAAAAACAAAGGCTGTGTATTTCACACAGTTTCAATTAATTTGTTCCCATTCGTTGTTATTAATCTTTCACTCTGAAATAAATACCCTTTTTCATTTTGCTAATTATTTAGTTAAGTTCTTTTCAGATGAATTGCTAGATCTGCTGCAATTATTCTTACAACGCGATAATGTGCTCTGAAATAGATTTTAATTTTTATTTAGAAAAAATAAAAGTTTGAAAGTTGCATGGTGATGACAATCACATGGTACATCTAGATTCTTTCTTGTAAAACCACATTGCAGACTAAACTCACACATTCTAAGCTAAACCTAGAATGCATTTAGACTTTAAGATCTTTTGGGTAAATCTGCTTTTTCAGACATAAATTATTTTCTTGAAGATTCAGTAGTTATTTATCAGGTAGGCTTTCCCAGTGAAACGGGGCAATAAATTAAAAAAATTAAAACTCCTGCACAATAATGCAAAACCACTGAAACCACACTGCAACGTCAATAGCTAAATTAAAAGATATTATCTGGCTCAGTTACGTCAATGGGGGTTGTTTTCATGTTATCGCCCTCAACAGAAAAACATGCAAAATACATGAGATATGCTTTTATACTGTAAAATACTGTACTTCATTGTAGCAGGCGCACATTTAATTAACATGGTGAGTGATAATAAACAACCTTTTCAACAACTGCCGAACCTTAAATAGGTATCATCATTACCACCTGAAGGGGCAATATTTTCAGAACAAAAGCATTCGCCTTTTATGTGGAATCAGTCCACTTGACATGAGGTGTAATAGTCAAACATTCACTCACAATCTCTTCAGTTTGCAACTCTGAAGCAACACAGTGGACAGGATCAAACACTTGTCACAGCGGTTTGTTGACTTAGTTGAAGAACGTACTCTTAAGATTCCATTACAGACACTGTGGTTGGAGAAACCGGAGTATATTTACTCATGCAAAAACTTGCATGTTATTTGAAACAGAAATGCGAGAAATCCACAGCTGGTCAATGAGCATTTGAAAGTGAAAGAGTAATTAATCGCATTACCAAACTATGAAACTTCACGAGCAGTACATCATGCTTTTTCTTGAGAATCTTTCAGCCTTCAGGAACTTACTAAACCCTTCATCATAAATGAAACAGTACACTGAAATACCTTTATGAATGTAGGATGGAGGATATAAGATTAAAAAAAGGAAAATATAGGAGATCAAAAAAAGCAATTAAATAAACAGACTGCAATGTACTTCATGTGGGAGTTTGAGGAAAATGACTAAAGCCAGATGAGACAGTATAGCTTTCAAAGGCAAAACATTCCATCAATTAAACAAAAAAAAATCAGGTAACAGTGTAAGATATACAGTAATATGAACACCTATAAATCTACATTCAGGAATGGAGGCTGAAGGATTCCCAAGAGAAATAATGATATTGATCTTACATGGAGCCTGGTGCAGCAGAGATCAGGCACTGAAAGGCCGAGGACTGAAAGGTCAGAGAGCAGAATGAGAATGGGAGAAGAAATCGAAATGCAAAGCTACTGGGAGGTTAGAATAATGTTTACGTTCAGCAAACCGTTCTCCCAATGTGCACTTAGTTTCACCTATCCCCAAACTGCACAAGATGCAGCTGATACAGAATACAAGAATGGAGGAAATGTGTACAGATTGGTTAAAGAAAAACACAAGCAATGTCTGGAGGATAGGGGGATGTAAGGCGAGGTCAAAAATAACTCAGTTGTTATAATCAGAGAAAGATGAAAGAATCCGAGTGAATGCACGAGAAATGGGGTGCATACAACAAACAATCACGTATAAAATTACAGAGAATTCAGAGCCATTCACAGCCTTGGTGGCGTTTACTCTCATGTATTCTCCCCTTCTTTCCACACAGCTCCACCCCCATCATCACCCCCCATACCCTTTTATTATTTTCTCCCTCACAGACACATTCCCTTCTCCCTCATGTATAGCCTTTTTGATTCTTAATGTGATAAAAACCTGCAGATGGAAAAAGCAATCCATTTCAAAAGGTCTGGTGTAGAAATCAAAAGAACAGATGTACTATACCTAGAGGAAGATACATCGATGAGGCAGGGATCAGGCTGGAGTAAATTGGAACAAGGAGCTTCCCACAAATTCTATCAACAACAACTTCGATTTATCAACATATTGACTGATATTGTGGGAAGCCATATAGATTTCCAAGGCAACAACTTTAATATGGAGGAAATGTTTCAAGAAAGTAATTTAAGAAAGTGAATCAGCACATCTGTCTCATTTCCCAATACTTCAGAACTTGTCTTAGATCCCTTTTGAAACCCTTTATACAGTAGTTCCTTATTCCTCCATCTATGCTGGCAATTTGTTTGGAAAAAAAATTCAAAAAAATCTTCTTCTATTTGTATTATCCCCTTTCTCTCCTGGCCCCACTTCCACGACTGTTTGTGGGACACTGTTGTGCACAATTTGGCTGCTGCATTTCTCCAACAAATATACAGTCAATTTTCCTACTTTCCTTCCCCCAACCACAACCCCCACCCCCCCTTTCCCCCCCCTCCCCCCCGCTCTGGTCCCTACCTCTTCTCCCCACTTTCTTCCCTCTTGCCCTCTTCCTTCCCCACTGCTCTGGTCCCAACCTTGGGACGTTGTTGTATTCTGTGAAGTGCTTTGAGACGTTGATAAGACGTGGAAAGCGCTATATAAATGTAAGGATTATTATTATTATAATTGTTAATCACTTGGCAGATAGCTTTCCTGGGGTAATAATCCCTCCACCCAAAGTAAAATGGATCACTCATTACAGTCGATCCACTTTACAATATATTCTGTGAAGAGTTTTGAGACATTTCAACAATGTGATAAGGTGCTATGTCAAATGCACAGATTATTATTATTAATTGAGTGTCAGGAGAATGCCAAGAAAGTAATGGCAAATGGAGGCTCTGATTGAGGAAACAACAAAGAGCTAGTAGAACACCTTGCTCAAGCATGAAAGTCTAGAATTGAGAGTCACTAGTACATGGAGCATATGGAGCTAGAAGATTTGAACTTGTTTCAACATTGAAGGGGTCAGACATACTGCAAATGTAGATGGGTGGAGAATAGATAAGAGAGATAAAGAGAATGATGGAAATGAATTTGGTAAGCACGGAAGAGTTCTGGTGTGCTTGGGTAATTTTGTTTATGAATTGGAGAAAAGATAAAGACGCTGTGGTTTGGGGTACAATTGGATCAGATGCTACTTGTTAAGAAACAGGTCAAGTAATCTGTATATATCCTACAACTTAAAATAAACAACAGCCAGACATACTTCACAATGGTGTATGTGATTGATTTGCAATTGTTCCTGCCTGTTCATGCAGAAGGCCAAAGCCAAACCCTGGAACTACAAACACTTTTGATGTGCGATTTTCCCTAATCTTCTATATTCTCAGAATGTATGGGTACAACAATGCAATGATCTTGTGCAAGTCACCTAATTCCAACTTGAAACACATTGACACTAGGGTCCGTCAATATGGAAATTTTCCGATTTAGATATATCGATGGGCTCATATCGGGATATACCGAAATATCGATATTTTGGGGTTTTTCGTACTGCGCATTTGCACGTAGCGCGCGCTTTCGGAGTGCGTAAGCATTCCGGGTGCGCGTGCATTCGGGGCCTATCTCCTCAGGAGGTAAATATCTTTCTCTCTCAATGTTATCTGGTGGTTACACTGCAATTTCAGGCAGGTAATGAGCTGAGGTTACTGGTGGGAAGATGAAGAGCCAAAGAAAGTAATTAGAAAGGAAAAGATTATCTTAATAAAACACCATCCTAGCTGTTTTGGTAGCTGGGTTAAAAATGCAGTGGAATAAGCAGGCAGAGCTGTTGCAACATTTGTAAAGCACATCGAGGGAGGACGTCCCAAGGCACGGCACACAGTATTTTGGACACAAGCTGAGTGTAGGGATTGGGGAGGGTGGAGGGCGGATGGGGGAGGAGGTTAATTGAAAGCATGATCGAAGAGTAGGGCCTTGAGGTGGGTCTTGAAGGAGGCAAGGGATGGGGCTAGGCAGAATTACTGCAGGTGTGAGGTAGAATAGTTGAACAAGATAAGGTTCCGGACTGGCTAAGAGATGGAGTGTGCATCTTGCACCCGACATTTCACCTAAAACGCAGATTGGAATCAGGAGGAGCCGAAAGGGCAGAGGTTGGAAGGTGACCAAAGGCACAGTTGAAGGGAAGAGTATGAGAAAGTCTGGAAGGAGGCAAATGACGGGGTGAGGTGCAGCAATTTTGGGATGGAGTTCCAAATGGTTGGGACAGAAATGCTGAAGACCCGATTACCAATGGTGGTGCAGGCAGGTTAGAATCATAGAATCATAGAATCATAGAATTTTACGGCACAAAAGGAGGCCATTCGGCCCATCTAGTCTGTGCCGGCTCTTTGAAAAGAGCGATTCAATCCCACTGCCCTACCCGCTCCCCATAGCCTAATAGACCCGTTCTCCCTAAATAAAGATCTAATTCCCTTTTAAAAGTTGTTATCGAATCAGCCTCCACCACCTTTTCAGGCAATGCATTCCAGATTCGAACAACTCGCTGAGTGAAAAAAATTCTCCTCAGCTCCCCTCTACTGCGCCTTGAAACTATTTTAAATCTGTGACCACGAGTCACAGATTCACCCACGAGTGGAAATAGTTTTTCTCTATTTGCCCTGTCGAAACCCCTCATGATCTTATAAACCTCTATTAGGTCTCCCCTCAATCTTCTCTGCTCCAGAGAGAATAACCCTAGCCTATCTAGCCTCTCCTCATAGCTGAAGTCCCTCAATCCTGGCACCATCCTAGTAAATCTTCGTTGTACCCTTTCCAATGCCTTCACATCCTTTCTGTAGTGTGGTGACCAGAATTGAACACAGTATTCCAGCTGAGGCCTCACCAAAGTCCTATAGAGGTTAGTCAGCACTTCCTGACTTTTGTACTCTATACCCCTATTTATAAAGCCTAGTATCCCATATGCCTTCTTAACAGCCTTGTCTACCTGTCCTGCCACCTTCAACGAGTCACTAACACAAATCCCCAGGTCTCTCTGTTCCTTCACACCATTTAAAATTGTACTATCTAGCCTATATTGCCTCCCTTCATTTCTTCTCCCAAAATGCATCACCTCACACTTCTCTGCATTAAACTTCATCTGCCATGTGTCTGCCCACTTTACCAATTTGTCTATATCCTCTTGCAGATGGCTACTATCCTCCTCACTGTTTACTATTCTCCCTAACTTAGTGTCATCTGCAAACTTGGAAACTGTACTCCGTACACCCAAGTCCAGATCATTGATGTAGATTACAAACAGCAATGGTCCCAAAACCGATCCCTGTGGCACACCACTGCTCACTTCCCTCCAATCTGAAAAACAGCCGCTCACTACAACTCTCTGCTTTCTGTCTCGCAGCCAATTGTGGATCCACGCTGCCACTGTCCCTTTTACGCCATGGGCCTTTAATTTCATAATAAGTCTCTCATGTGGCACTTTGTCAAATGCCTTTTGAAAGTCCATGTAAAGGGTTGAGGGATTTGAGAGCAGATCACAAGCTGCTGAACAGAGTGAGTGGACAGGTCGGTACGAGTTTGCAGTTCACAGAGGAAGGGAGGAGCGAGACTTCATAAAAATATATTGGTCATAGCTAAAACTCTCTAAAACTGGGTTCCAAATCAATTCACCTTGCTCATTCTTTCCGTACCTTCAAAACCTTCTTAAAACATCTCTCTTATTGTGCCTTAGAACAACACCCTTTAATTCTCTTTCCTTTCCTACCTGTTGGTAATTCTAGAGTGTCTGTGAAACGCTCAAGATGTTCTTCAAACATGAAAAGCTCAATGTAAGTGCATGTTTTACATGAAATACAGTAAATGTTAACAAGTGAATTTGAAGCACTTTACACGAATGATTCCTTAAATTGTGCAATTGCCCTGGAGTTAATTTCCAGGCCTCCCATCTATACAACAGTTGGAAATGTAGGGCTAAACATTTATTATAATCTCATGATTTCAACAGAGGGTTTTCTCAATCTTAATTTAATTGCCAGTCATCAAGTCTAAATTTGGAATTTTCTATTTATGCTTCCTATGTAAAATTCACCCCCAACAGACTAATTAACTCTGGTGTTCTTGGATATGATGAAATCCTGTTGAGCAATAATTCTTCTACTTGAATTTTATAGCTCACAGACGTACTTACAAAGAGAATGCATTCAAGACATACATTAGGGTTGCCATTGCAGTGCAATTAGGGTTGCTATCCAGTGCTCTTTCAGAACCCCATGATTTCAGGATTTTTATGCCTCAAATCCCAGGGTCCTGAGGTACTAAATCTTGCCTCAGAAAACCCCAGGGAACTTGGTCAAAAAGACCCTCTCCCCAAGCCAGTCACTGACTCACCTCCTTCCCTAACTACCAGAGCAACACAATGGGCTGACAAGGAACTGACTGAAACAGAAGAGAGAGAATGAATAATCAGCAGATTTATTAATAATCTGCTACACAAAGAGTGACAGGAAAAATAATCAGTGGCATATAGATACATTCAGTATATAATATATTGAAAGAAAGAAAAGGGGGACATTAACACAGAAGAACTGATAAAGATTTAGTTGCATAAACAGAGAGTGAGAGAGAGATACACACAGATAGATAGATACATGTAGAATCACAGAAAACCTGAATGAGGGCCATTGACATACACTGTACTGTATAAGGAGAAAGTGAGAAAGAATGTCAAATGCAGAGAGAAAGAAACAGTGAAAGTGAGTGTATTTGCATAGCCAGGAGAAATAAACCTTATTTCAGTATGAATGAATCTTTTTTAACAGTAAAACTGATGGAAACGGTCAATTAAAGTTGCCACTAAACAGAACAAACATGGTCCTTTCGAACATATTAAAGATGTACCTAAGCTCCTCTCGACGTGAAAGGCTCTATATAAATGTAAGTTTTGATTGATTGAATTGTGATACAGATTAGGTCCATTGTTTTGGAGGCTTAACATTAGAAAACGCCAGATCTAACTACATTCCTCTTGAAACAATATCTGACTAGCTCAGGAGAACTGTGTGGGTACAATAAGCAGCATGCAGGAAGTGACAGCTGCAGTCAACTGACAACTAACCATGTTTTAATATGGGATGTTGGCTCTATAGAACTAGAAGGTGGGTGTACTGCATGTCAGGTTAATGTAGATCAACTATGGCGTAGTCCTGAAAGTGAGGCAGCGCAAAACTGAAGCTCTAGAGGGGTTTCCCTCACACACAAAAAGAAAAAATTGACGTAAATGAGCCCAAACTATTAATAAACTGAGACCTTAAAATAATGAAAGATGCTACAAGAGAGCGAGAGCACGAAACACACGTGCATATGCGCAGGCACGTGCGTACAGAGTGCTAGAACAATACACAACACAGAAACAGAACACACTGACCTGAAACAAAAGAATGATGTCAATGTATCCAACTGTTCCTGGTGAAAAGTTTACATGTGGTCCAAAAAAAGAGGACTTTGATTCAACTGGATGCACAGCTGCCTTGAATTTGCAAACCACATTAAAAATGAATCCAGCAAGCATACTTGTATTTACTGCACAAGGACAGATTTGAATTTGGTTTGAGGTCTATACTGCTCTTTCATTGACAAATCTATATTGGATAAAAACTCAGATGCATTATCTTGAATTCGACAGGGTATTATTTTTAAAACACAAATAGCTAATCTGTATCGTAGAATCATAGAATTATACAGCACAGAAGGCAGCCATTTGGCCCAGTGTGTCTGTGCCAGCTCTTTGAAAAGAGCTGTCCAAATCAATCCTGCTCCCCTGCTCTCTTCCCATAGTCCTGCAAATATGTCCTCCCTAAATAATTATCTACTTTTTACTTAAACGTTGTTATCGAATCGGCTTCCACCACCCTTTCAGGCAATGTATTCCAGATCCGAACAACTCGCTGCTTGAAAAAATGTCTCTTAACCTCCACATTGTTTCTTTTAAAAACTAATCTAAATTAGTGTCCTCGGCTTAGTGACCCTCTCGTAAGTGCAAAGAGTTTCTCATTGTTCCCACTATTGAATCCCTTCATGATTTTACATTTCATTTGTATTAAAAAAAAGCAAGCAAATTATACATCTGTATCTGCTAGACTAAGACTAACTAACAACTGACTTCAGTATTGACAATCTAATTACACCAATGTACCTTTACATACAAGCGTGTTGTGTAGGGTCTTTACCAACCTATCTAAGACACTTGCACAGATCTTGAATTCAATATTCTCAGCGAGGAGTTAAGATTAGCTCCCCATCCTAACAACATGCCAGCAAGAAGCAGGAGAGCAACTGTTGCACTGGCAGATTAGTAGGTCTTGGAATATTTCAGTGGTGAGGGGAAGGAAGATGAACACAAGAGGAACCAGCAGATTGGGGATTGCAGTCAATCTCCAGTAACAGTGTTCTCCAGTAGCACGGAAAATCATTCCGCAAATGAAAAATCGCAGGTTTTCCTCCGTTCTGATTATGAAACCTGATGGAACGTTCCTGAGGCGGATGGATAGTATGAAGGGCATTATCTCTAGCCAGAATACTAAGTTTGGTGAGAGCTTGGACAAGTCTGTGAAAGTGACCTCCCCAATTGTGTGTGATGGCTTTACTTTGATTAGATATTGTTTTTGAGTTTGCATCACGGTTGGCAAGCAGTCTTACTTCCCCTTACACTCTCAAACCCACTACATTATTGTTTTAAGACCTAATTAGAGAATTGGTGGCATTTAGTTCTCCAAAGAAACAATAATACTAAGCTTTACATTTGATATAGTATCTTATCATGTCTTCGAGACGCCCCAAAGTACTTCACTGAACATACTGTAAAGTGAATTGACTGTACATTTTGTGGGCAAAATGCACCAGCCAATTGCGCAAAGCATTATCCCACAAACAGTCATGGGTTGAGTGACTACATTCTAATTTTTTTTAATGTGAAGTTATTATTATCTCCGGAAAAGCTATCCGCCAATCAACTAACAACTGGATTCACACTTAATGTTGGTAAACAGAGACATGTGGAATAAGGAAATTTGCCTAACATTTCTTACTGACTGGGAATTGAACCCAGGTCCTCTTGGTTGCGAGTGCTGTCACCAATACGCTACAGGGCACCAGAAAAAAAAGTCAGTTTCTAGATTTCCAGCATTTCAGGCTTGTGTGCAAATATAATTTTTCACTTTTGAAGTATTGGAAGACCAGTGATTTATCAGGAACTCTTTAGTATTCTGGGAACTTGCATACGGTTATGGAAACATTTATTTTTAAACTAAATATTTGGATTATCTTCTTATTGGTCACACTTAAAATATACTATATCACATACTGAGAATTAGCAAGTAATCTAAGTTTGTATGATTTCTATTCTGAGAAATATATAAATGTTCAACATTGATCAAACCATACAGCAGTTTTCACAATTGTCTTCAATTGAATGAGTATAAATGCAAGCAAAAACAAAACAGTGCGGCAATGGACTCAACATTTTAACATTTTAAAACAAATCATTAAGCTTTGCACTCACTGATAAATAATGGAAATGAAAAGAGTCGGAAAATGAAGCTGTCCAGTAGTTTTTATATACTGGATTGCTCTGCCTTTACAGAAGTGCCTGTCTTCCAGTTGAGAAGTTCATCGGTCTAGTGAAACGCAATGGAAAAAACTGTTCATAAATCTATAAAGTTTTCTTCAATTTCTAACCCATCAGATAAATAGAAAAGGCAGGCTGTGTTCCTAAATCAGGCCTCCGAGCCAGGCTTTGAGCCTAACTAAAGAGACCTTGAATACTTCGTTAGGCTAAAGCGTGAATGCCCAAACTCAAGAGTTATAAATATGAATTATTGAAATGATTTCTAAGATTCCAGAGACCATTTGGCTAAAAACAATTCTGAGTCTTTGACTAGTATCCCTATTCTCACCCATATTTCATATCTGTGACATCAAATAGGTAATAGACCGACTCTGCAATATGTGGACTCTGATCACTCCTCATCCTCAAAGGGAACTTCAAATCGGTAACATGGCAATCAGTCACAAATCAATGTACTCAGACATGCAAGACTTTCCTGGCACTAAGCTGATGTAAAAACTGATGTAATATCAATTGTGAGAAACAGAATGTTTTTCTATTTCGGTACCCAGTGTCAGCACTTAAATCAGATCCCACAGGATGGTCCTGCACAGTAAAAACCTCAGAGTCTGCCTCACGCACATGCTTCAACTCTTAACTTCAGAAGCCTATCCTGCACATAGATGTTTCCATTGGTCACACCCTTAATTTAAGCATGCCTGCCAATTCGGCAGCACATTCCCAGCCCTCTCTGCTACACTCACATCCAGAAGAATTAGGTCAAATCTGTAGAATCTCATTTCACTGTCTTAAGACAACAGAGAAAGTAGATTTCATGTCATCAATTTACAATGAATGCAAAGCCATACTGCAAAAAGTGTCCTAATCCAGCATGCTACCCAGTTCACGAAGGTTGAATGACAGTTTTTCAGATGTGATAGTCATTGCTACCAAGTTCAAAGAGATTCTGGCATTTCGAGTGATTTTCAAGAAATATATCACCTCTGGATAAGTGTAGTTTAATCTCATCATCTCTATCTGACCTCAGTTTATGCAGCACATTAGTTTCATTTCTGTCCCTACAGGCTATTCTCCATCATCCTGATTCACATAAACATTTTATCCCCCATTAAAGGATAGGTTCTGATGCGAGCACAGCAATTAGCTCACAACTTCTGCTGCCACAAGGAAATAGAAGCCTCTTTAAAATGAGTAACCAAATGACAAAATAAGATAGGGCTTGTTTTATAAGATTGAAGATGAGCTATACATTTAAACTGCTTGGAAAGGGTCAGTACATTTTCCTGATTATTCTATCCCATAGTTCTAGTGTTTAAAATACTTGTGTTTAAATTTAGTGTTAGCAAGACTCTCAACATTATTGTGAGAAGCAGATGATTATGTCAAATGCGCTAAAATAATGCACACCGAAATCAAAATAAAATTTACCAAATTTGTGGTAAATAATGTGATAAGACAATAAAATGACCATCTGATTGACTGAAAAGTTCCTCAGTGGTTGACCCATTGTCATTGCAAGGCAAAGCACAAAGTGCACTTAACAAGACAGATACAACCAAATTAACAAAAATGTCTGTCATCTCCACAGTATTCTGAAATCTGCATTTATCTTGTAAGAAAATCTAGCTTGCACCACTGTTTTCGTTACAAGGGACACAATGTTTTCTTTTACATGTGAATGCAGTTTATTCTTCAAAGACTGTATTGCCTCATTCAGAAAAGTTGGCAGATTTAATTGCGAGTAAACCAGTCAACTGTTTTGGTTAAATTGGATAGAATTCATTTTCAACAACCCACTTCTGCCTGTAGTGAAGATACCACTTTGAATAATTCTCAACTGCTTGAATTCCTCTGTATTGGCCCTACATTATAACCATACACAATGTATGGCACAAGTTCAATTGAACACTGCACATCAAGTGAAAAAATAATGAATTCTCCATCCAATTACCTCTTGGCAAGAGAATTGTCATAATATACTGGTGGTATGATACCTAATGATCATCCCTCAAAAAAAACAATAATAATTTGGTCACTCAGTCTACGACTGTTTGTGGGATACTGCTGTGCGCATTGGCTGCCGCGCTTTTCCCACAAATATGCAGTCAATTCACTTTACAGTATATTCTGTAAAGCGCTTTGAGACATCTAGAAGACGTGAAAAGCGCTATATCAAAATGCACAGGAATGTGTTTGAGGTGCCTTGGTCACATACAGGGTGATCAGGTGGCCAATTGAAAAGTCCAAAAATATTAGTCAAAAATTGCAGGGGAATTTGTAAATTTGACAAATTCCCAGAAATTGCAAGGATTTAATTGGTGCTTTTGTGGTACGTTTTTCAGCCAACTATATATTTTTTGAAGGGATTCTTACCTCAGAAAAGTGATCCACCAATTGACTAACAATTGGGTTCCAACCTACTCCTAGGTAAACAGAAGTGTGTGGAGTAAAGAAACTTGCCAAACTTTTCGCCCTGCCCGGGAATCAAACCCAGGTCCTCTCACTTGAGAGGCGAGTATTCTAACCGTTAAGAAAACAGGACTCAACACATAAGTGTTACCTTGCAATCTGGCCCAGAATTAAGTAAAGAATCATACGAATGACATAGTAACTGGATTGTAAGATCCAAACTAAGGAATGCTTACATCTGAAAACCTTCCTTTGACACTGATAGATGCTGAACATTACCCAACCGTTGAAAACAATCAGGCCTGAGTCCTAATACTGACACATAAAATTGTTTTCAAACATAACCTTCCAGATATATTTTGTTTTCAAATAACTGAAGCCGTTAAAATAGCTTTTAATTGAATAAAAGATAAATACTCTCTTCCTCATGAATTACATAGAGCCAGCAATTAACTTTAATATTACTGATATTTGTAGAACCGTACAGACTGCTTTGGGAGATGGAAAGGCGGCCTCTTAGTATTAGCCTTATCAATCACAGCAGAACGTGAAGGTGTTCCAACACACACATCTGATTGGTGGTGCTGAACTAAAAAAAAAGTCTGAATGACACCATTCCAGAGCTTTTGTATTTTGTATTCAGCAGATGGATGAGACTTATCTGCTCAGTCAACTGCACACTGATGCAAGGCTAGAATGTGCAGCTGGTTTAACTCTGTGCACAGCATCAATTACGCTTCATGGCCTGTGTCCTGAAAACATGGTCTTCAAACATTTCAAGGAGAATACTTAAGGGATTAAGGGGAGCCTCCCAACTCTTGTGACTGATGCATCCTGCACTCTTTATAAAACAAGAATTAAGGCTCCCCAGATGGTTCATTTAGGATAGCACTCAATTTGGATCACACTAACCAAAGTAGCTATTGTAACTAGCACTGAAGTCCAGTGTGTTTTTTTCCTTAAAGGAAAATGCTTGAATCCTCAAGCTTAGGCAATGGGATTCCCATAGGGCTGAACATCTGTCGGCTGGTTCTTGACTTTGAAACAAATCGCAGATGAGATTAACAAGATGTAGTCCTGCGGCTCAGTGGTTAGAACACTTGCCTAGCATACGAGAGATGCATGGTTCGATTCCAGGCAGGGCGAAACCTTGGGCAAGTTTCCTTACTCCAGATACCTGATAATAATCCATCAAACAAAAAGAAAATAAATTGGCCATCTCAATCCACGACTGTTTGTGGAACACTGCTGTGTGTAATTGGCTGTCGTGTTTTGCCCACAAAATATGCAGTCAATTCACAGTACTGTATATTCTGTGAAGTGCTTTGCGACGTCTAGAAGTCGTGAAAAGCTTTATATGAAATTCAAGGATTATTATTATTATTATTAATATCCTATCAAATAAGTTCACCAGACTTCAGCCATAGTTCATAGTTTGTTAACCTTCAGTGACATCTCAGCCACTTAGGGCCATTGCAGTTGTACTAAATGCGAGAATGGACTCGAAATTCTTCCTCCCAAATACAGTACTGTGTGTTTGTCCATATTTTTGCAAAAAAGCACATTGAACAAGTCAGAAAGCGAAATGACTACAAGAAATATTAGAATATTGCCTAAGCAAAACACCCTACTTAAATTCAGGAAGTAAACGTTTTTTCTGACCGCTTTTTTACAAGTCACAATAGTTCTTTTGGGGTGCAATACTTACATAAAGTAGGTCAACAATAGTTGATACTTTAATAACAGTGTAGGCAGACTGTGAAGCACATTTTCTACATTTTTATTTAAGATACTGTTTTTTCATTCCAATTGTTTCTGCGATTGCTGGAGCATACAAGTATCATAATCCTAATTGGCAAGTAGGTTTTTCGTTACGCTTGCTTTATTTCTTAAAAGCTGCATGCTCTGGTGAATTGGAAGGCACAGTAAACACAATAAGTCTCACTCTTAATTTCCAATGCACTTAGTGGTCAGCTTTTAACTGCAAAGAACCAACATGGCAGTGCAAAGAAATAGCATGCAGGAATCAAGGCAGCTTTTAAAAACCATAGCAAATGCAACAGAGAAACTAATCCAAGAAACACAAGGCAAAAGTTAAATTTGCTTCCCAGCGCTCCCCGTACAATACTGAATTTGAAAGCTTTGGGCCCATTGATTACACAGAATGATGCAGCAGGGAAACAGGCCATTTAGCCAACTAGTCTGTGCTGGTGTTTATATGCCACACAAGCCCCCACCCCTTGCACTCACCTCTATTTCCTTCTCCCTCATATGATGCAAGGAGGACATAAAAATAATACTAGTAATAATAATCCTTGCATTTGAATAATAATCCTTGCATTCGATATAGCGCTTTTGAAGTCTTCTAGATGTCTCAAAGCGCTTCACAAAATATAAAGTAAATTGACTGTATATTTGTAGGTGAAACGCAGCAGCCAATTGCGCACAGCTGTGTCCCACAAATAGTCATGGATTGAAGTGACCAATGTATTTTTTAAACATTTCCTTGAGGGATTATTATCAGGTGTGTGCAATAAGGAAACTGTGCCCATGGTTTTGTACTGCCTAGAATCAAACCCAGGTCTCTTGCTTGCGAGGCGAGTGCTCTAACCAGACTTGCACAACTCCAAAAGCGTGAGAAACACAATGGAAGGTCACCAAACCCTGAAATGACATACCTGTAGATAAAGAACCAACTATACCTGGAATGATCAGAAGGTTATTGTGCACAGTAGAATGCTGTGCAACCACACACAGATTATTCACATGGCCACTTATCCACATTGGAGCTCTGACGCAGAAGTGGTCAGGCCACAAGGTTGTTAAAAAAAACATTTCCTGAGCAGCAAGAGAAGTACAGAACAAGGGAGAGAGGAGAGAGAAAGAGAGTGTATGAAAAACATACACATAACTAGTAGGGGGGAGTCACTGAATAATAATTAAGAATGTCATGCCCAGTTATTTTTTCCTTTCACCAGCCCAAAGCACAAAAGCTGTCATTATCATGCTCTAAATGTTGTTGCCTCAGTGAAACTAAACCTGCAACTTTCTGGGTTGTTTGATGACACATCACTGATCTGTCTCCAGAGCAGCAAACTGAAATCTGTACTTATAAAATATTATTCTAGACAAATGAATTCAGGTCTACAGTTCATCATGGAATCAAGTTTAAACTTCAGAGTTCAGTTATTCAGCTATAGTTTATACAAATTAATTTGATTTAAGAGGAGCATAGTATTTTGTTGAGTAGATACCATAAATAGTAGCGTTAACATCATCCAAACTACAAAGCTTACCTAACAAAATTGTGCTCTGTATAATCTTACATAATTTATATATTTGATCAGACGAAAAGAATCTCAACTATAGTTGACTGGGGTTGTGTCCCCACTCTCCCACCTTCTAGAGGCATATGAAAACCATGACAGGATCTTACGCACAGACATACTGGATTCCCAGTGTATTACGAATAGTTAAGTGTGAGTGTGCTTGCATGCATGTGCTTATGTGGGTGGTTGTGTATGAGAACAAAGTTGCCAGTTAGTGTTAATCTGCGTAATCACAAAACATAAATACATCAATTCCATTTATCTACAGTCACTACAAGTGGTGCCACGTAAACATGAATCAATTTTCCAAGACATACATTTTTAAATCATGTTAGACATCATAATCTATGATCCTGAGGCCCAAGTGGGGTGTGTAGTCTGATTTTACAGAATATTGTTTGAACCACAGAATCTTTTTAATTCTGCATGTATGTGGAGTCCAGTAGCTTAGTGGTTAGAGCACTCGCCTCGTAAGCAAGAACACCCAGCAGAGCAAAACATTGTCCAGGTTTCCTTACTCCAAACGCCCATTTACCTAGCAGTAAGTAGGAACCCAGTTGTTGGTCAATTGGTGGACCACTTTTCCGGGGGTAATAATCCTTTCTAAAAAATTTAGTCAAGGCTGTTTGTGGGACACTGCTTTGTGCAATTGGCTGCCGTGTTTTGCCCACAAAATACTGTATATAGTCAAATCACTTTACGGTATGTTCTGTGAAGTACATTGAGGTGTCTCAAAGACATGAATAAGGCGCTATATTAAATACAGGGATTATTAGTATTTAATTACTCTTCATGTAATGCTTGCATGAAACAAGACTGGAAATTTGGTGATGAGGGAAGCAACTATTGTAATATTTCTCTCAATATTGGACATCTGGCTGCTACTCTGAAATGCTCTTGCATGACTGTCTATTCAGCTACATTCAGATCAAGCGATTTTGTAAGCATTGAAGATCAGTGCAAAGATTAGTTCTAAGATTGGCTAAATAAGATGGTTTGGGAAGGAATGAAATACATTTTTGTTGTATAGATTTTTTAGATAGTCTGTTGATTCTGAGAAAAAATGGAATATAATCAATTGTGTAGTTAACAACAACATCAAACATTCCACACCACATGAACTTATTCTGAAAATGTGGTCAATTTATAAATTAAAATTTTAAATCAATGTGACCCTTCCAATTAAAGGTTTACAGTTTTTAAAATGAAATGCAACAAATATTGCCATTTGTTGGAACTTCATATTTCCCCTCTATTTTTTCCACCCGCCCGCCTTTTGTTATTTTCACATATTAATGACTTAGAAGAAGATAATGAAAGCAAAATCCACAAGTTTGTTGATGATTCCAAACTACAAGGCAAAACAAAAAACAAGAAGCAACAGAACTAAATAATGAAGCACTGGATGTTTTCAGAAACTGGACCGGGAAACCAAACTTGCCTTGTTGAGGATGACTAGAAATAGATAAATGTAAAATTATTAAGATCATATCTTAAATATATCCTTCATCCAGTGTGCAGATCTGAAAAACCAGTGAGGATTATTGTGATTGAAACTATAAAACCATTAGCTCAGTGTTCACTAGTAGAAATGCAAATATAAAAAGTTATTTTGCTGTATTGCAAATGATAGAACAACAACCATGCCTTAATTTTTAGTATTAAGCTGTAGATGAAATCATTTTTTTAAGATGGTTTCTGTCCACGTTCTAGGCTTCTTCTATTTTTTCATTTCCCCTCTTTTATTTGTAAGACGTGCAATTTTGTTGAAATTTGGCAAGTGCTGCGCTTGGCCTAATCATGGCGTCTATTAAGTAGAAAGGTCAGATTAAAAACAATCTACTGAATGAATAATGTAACTTCTTGATTGGTTACTTCCCCTACTAAAAACAATCTGCAGATGCTTGACTCGTCTATGGAAGCTTAGTTTTAAAAACTCCGAAAACAGCAACAAAGTGGTAATAGTTTGATCCAACTTTATAACATCCCATTTGGAGACAGACTGGTAGTCAATTAGAGGTTCGGTCACACTTGTAAATTGCAGGGTGGTGGCATTGAAGTAAGCTTGTGATGTGTCACGTGACAGGCTGTAGCACAAGCTCTGTAACATGCTCATTACAATTTTTAAGGACAAAGAAACATCTGCAAAAATTGGCACATGCTTTTTTTAATTAAAAAAATCCTAATTTCTTTTCAATCTATAAAAATTAAGACTTTTCATGGTTACAATTCAGGATGAGAACAAAAGGGTGATACAAGGAAAAATAAACAGAAACAAATGTTTGATGCAAATCACAATCTCTTAAAAAAAATGTGTTGGACAGTCCGGTATGTTACATTATGCTATAAATCTTAAATACAAGTATTCATGCACTCAGACGAAGAATTTCATGTTTATGATAAGATTATCTCACAAAGGAGTTCTGATACTGTGCACTAAAAAAGTACCCTGCTCGCACCAAAAACTGTGCATCAAGTTACATTCTCCTTGAAGAAAACTGATGTGGATAAGGAAATCGAAATTCAAAGTGGAAACTAATGCTTCTAATGTATAGCAATGTTCCTCTCATGGTAAGTTTGTCACATGACTCGCCATTGGCATGGGAGAGAGATTATGTCAAACAAGGCTGCTCTGGTGCATCCCACCTACACATGGAAATCCCAGAGATAGATGTTGGAATGGAACGCTCTCTCCCTAGAGGAACACATTCTGCTCACCTAATTTCAGAAACTATCAGGCGCACATTGGCAAAGGTCAAGGCTTGGGGACCCCAGAGTGTGCATTGGGACCCTGCTGGAGTCTAACCAGCTAAAACATGTGACTTGCCATTGATATTGCTGTCCAGCAATCTTTCCCGCTGCTTGTCCAGTGAGGTCAGCCCTACCCATTAGGGCTTTTGGCTTACAGAGTTAACAGGAGCTGAGTGGGATGATTCTCTGGCCACAGTGACTGGTCGCCATTCATGTCCTTCTGACATGAAAGGTGCTGTATAAATGTAATTTGGTGTTGTTGTAAAAATAAAAACATAGAATACACAGTTTTCAATGAAATTGTTCAATAATGTACACTACTGCTATTGGTTTACTAGCTGCAAAGCTCGATTGTCAAATGCACACGATCTTACAGTAGGTTGCTTATTAAAGCGAGGTAAAGATAAATATTCAAATTTATGAATACGTTTCTCTCAAGCCACCTGCTTCAAAGCAAAACAGCTGCTGCAATGACGCATTGTGGGATAAGAGCCCACATGACCCACATTCAGCTGTGTGCCCTGGAGGATAATCAATACAGCAAAAGCATTTCTCAATTATAAGAGCATATCTGAAGCGTGAGGCTCTGACCACGACTTCACTGTTTTGTTTTTATTTTCCCCTACCGATTAAAAGCTGACAGTGACCAATGACGTTCAAAAGAAATTTTAAACAAGGTAGAAAGTTTGCACCATTTCCTCTTGAAGATTCTTGTAGTCACATTCCTCTGTAATATTTATTATATGACATAGGTGTTTAAAAGGTTATAGTTTGACCTTATTAAGCATAATTATCCCTAAGACAATGAATAAACAACTGCACATGATGCATTATATTTTTCAATTCAAACATAGATTCAGCTGTATTTGAACTTCAAAGCAAAACACAGTTGGCCTACCACAAATGACTATGCCTCAAATAATTGTTTTTAGGTCAGAAGCTGGATGTCAAAAGCCACTCAAAGGGAATGAAAAGTGATCAAAATTACCTGGCTCACAATTCATAGGAACAGGAGTAGGCCATTCAGTCCCTTGAGCCTGTTCCACCATTCTATAAAATCATGGCTGATCTGTATTTTAATTCCAATTATCCACCTCTAACCCCATATCCCTACATAGCCTTAAACAGAAATCTGTCCACCTCAGTCTTAAAAATCTATTCGAAACTTCTCGTTAGTAGTACGTATAAAATAATGCTCAGGTATAATGCCTGTGAACAATAACATGCCCTGGCCTTGAAGTGTTTTTTATATATATATGCATGATGAGTGTTTTCTTCTTTTACAAGGAAAAGGTACCATGTAACAAAATATGGTACCTTCTTCGGAAAATTATGCAGCAACAAGAAAACTGCAGCTCAAATCAACCGGCCTTACAGGCTTGAAGGAATTGAGGTACCAAAACATATTGGTAAAATTGTCTAAATATTTCATTTTTATGTGAAATATGGTGCTTTTATTAGTGCATTTATTAAAATGGCATGATATGCTCAAACTATTAAATACTGCATTAACCAGCTGAGAAAAAGTTGCACGTTAAGCTGTTTGCTTCATCCCCACAGACTAGGTACAAAATACTGCCAAGAAAGGAAACAAGAGTCGACTTGCTCCAGGTCTTCACTTAGGTTACAGTGAACTAGCAGCCAGGGGTTGCCTTCTTGCAGCCTGGGGGATGGGATGGGGTGGGGAGGGAACCACCATCAGATTGGAACACAACTTGGCAACCAGAAAGTATTGAACATCTATGGAATTTTTAAAAATTATTTCACATTTGTACTGTAGGCTTCAGCTTGTACTTCTTCAAAGGAAGGGAGCAAGGAAACTATCCCTTTGGAACCTTGCACCATGATCAGTACAAAGCATTTGTGAAAATCATCTGAAGACAACAGGAGTGTGTTTTTTATTTCAGCAATTCACAGATGTCGATAAATACATTAACATCCAGTCAATGTGTATAGTTGCATGCTAATTCTGTTGTCGAACCGAGGACTGAAAATGAAATATTGCATTACCTTGAAAAGCATTTTGTGTGACAGGTAAGTAAAACTACAAAATGTAGGTTTTAAATAGTTCATTGCCTCAACAGTCTTTTTAAGAAAGTGCACAAATCTTCGAAGTCTTTTCTCTCCCATCTACCACACATGCCTTTCTACTGCATTTTCTCTCAGTGCGCAGGACAATACTTGCAACACTCACTCTTTGACGATTGACATCAGATGCCTCCTATTTTTCTGCACAAGCATCGCTCTTCACATGTAGCATGTGGCAACTCCCTGGAAAGTTCAGCTGTTCAGTTAACCATGTCTTCATCTTTCTTGACTCTGGAGATTTTGAGATGTACAAAGTACTCTTGGAAAAGATCATAAAATTATATAGCTTCTGAGAATCATTTCAAACTGCATCGTCTCATATGAAATGCAGCAACTCTAGGTACACTAACAATATGTTGTCCACCAACATATTGTTAGTGGACAACATATTGTTGTCCACTAACAACTTCCTCGAACAGTAAATAATTTCAAGGGCAGCTCAACAAAACAGCAACCCTTTCTCCTCTCTTAATTGTAGTCAATGTAATTTTATATGTACAGTAGTTCTCTTTCCAATTTAATCTAATACAGCAAATTCATGACTTATCTCACAACCACTCCAAAAAAAATTTAGGGCATTAAAAAAAACTGCAATACTTAGGCCCTTGTGTAAAATAAAAGCAGTTGATATTTTTCCTCTTCCTAAATAGATCTAGCTCTCTTTTGTAGCTTTGAATTTTATTTTCCTGGACTGGTGCCCACAGTCAGGGGGAAAAAAAACTCAGCATAATGACAAACACGTGTTTGCATGAAAAACAAAAATGCCACAGCTGAGGAAGGTCAACAGTATGACGTCAGAGATGAACTTTATCCCACAATGGCATACTTCAAGCAGGAGTGCCCCATTCCACCATGCAGTATAGCATTACCGTTCTGTCAGTACTTCAAGGTACAGCTACAACCTCTGGATTATGCAGCAGCATTAATTTGAAAAAAATATATTTTCAAAATAACTTGAGAAAAGGGGCAACTATCATGCAACTTAGGTTAGTTTTGCTTCTCCCAAATTCCCCCAAAACGCATATCGATACTGATTATACATTGTCACTTCCATCCATTCATTACCGAATTGCTCCTCTTAAAGCAGTAAACTACTTCAAACAATGAAAAAGCAATACAGGCCCATAATTACATTATTCCTATTAAGGAGGAAACTGCAAATTGATTGTTCCTTCAGTTGCAGTTTGTGAAGCAGAGTGAATATACACCAGAGCAAGCAGACAGTCCCGGTGGCAGGTTCCAGAGCAGATACGTCTATTGCACATAACTATATCACCATGGGGCTAGAGTAGCTGTCACATCATGGAAGGTGGATGGGTTACTGTCAGTTTTCGTCAGTAAAATACAAACCTCCGGTGGGGTGGGGGGGAAGAGAGCGCGATAGGTAAGCAGGGTTTCCTTGGAGGTAGTACATTTAACAACAGAATGTCAGAATCGAGCATATCTTCTGTGGCAGTCTCAGTAGTCCAGTTCCTGTGCCAGGCAGGTCCACAATACTCTACAGCACTGCTGGTCACAGCCCAGACCTGCACCTAATACTTTCTGGAAATAGGTAAGAAGGTGCTTCCCTCCAGAGAGAAAGTATGTATTCCATTCCAACAAATAGCTCAGGATGTTTGATGTATAGGGAAGCAGTTAAGAAGAAACTCACAAACGTGTTTGTATTTTGGATGGGGGAAAATTCTTGAGAGAAGTGGAGAGGGCAAAATGCTGAGTCTAATTTGATTTGGTGTTTTACAACATTTTTCAGTCTCATAGCAACTAAAGACAAGAAATTAATACTGCAGACTATTCTACAACGTGAGAGAATATATTGAAATTGTCAGGGGACTTGAAAACAATTTAAGAGTAATCTCCTATCAAGGCAGGGCTCGTTTGTTGGATGGAATTTTAAAAATGGATAAAATACTTCTTTCATGCATCCTCTGAATTGAGAGAAAGGAGAACATGCATCAATCCATCCAGATTAGAGTAATGCGGTTCAGTGGTTAGAGCACTCGCCTTGAATATGAGAGACCTGGGTTTGATTCCAGGCAGGTCAGGGCGAAACCTTGGACAAGTTTCCTTACTTCACACGCCTAATAATAACCCTCCAAAGAAAAATAATAATAATAATAATTTGGTCACTCAATCCACGACTGTTTCTGGGACACTGCTGTGTGCAATTGGCTGCCGGGTTTCGCCCAAAAATGTACAGTCAATTCACTTTACAGTGTTTGTGAAGGGCTTTGAGACGTCTAGAATACATGAAAAGCGTAATATCAAATGCAAGGTTTTTTTATTATTAGTGCTTCACAAGTAAAAATCTAGTGTTCTACAGTAGAAGTTTTGAACAGTCTTGACTTTAACAGAACAAATTGAAAATCTGAGCACAGCTGTTCACAGTTTATTGTCTTCTGGATTCACTTTCTTCCCCCACCCTCCCACCCTCAATATTTTGTAAAGACACCATTAAAAGGCACCATTAAACAATAAACCCAGGCTGGACGCAAGTTAAAACCAGACTGCTCGTCCATTCGCCAGCTTCTTGTACTTAAAATCTTTGTTATTTATTGTTTTTAAACTTTTAAAACAAACCTCAAATTGGATGGCTTCCCACTTACATGGTAGCAGACTTTTTTGTGCTCCAGGGTGGAACAATAGGAACCATATCTAAAGAACTTCAAACCAATCCTGCCAGTTATTTCAAGTGCAATCTTCTGACTTCATCTGGAAGCCAAAGATCAGCTGTCGTATGGCACCAGAATGTGTAGCACATCAACAGTTTCTCTAACATAAGCAGTACGAATGACTGATATATAGCATGCTGCTGTTAAAAATCAATGCATCTTTCAGTGATCTCCAAGTGAAGTATCACCATCCTTTACCTGGACTTCCTCAGAGGTTGTTTAAATACTCTGTCCAGCACTCATCTTTCTACACTTATTTTAACCCAATCATTCTACATTTTATAGGTATATCAACAGCCCTGCAGTTATCTATTTACGAATGATCTAGCTGCTAAACTACTCAGAGTATGCAAAAATTGCTGGCTAGGTTATTTTGAATACAGTTGAACCCACTTAAGATAAAACCTGATATGGTTAGGTGGCCCGGTAGCTACAACACTAGAATATGGTAGCTACAACACTTGAGCACCAGATTCTCAAATAGAGAGGATTTGAGTTCAAATCCCAGTTTTAACTGACAGCCTTGCCCAGAGGGTGAATTTAAGCAGTCTCAGTTGGGTTCTCAGAAAAGGTGTAAATATAAGCCCTTCAAATAAAAACCCTTCATTTGCGCTTTCTGGTAGGTTGAAAAATACTGATGGAAATCAGCCTTTCAGTGCCTTGCAACATCCTCCCGACATGAAAGGCGCTATACAAATGTAATTTTGTTGTCGTTGTTGGAAATCATGGTTTACCCTGTCAACTAAAATTAGAAATAACACAAGGAGAGGAATTTTTGGTTGTGGGAGACAATATAGAAATAGATTTCAAAATGTTTTAGCGAAATTGAAGATAAAATTCCATCTGCATCATTTCTCTTTTGCATTAAAATGCAGTTCATTTAATTAAATATAAATATTTAATATTCAATTGAGGAGTCTTGTAGCTCAGTGATTAGAGCACTCACCTTGCAAGTGAGAGACCTAGGTTCAATTCCAGACAGGGCCAAACCTTCGACAAGTTTCCTTACTCCACATGCCTAATAATAATCTCTAAAGAAAATTGTCATCTCAATCCACATCTGTTTGTGGGACACTGCCGTGCAAAATTGGCTGCCCACAAAATATACAGTCAATTCACTTTATAGTATATTCTGTGAAGTGCTTTGAGATGTCCAGAAGACGTGCAAAGCATTATATGAACTGCAAGGATTATTATTATTATATTATATTATGGGGTAACCAAAAGATTACATTCACCAGATCCCAAATTCAGTCCATAGTATCAACTCAAACTAATTTCTATACTTTGCCAGCTTGTTATATTATGTAAACAACAAGGTCTTCAACACAGCCAGTACATTCAACATAATGCAATATTTAAAAAGAATTTAAAAAGAATCAAAATCACGGCAAGATCTTAATCAAATTCAAGAAGAATCTGTTCTGCCACTAAAAAGTTCAGTTTTCTTTCCAGTTATAAATGACATAAAGTACAATGCGTGCAGTTCATCCTTGCACAAAGTTTGTCATCTTGGAACTTGCATCAGGAGCTCTGACATTCATTGCATCTACAATACAAATTACACCTGTACAGTGCTGTCCACGTTGTGAGGACATCCCAATACATGTACCTAAAGCCCAATTTATATTGCACAGTTGGCATACATTCCATGCTACTTTTGTGTCAAATCGGCAGTACAGTGCAGTACAAATACTGTTTTCGGAGCAATGACAGATTGCAAGCCCTGTTCCTAACACAACCTGAGAAGCAATCAAAATGAAACCACAGCTGGATTATACCACAAATAGATTTGTGTCGCATTCTCTTTCAAAAGAGCTTGTATTTCCGTAAAGGACGAGTTGAACAGGTCTTTGGACTGGACTGTCTTTAAGGTGATTTGGGGGTTATTAAAGAGTTCGTAAAACAACTATTGCTTTCACAACACTAAAAAAAAACTTTATAGACGAGCCAGCAATGCTCTGCGCATGTGCACAAAGTGCTCTCTCAGTCTTTTTAAAAAAGCATGTTCTTTTTTAAAAAAATGCATCCTGTTCTCCCAATTGTTCTACTGATGGTAGTGTATTACTACTTCCAGCAGCATGAAACGGGTGAGGAGAGATTTACTCCACATCTGTTCTCTCAGTAAGAGCTGCTAATATTTAAGATTAGATTTTTAAAAAATTGTACTGAATCTATCAAATAGAAATCTTAATAAACATTTTACTTTGCATAAAAATAAAATAGCTATCCGATTGTCCACTTGGCAAAAACACTGGTCAGTATATATATGTGGTCCGAGATTCTATTTCCAACCCAGGCTAAGTTTGCTGATCTGGAAGACAGAGTGGTAGGGGTATTATAATGAATGTTCCTGATTTAGGACAGCGGAAAATTAGCCACAGTTCTTAGTATTGATCACGGCTCACGGCTACTGAAAAATGCACAGATGTGGGTATCTGATGAAGGCCAAAATTGACTTTGCTGTGATAGTTACTATTGTCAGAGTGCAGACTTAAAGTAAAAGGGCTTGTAAAAAGGCTTCTTTAAGATCAAGTTGTGCTCAATTTCATTAGTGATAAATTGCACAACATAGAAAATTTAATGCTATCAGAAACATTTGGAAGCTCTGAAGAAATTAGCCAAGAGAGAAACTAACAGCAAAATTTTACTTAAAAGCTGAATGAAATAAACAAACCTTCCAAGCTGTGATCCTTGTTCACAATAGCATTTATGAAACTGATGGGACAAATCTTTGGGTTAAAAATGTGTCAGCTTTCATCTGCTTCTAAGCCTGCATGCAGCAATTAAATGTGTTTACTGCACAAGATACCATTGTTAAAACTAATCAAGTACATTCTGTCTGTTCTATACTAAAATCCATCGAACTAATTTGTTCTGAACTTTAACCAACTGTAGAGCTACATTTTCACAGAAGATGCAGTTTAGCTTAACTTCTGCCTCTGAATACTTCCCCCCAACACAGATTCAGACACTATGAATCAGTTTAAAAAAATGTAGGGTGCACAAAGCCTCCATTACATGCGTAAGTAAGAACTTTCCTGTTGTGTAACTGATTTATGTTGTGATGCATTGCACAGTTAATAAAGAAAGAGGAAGGAATTTTGTTTTCATTTCAACCTCTGACATTCACATTTCGTCTTAGTCCATTGCGGAAGTAATAAAAGTCTGATTTAAATCCCTGACACAGAATGGAAGCAAACTCTAAGTACTGGGAATTATAATTCTACTTATGTATTGGAAAAAAATGTGAGCTTCCCTGCATTAAATGAATAATATTTGCATATTGTCCTCAAAGAAAAAAGCATTACCAATGAAAAATGTGAATAATCCTAAAGTATAGCACGTCCTTTATAAAACCAGCAATTTCTGTCATCTATATTCAATATGATGTTTGTGCTAGTTTGTTTTTCTTGTATGATATTTATCCCACTGGCTCCACACCAGGCACCATTCCCTGACACAGGAGAGGTAAGGCATCTGGGACGCTAACCTGCACGAGCGGCACTATATAAATGCAAAAGTTGTTATCTTGCCTTAGTTGGTAGAATTCATTTCTGGGTCAGAAGATGATGGGTTCATGACCTCACATAGCAAGCAGTGCCAGACTGGCTTGGGAGCAAGACCGACGTGTGAGATGAGTCAGTGGGGGTGAAGCCAAGATGCTGTGAATGCACGAAGGACTCACTGCCATGGTAAGAGGATAGCTTAGTTAGGCAAACTCAGATTGGCTCACCTGTCAGAGATCACAAGCCATCACTCCAGCACCGAATGAGTGCTGCATCGCTACTAGGCCGGGGTAGGGTGGAGGTTTACACATCATATGCCTGACCTTCAGGTGGATGTTAAAGATACGTAGTTTTAAAAAAAGTAATTTTCTCACATCTAATGGATATATAACCTTATAGCCATTTGTAAGAGCGCAAAAATCACTTGCATTTACCAGTAATCGGAAGTGCAAAATTGACAAGCACTGACTTGTTCTCTGTATATAAATTGCTTCCACTCCCCACATCTCAGCTCAGATCCTAAATTTCCACATCATGAGACAACCCCCATCCTACTCATATGTGCTTCAATCACATTACTGATAGGACAACCATTTTTTTGCAGAAACAAGTAGGACGAATAATCACTTCATTCAGGCTTGATTCATAAGCAAGGTTTTTTGGGAAAAAAATACATTAAAAACAAAAGTTAAGTCATTTCTTATACAACACTGTGTACTCACAGAAACATCCAAGCAGTGTGTGCCCAATGATACTACGCATATGAACAGTGAAGTAAATGGTTTCAGTTTTGACACACAGAAGTGTGGAAAGAAAGCCCTTAAACAGTGAGACTGTCATCTCACGTTATGCCAACTGCTCTAACTGCAAGCATCATTAATTCATAACGCTACAAAAGGGAACAAAAGCATTGCCTATGTGTCAAAGGTTTGTTAAATTATCCCCAACAGCCTTGAAATGCAAGGGAAAGTTGTGTTTTCAGTATGTCTATAACTATATGATGCTCATTGCTTTTCAAACGTACTTGGCTACAATACAACTTGCTATGATAGACAAAGAATGTTCTTGTTCTAATTGCTTGTCCAGATTAAAAGTGAATTCAGCAACATTTCCCTCAATCTGCCTCTCTCCCCATATGTGTGTAATTTTTTTCCTCCATGAATCCTGTGGGCAAATTTCATAGATGATAATCCTGCTTCCTATAAAAAACAATGAATGTGCTAGTACTGTATTTTTACAAAAATGCATTTTTATTTTCTCTCAAAAAAGAAACAAAAGAGATTGAGTAAATTAATTTATTCAATAGATTTTATAATGTACAGGCTCTTCTTTCTGAATATAGTTTTCTTGTTTCTTGCCCGCTACTCATCCCGATACAAATCCTCATGCATTAATGTTGCCCAATTCTCAACTAACTGTAAAGAAATAACTATTAGATTAGTCAAAATTCAAGCACAGTTTTTGCATAATACAGCATGCCTAAAAGAGGGATATTCTAGTGATTATATGTAAAGTAGATATATAGATGGGAGTCCTGTAGCTCAATGGTTAGAGCACTCGCCTTACAAGCGAGAAATTTGGGTTTGATTCCAGTTTTGGCAAAACCTTGGGCAAGCTCCTTTACTCCACATGCCCTGTAATAATCCCTCAAAAAAATAAGAAGTTGATCATTTCAATCCATGACTATTTGCGGGACACTGCTATGAGCATCTGGCTGCCACATTTTGCTCATATACAGTAAAAGCCTGTTTATCCATCACCCTCGGGACTTGGCCAATGCCAGTTAAAGCGCATGCTGGATACAGTAGAAGCCCATTTATCCATGACTCAATGAACCGGCACTTCCATATAACCGGCACGCCCAAAAAAAGTCCCCCATTCGATAAACCGAAACTTATCTGGAACAATAGTGGTGGAGCATTTGTGAGTCATTGTCGTGCAGGTGCAGTATTTCGGTTTGCCGCTAGTAGAGTCTAGGGTTATCGGCTTGCTGCTAGTAAGGCTTTAAAGTCGGTGCTGCCGTTTTTTTCATCCGCACTGCATTCTTCATTGCAAACAGAATCGCTGGACTATAAACCTCAACCAGTAAAGGTGAGAAGCGCAAGAGAGTAGTTTTAACAATAAGTACCAATACAATATTCTGTTATTATCTGTTATTATTTAGTCTAGTGTGTAAGGTGTGTGTTAAAAGAACTTTAATTTTTTTGTGGTGGGTTTTCGACAGCGGGCCGCTCGAATATCCGGTAGGCGCTTAAACCGGCCAGGTCCCGCGGATGCCGGATAAACAAGCTTTTACTGTATTCGGTCGAAAATACTCACACACAAAAAATAATAATAATATATTGATATTATATATTGATATTATATACAGATAATATATTGATATTATATACAGATAATATATTGATATTATATACAGATAAATGGGCTTTTACTGTATATACAATCTATACCTATATACAGATAAATGGGCTTTTACTGTATATACAATCAATGCATTTTACAGTATTCTATACTCTGTGGAGCGCTTGAAGACGGCTAGAATACATGAAAAGTGCTATTTAAAATGCAAGGGTTATTATTATAGATGGCTTTATAGGTCATTAACAAAAAACAACCAACGTGTATCACACATATCCAACAGCAGCCATACCAATTGCAACAAGAAAAGAATGAGCTTCAACCTACAAGTACACAGTCACTATACTTTACAATAAATTCTGTGAAGGGACTTGAGATGTAGTCCTAACATGAAATGAGCTAATCAAATGCAAGAATTATTGTTTAACACTGATCATCCAGTATTTTGTAACCATCATTGGTTCAAAGTCAAATTCATTTTTGAAATCTTAACCCAGGCCTAATCCGAACAAGCACTGCTTTAGCTTTAAGATATCACAAGTACTTTATCTTGTGAAGTACGTTTTTGTGATCTCACGAGAAAGCACCATTCTGAAAAATTGTCCTGGTGAACAAAGGCGAATGTCAAAGGTGCAGACTGCTGGTATTCACTAACTCAAAGGAACACTGAGAGGCATTATGTACTTCATAAATGTCATGAAAAGGAGCATATTTCTGGGTTCTGCACATAACAGATTACATTATAAACATCTAGAAGAGGGAGAAACTGACATTGTTTCACTACAGAGAATACTCCTAACATGTCTGAAATTTGTATAACTGATTTTTTTTAAAAAAATCCATTAAATACTATTTTGCTATTTGATACTAATAAAGCACAAGGAAAGTATGGGAACTCATATTGTGTGGTGGTGGGCAAGTACTGTAAGAGTCCTCATTACATTCCTTTGCACATCTCTCTTATATAAAGTTAAAAAAAGATTTGTTATGCCATCCATTCCCTCCACCTAAATTGCAGATTTGTGCTTAAGTACAGTATATCAGACGCTGGCGACCTTTCGGAATTCACCCAAGATAATCATTTGTGTATGATACAATATAGTAATATATTGGCAGGCAATTTAACTATAGGACGCACGCATCCTTCTCAGCAACAATCATTGAATTGAAGATCTGAAGTACAATCAAACCTGTTCAATCAACATCCATTAAGCACCACGCCCTATTAAGAATATCCTGGAATAGTCCAGGCAGCTAGGTTCGCATACCAACAAAACATTTCTCAGAAGCCACCCTTATATAAAGGCCACTTTGGCCCAAGCTCCTGAGAGGTTGTTGAAAACAGTTTGAGGTTTTTTTTCAGACTTCATTGTTATCTGCTTTTACTTTATGTTTTGGGTCTTGAAACATCTTGTACCCATATAAACATACACCTACCAAAAAAAACAAGTACACAATTTTATTAAGTGGAAAAGTAATATAGTTAACTGTTGAATAACAAATATCAGGTCACTGACATAGAACTGCAGTGAAATGGGACAATGGAGTATTTCATAGGTAGAAATAAATCAACTTTCAGATATAAGTATCTACAATAAAACAACAATAAATTAATATAAAAATAAATGACTTAATAGAGTTTTGCAATAGAATTTGAATCATATATGCTTAAACGTAACACCAAAGCGAAAGATTGCACTTAAAACTAACCTGGAGTCAAAAGAGGAGTTATCACTTAAGAGTTTGGTTAAAATCTAATGAAACGTTTTTCTATGCTACTGCTACAATAATTCCACATTTATATTTCACACATAAAGATGTGCAATCACTTTTTTTCCCTCTTGTGAAATTGACAACTAAGGTGATTCCAGTTGAATTCTTTTCATTTATAATTCCCATGCTCCCAAACACTTGAACTTTCTTTTAAAAATTCAACTGGAATAATCTTTCCTTCCTTTGAGAGCTGTTACATAATTCCCAAGATGTACTACACTGATTTAGCATCCTCCATTAAATGATGTAATAGATTTGAACGTCAGGATACTTACTTTCAAAAGTAGAACAGGTCTGAACTGAGAGCAGAAATCAAGCTAATAATGAAGTTTAAATCTAAGAAAACAAGGCAACCAATACTCATGCAATTGCTAAATCTGTGACCAACATTATACCCACATTTCGCCCACAAATGTACAGTCAATTCAATTTACAGTATACACTATGAAGCCATTTGAGACGTCTAGAAGACGTGAAAAGCGCTGTATCAAATGCAAGGATTATTATTACCAGAGTGCCAGCTAGGCACTGTTGGTAGCACTCTCACCCCTGAGCCCAAAGGTTGTGGTTTCAAGTTCTATATTGGGACTTTGACTTCATAGGCTAGGTTATCACGTTGGGGTGTGCTGGACTCTGAGAAGAGGTTGTTAGAGGTTGCTGTATAAATTGGATTTCCTTCCAAAATGACAGTAGACGTAGCTTCACCATTGTGAAGTGCTCTGAGACGATACCCGTCGCTATATAAATACAAGTTGTTGCAAGTGAAAGGCAGTTGGGACTGTTTTCACTGATCAGAAGCTCTTTGTTAAATTCTTCATCAAATATTCTGTTTTTCCAAAACTCAAACTCTAGCCCCCAATAGGTAGATTTGCTAAATTAGGCCTATTTATCTAATGCAGATACATTTTCAACTGTAACTGGTGCATTGTTTAGCCCATATCACCATATGGTTATGGATGCAACTATGTTTGTAGCAAATTCATTGTGGTCATGTAAATAAAGCTTTGATTATTAAAGTATCCTATAATCCAGCATTATGATAGCTGCTTGCAGTCTGATTATATCAACAGTCCAGCACCAGCAACGGACAATTCCTGACACATTTTGATGCTTCTTCCGTGCTACTGAACCAGATCATTACACTTTGATAGCAATCTACTCTAATCTGGAAAAAATAAGTAATGAAGACCTTAAAATATTGACCGGCCCTTGCAGTATTTTTAGAATTGTATTTTAGCATTGGAAATGTCAGGAAACACCTTTGCAAGAGTAAAATTCAAGACATCTGTAAACAATATTTTGAACGCCAAAAAGTCTCCCCCACCTCACAGCAAAATGATAGGGCAAAAAACATTGCTAACCCTACCAATTGTTCATCAATATGAAATCACAAACAGAGTGATGTGCAGCCAGACCAAAGGTCTTAAAAGGTCGTGGTAGACAGGATAGTCAGTCAAGTGGCTAGCACCACTACCAGTATCAGCTGTGCTCTGTGCCACTCCAGTCTCTTGTGGCGAGGATGCTGTCCAGAATGTTTATCCACCACTTCCTACTGTTTTGAGATGGTGGCAGATGTCCAGCAGCATCCTTCAGCAGCTGCCTGCAGAGTGCTGAGTTCCAGAGTGCTAAACATGTTTAATAACACTTCATGGCTACTAAACCATCAGTTTCATTCCTTTTATCAAAATCAATGCTTGAATATTGAGTGATGCTAGGCACGCAAAGACCATGATCCAAGCATTGGGGAAGCAACAGCCAACCTTCCACTGAACAATTACAAATCATTTCTAATTCTAGTACAAGACACATGGTGCTGTATTTCAGTTTGCTTCAGTTGTAAGGACCATTAAACTAAATCAATATTACACACAAATCACTGGCCCAGCATACATTAAGTATTACGTAACACACTGGATATCAAAACATATGATCTGGCACATCAAAACATCTGAGCTGGCACATATTCCAGGTATTTCAGAGCAGCTTGTCCATTTTCATTCAGTGGCCTTCCAGTGGTAGTGGGATCAGGATTTCTTGCAGCAGCAGTGCCATCTCATGGTGAACACAGGTCAGATTCAACCTGTAAACATACATTGAATACCCCCCCCTCCATCCCCAACCCTTGGTTTGACATTTTGAATTGATCATAATCAAGGAAAGCCACCTCAGAGGTAGGTCTGGCATGCATGCAAATCCAGACATTTGAGAAAACCTATCAATACTGATAGTCGGGTATATAATCCAGCCCATTCTTCATCTCGCCTAGATCAATCTCCTCCTCTTTGCCCCTGGATCACACCACCCCATCCCAAATCCTCCCCCCAAACGATCAGTAATTTAAGATCATCTTTACGGTTACTGTACAAATTGCATTTATATAGTACCTATCACATCAGGAGGATGTCTCAAAGCACTCTAGATTCTGTTCCACTAATCTTAATCTTAACTGATTAGAAGCATTCATCCTCATTTCCAGAGACAAAAGGTAGAAGAGTGCTCAAATGTCAAACTCAAACGTTGATCCAAAGCAATAGAAATGATTTCAACCATAGCATACATCACCATTGAATATAAATGATTTTGCACATGGCAAATGTTTAATCCACAATGGAGCATTTCCTTCTGAAGTCTCAAAATGTTGTGTTCTTTAAAAATGTAATCCGAAATTTGTAACTTTTATGACTTTCATGAATAACAGCAATTTTTCTCCAAACATTGTACACTGAAAGAACACTGCACCAATAAATCATGAAATCCATATTCTAGACCTCAATTCCTATCATGACAAAACTGATGCAGTTCCTGCAAGTTAATTGCACAAGCTTCAAGCTTCTGCCACCCAGCATTCATCCCCAAAACAAGTGACTGGGAAACATTCAAACAAATGTTTCGAGTACTTTTTCGCTTGAATTTTAAATCTTGCATTGTAAAACTCAGAGGGGTACTGACAAACAGTACTGTAAACGTGAAGTACATGTTTGAAAGCTTTACTTTGTATACTTACTTTATGTTCAGATGTAATCTATTCAGTTGAGGTAGATTGCCAAGTGTGCATCATTTTGCAAAAACACTGAAGTCTGGTGTTTAAACACAGGACTATAAACTGAATGAGAAGGAAAGTATTCTAAGAACTAATTTGGTAATGGATTATTCCCTGAAATGACTTGTGCATGTTAATTTTTCTGGCCATCTTGAAGATATCAACTCACCCGGAGGTAAGGTTCTACAAGTACAGCAACACCCTGAAGAACAAAATACTATACATTCATATGAAGTGACAATTTCTTAGCAATACAAGTTTAGGTACTCAATTTTTCGGTTAAATTCCTATATATACTGGAGAAATGCCCAAGCAAAGCAGTAAGTGATGATCAGACATGCTTCTACTGTAATTCACAAGCAGCTGTAAAAATCACTCTTCTCCTGGCAGCAAAACACTTTAAGAAAATAAGTATTGTACTGCCGAAGTTTTAAGTACTATCCCTTGATTAGTGCAATCTTGATCAGAAAGCATTTTTTCTCCACATCAACGAATCCTAGTCACAGGCATTCTCGAACGAAGGAAGCATTCATTCATTTCAGGAGAACAGGGATCACTAGAATGACAATGACATACAGCAAGTGATTTATGTTATTTCCTTGCAGTGTGCCCACTCTATAAATATTACCATCAATCCCCGACAAATTGCATACAGTTTTTTTATTAAAAAAATCAAGTCTCTGCTGATTATTTTCTGTGTTTTAGCCACAAGCTCTGTTGAAAACCAAACAAAAAGCATATGCTGTGCCCTGTAATCAGTCTATAAACAGACTGATCTTATTGACATGAATGAACACCCTGCAAGGGAACTGCACAAGTAGCTTGTTCTACGTCACTACAGCGCTTCTGCCCTTTTGAAATGGATGAATATACAACTCTGCTGAAGAAACACTGCAACTATAATTAATTAAATGCTGAATGGGGATAGGGTACAGCACTAACTAATTGGCATTATGTTGGGTAAGCAATTACATTTTCTAATACTAATACCACCATACCTTGGTATTCCCCTTTGAAAACCAATGTTCTGCTTATTGTATACTCATTCATTTATAAAAGTTGAATAATTACATTATTTTTCAAATATATTTATTTCCATTAGAAAAAAAAATCCTCACTTTAAATCAAGTGAACTGTGCTTAAGTGTCCTGGACAGTTTTCTCTTCCAAAATATATGAAGCACGGCATGCTTTAATTAAATACAACATGTCATAGACAAGGATAAAGTACTGTACATACAAAGCTGTAGTGTACCAACAAGCTAACTCAGATGAGAACAACCACAGGTCACTGGGATCCAACTGGTCTTATTAACGTGACAAGCAAAACAACTAGCAGATGCTTTATAAGTCTCAGCAAAGGTGGAGGGATTGACAGGACCATATGGTGCTGTCTCTGAGCATACTTTGCTAATGCTTTATTGTGGGAGAGAGAGAGAGGAGAATCACTGAATTCAACAATCACGCCTGCCTACTTTAATCACTGCTGCCATAAGCAATGTGGTTAATGGCCAGCTGTAATTGAATATGTTCCTCACAGGCGATGCAAAGCCAGCTCCTGGAACCAGTACAGATACCATTCAGTGATGCAACAATAATATCTGCCATTTGCATACAATACCTTAATGTACAAAGCATAGATTGATGTCTAAAACCTGCAGAGTGGGGAAAAAAGTCAATTGTTTCAGTGCATAAGTCTCACTCTGGTTTAGCAGTTATTAAAATCTCTAAGAAAGCTCAGACTATTACTGTGGACCAGATTTTACAGTATATTTTTCTATGTGACCAAGTATGAACAAATAATTTTTGATCAACTATTTGCAAACAACATTGTTGCTAAAACCAAGTTATTTGCTTGCCCAGACATCTCAAATAAACTCAAAAACTTGAAAATAAATTCTCAGTATGCATTCCAAATTCCAATTTTAAACATTGAACTTTGATTCCAGTGGGTTTATGTCTGGTCATACATTACCACACAATCTAACTACTGTATTCACTAATAGATTTTTTGCTTTAAATTACTCGATTGACATCACTTGCCTCAGTAAACTGAAAGGTCAAATGACAACTCAAATAACTCGAATTAAACCACAGTTCAACAACTAAAACAGGTCCTTGTTTTCAGTGGATCCGTGCTAACAAGCCGGCATCCTTGGCAAAAGGCAGGTTAAGCGGCTGACATTATTGCACGTTACATGTTGCTCCATATGCAAGAAGCATTGTTTAAGATAAAACTGGTCATTCATTTGATGGCTGTTGGTGGGACGTTGTTGTGGAAAATCCTGTGAAGCACTTCATGCCCTGACACTTACCTACCTCTCTGAGCAGCTTATACCCCACTCCACTATCCACCTTTACTCAGCTCACTACAGCTTCCTGCACGCCCCTCATCCACAGTCGGCAGCCATACCTTCAGCCACTACCCCCGAAATCATGGAACTCTCAGCCTCACTCCCTTCATTTTACCTCATCTTTCCATGTTTTCAGATTATATCTCAAGACCTTTCTCTAATATGGTCACCCCCCAACCCTCCCAGCTCAGGATCAAGATAACAATAATCATAATCTTTGCATTTGATACAGCGCTTTTAACATCTTCGAGATGTCTCAAAGCGCTTCACAGAATATACTGTAAAGTGAATTGACTGTATATTTGTAGGTGAAACGCGGCAGCCAATTGCGCGCAGCAGTGTCCCACAAACAGACATGGATTGAAATGACCAATTTATTATAGGGTTTTTTTAAGGGATTATTATTGGGTATGTGGAGTAAGGAAAACTTGTCCAAGGTTTCGCCCTGACTGGATTCGAAACACGGGTCTCCCACTTGTCGGGCAAGTGCTCTAACCACTGAGCTACAGGACTCCACAAAAAAATCCACCACTGATACATATTCCAACATACATATGCTACCATACATGAAGGGCGTGATATCAATCAATACAAGTTGTTGTTTGAAACATTTTGACTGTCTGATAACACAGTATATTAAATGTAAGGATTATGATATTAAGAGGTTTGTATTAGTAAATTAGAGTAGAGGATTAAATTAATGTCATGCTTTGTCTGAAAAATGGGACATCCAGGGAATAAAATGAAAAATTGAAAATTACCAACTTTATTGCTGTGTTCATTACTCCATAGATTTTTAAAAAAATCTAGTTTAAACCAATATGGAGCGGTTGAGACATCTAGAAGACATGAAAGGTGCCCTATCAAATGCAAGGATTATTATTACTGCTACTGATTCCTTATTTTAGAGTGGTCGGTTGAAAATCTGGAAACTGATTTGCATTGATATAAATTTAAAATGTATCCTTTACATGTATCCTGAAATCAAGCTGTTTATATTTGTAGCAGCTTACCAAATCTGGTAACCAAGTTAACTTAAGCACTGTACAGTTAAGACTACAAAGAAGAAACAAAGCATCAATAATAATTAAGTTTTGTTGCTTTATTACGTTAGTCACATGTCCAATTTTCCTGCACTTCATCCATGTCACCGATAGCATGTACTCTGATGTGACTGCAATGGGTGATAATGGGTTGTCTTTGCCTCCAATCCATCAACAGTCATGGTCTGATGACACTGGCAATGCAGAGCTCCATTAACATTCTCAATTTAGTTTGGTGAGCTTTAGCAACAAGGAAAAGATGTTCTGACATAAAGTACAAACAAATCATTAAATAGGTGACCAATTTGTCAAAATACAGAATGGAAAGGCTCACACTCACTCACTTCTCCCCTCCCCATTGTACCAATTTAAACACAGATTTTCAGGTCAAATCTCCCTCTGTAATTACAAATGTTTCAAAAGAAACTCAATTTTATTTTTTAAATGTTGTAAATTTAGTACTGATTAATGTGATTGATGTAGGTGTAAGAGTATAAAACATCTCTAAACGGTATTTAGATTGAGCAATTCCAGATCAACTATCTTACACCATAGTAAGGTATGATACAGGAGAAGTCATTGGCACAGATTGTGCGTCAGGTTATGCTCCTCCAAGAATCCACCCATCCAATCGCTGATGACAGACCAGCTCGTCTGTCTCATTGGTAGGAATTGGAGAGGCAGACCACTCACTAGAAACAAGAATTCTTGCCACCCTGTTAACCCTGCACGTCAAAGTCCAAATGAGTCAGGTGCTCCAAGCTGGACATACAGAAGGAAGCTTGCCAGACAGTACTATCATTGGTAAAACTATGCAGTTTAATCAATTTAAACTCCAGCAATAAGCCCCACTCACTGAGGGGACCCTTAGTCTCAGCTCTCACCAACCTGCGCCTAATGCTCTGTGGAATTGGGTCAGCAGGGTGTGACCCTTCAGGGAGCAAAAGCATTTTGTTCCATGACCAGGACATTTCCATGTGTAGGTGGCGTACACATGTGGTTTGTTTGGATACTATTAATCATGATGAAGGCTTTCCACATGTATCAGGCTTATAGTTATTTCAAAACAAAAAAGAAATCAAAGAGAAACACTGCAAAAAAAGTCAAAGTTTGAATATAGATCACCCACGATTTTAAAATTCACTGAAAGCACATCTTCTCCCCCACTAGCAGAAATATCAGACAGATAGCAAATACAATTTTTTCTTCGATTGCCCAAGTTTTATTTGTGGGGTAAGATATTCAAATATTAATTTCCAAACCTCCACAACAGTCAGTATAATGGTATAGTTGTATCACTAGCAGTGGTTCTTCACTACCTCAATACAAATATAGAATACTAACAGATTGAATTATAAAGGTTATTGTGCTTTGTGCTTAATTTTACCGGTTACAATATAGGACAGTACAGCTAGATCACTCAAAGATATTTACCAAATACCCATAACCATATTCCATATGTATATGGAAATATACACTGGAATCAAATAGACTACTTTGTTAAATTAGCAGAACCCTTTTAATACAACATGAATTCATGGAGCCTTTTAATCTGCTAAGAATAGCTTGAGTGAAAGGTGTCTTTTGGAAGATGCGGATAACTTGCATCATAACAAACTCTAACAACTGATGCAGAATATTAGCCTGCTGGTAGCACATAATTACTCGTTAATTAAAAGATGTTTTATTAAACCTAAATTTATCTTTAATATCTACCACCATAGCAATTTTAGTTGAATTCAATAAGCAAAAATGTCTATTAAGACTGACATTTTCCACCCACAACTCACATTCTGCAATTTTTACAGCTCATGACTAATGAACATTTGGTGGACTAAAAACTATTGCAGTTTCCTCCAAATTCATTTGTCATAAATTGTGCATATTTTACTTATTTTATTAGCATTAAGTTTGTAGGCAAAAAAGGTCATGATAAAAATGCAAATGCAGACACGGAATCTGATTCCATTTGTACACCATGCTGTGGTCGACAATAATATTTTTACAGTTTAAGAGAAGTGATGGAATGCTAGAAGCTTGTAACTGTAGCTATAAAAATAGCCTTATGTACAATAAAAAGGTAGTAACAACTATCTGAAATAGATCAGCTCAAAGGCTTTACACTATAAATATGCAGTGCGTCACTAAGATAATGAAAGCGGCTTTTCTGTGCAAGAGCTTCAGTTTAATAGGCATATTTGAATAACCTAATACAGTATTCTGGAATAGACGCAACACACTGTTCTTTCCAGTCCCAGAGCCATTTTGCGTCACTCATGGGTGAATAATTATTTTGTTAGGTTAGTCCTAACAGGCCCAAATTTGGTGTCAGTGAACAAAACTTGGCATGATATCTGTGCACTGTTTTCTGCATGCTTATTTTAAAGAAGTGCTATCCTGAAAAGCAAAGTTTAAGGATTTGTGGCAATGACAAATAGCACCTCACACTTTTGCCCTTTTCGATGGGTCAGCCCTTAGCAGCTAAACATACAAACCTCTTCTCTAACATGAATTTACGTCAGCAGTCGCCTAGTAACAGCCAGCCTTTGGTGCAAAAGTGGTGCTACTGCAGCAATCCCTGCAGCTGACACACACTTACCGGAGGTTGGGCCAACCATTCTTCTGAAACAGAAGTTGAATAAATCTGCTTTGAAAACCCTTAATAAGCTTCTTACAGCACAAATATTACATGCAATTATCTTTCCAACCTGGTCAACAGATGAAGAATTTAATCTGAACTTGGTTAGTTTTTGAAATTTCAAAAAGCTGGGTGGGGGTGGGGGTGGGGGGGGGGGGGGGTTGGGGTGAACAGTGGGAAGAGAGCTAGACTGGAAAGAAAACAATTCAGCTGCAGTTCCTCCTCGTATTTTCCAGTGCTGGAAGTGGACATAGGCAAACTGATGACAACTGGCTTGAATTTAGATTTGATGCCCTCCAAAGTCAAACCGCCTGTCAATGTAACTTGAGCAAGGCTGCACTGTGTTGCACCATCAAGGGTTCTGGGAAGCACCCACACGTGAAGTGCGTTATAAATGAGAGCTGTTGTTGTTGATGATACAAGGGGACTGATGTGAAACATAGAATAATATTAATAGCCATCTTCAGAGGAGATTGGTTCTCTGAGAAGTTGAAACAGGTTTAGCTTTCAGCGAGCGTGCAAAAAGCGTTGCAAAATCATGCAAAAAGATCTGTGCAGTACTATACAAATGTACTGAACACTACTCCACTGCAGTAGTAATATTTTGCACTGTTGTGAACTTACATTTAACAAAACATAAGATAAGTGTGCATATACATCAGAGGCTAATCTAATCCTGAAAGTATTTTATTCAAGCCTTTAATATAGGACAATGACTAAATAATGTAGGATTAAAGCCAAAAATCAAAGGAGTTTTGCTCCTGACTGCATATATGAACATTAGGGAAGAACAGGATCAGCTTGGCTGGGACGCCCTCCATTGAATACCATTACAACCAATCTGTTTTGTTCAAATCTCCCTCATCGAGTTGCACTATGTTTGTATTGCAGAACGTTTTCATTCTGAGCACTCAATGACCCACAACAGCCAGTTTCCAGTGGGTGTGGGAAATGTTATGCTGTATGTTCATGCCCACAGGGACTTGGGTTGAGACTACAACTCAACACCATTTGATACAAAGTTCTTATATCAAGCACAGACATCTATTCACTTGTAGGCAAACCTGGGTCTAAGAGATTATAGGATACAGTACACTCTTATTCTCAAGACATAAGGGCTTTGTTATTATTTATTTTGAATCAAGTGAAATACCTGAAAACATTTAATTTAAAGAGCTACATTTTACTTCTACTTCTACTCTCTTGAACTGGTTCAAAGGGCCAAATATGTCCATTAGTTGCAAAGTTATTCCTTCACATGTAAAACATAAAATCAATGGTGGTGGATGGGTGGTGGGGGGTGGGGGGTGGGGGTAGCGGTCATATAGGTTTATTAAATTTAGAGACATAGACATGAAATGGATAAACTGGAAGGCCAAATCCTAGTCTGAAATTGTTACTCTAGCACACATCTTGGAATCATCCCTTGGCCAGTACACATTGTGTCCATTATAGGCAATTCCAGAGACTAATTCCAGTTTCTAAAAAGTAAATCTGATCCGGGTCAAAGAAATTGAAAATTACAACTGTATAGAACTTCACGTGGAGTACTGCGACTTAGGGGTTAGAGCACATGCTCATAAGCGAAAGGATCAATTCCTGGACGAAACATTAGGCAATTATCTTTACTCCACACATCTCAGTTTACCTAGCAGCAAGTAGAAACCGGGTTGTTAATCAATTAGTGGATTGCTTTTAGGGGATAATAATCCCTTCAAACAAATAATAATGATAATTTTGTCACTCAGTCCTCAACTATTTGTGGAACATCGCTGTGGGCAATTGGTTGCCAAGTTTTGTCCACAAAATATAGTCAATTAAGTTTCCAATATATTCTGTGAAGCTCTTGAGACATCTTGAAGATGTGATAAGGCACTATATCAAATGCAAGGATTATTATATGTTTTACCTCACACATCTCAAAATGTGATTTGAGCAGTGATTTCTGGTGAAAATTATTAAATGTGCAAATACTGAAGTAGTGCTTAACAAATTTCCTCAACCAAAGATGCAATAGTAATATATTATATGATAAGTTAATCTTCCATAGGTCAAATCTGTGAATGGCCAACATTTGTCTTCTGAAGCCTCCTAGCATAAATCTTTTACCAAAATTTGGAGCATCTTATGCAAATCTACCTACCACTCTTACAAAAGATCTTACAGAAGCTCTTACTCCTCCCGACGTGAAAGGCACTCCATAAATGTAATTCTGTTGTTGTTGTTACTCAAATCCAAGATGCAGCAAGATTCAGTTTTAACACATAAAAAAAAATGATTGCAGATAACTTATACAATTCACTGAGTAGGTGGTTTCCACCAGTGGCATTAAGTAGTACAGGCAAGGCTGACCGGCACTTGTATACTGGCACCATGTGTTTTGCTTTGTCCCAAAAGTAACAGAAAGCACCACCTTCGAGGGGACAGAGTAAATAAGCAGGTACCTGTAGTAAAGGATCATTAGAGAGAATCACAACACACCTTCTGTATTTTCATAGTTACAGCAAAAAAACCTAGCTGCATGTCTTGAGTGGATTCAATTCTGGCTGCCATCTACCCACATTTCTATTCTCAGGATAAAGCAAAGCAAATGGGGAGTCCCCCAACTGGTCTAATTAAAAATCTAAAAACATAAAAGCAGTCCTTATCTTGTGAGGGGCAAATTAGCAAAACTTCTACTTTATTAAAAGATCAAAACTTTCTTCTCAAAAAGGCCAAAAATCAGATATGGAAGATTAATTTAAAAATTAGCATAAATATCATGGATCTGAACAAATTTTACACGACATCACCATGCGAAGGGCACTATATAATTTGTATTTTTTTTTAAAAACATATCAAATAAATTGTTTCTATGTGTGAACTTCTTCTACCGACAACTGGAAAAAAACTAAAAATGTGTGCTTTACAAATGCTACATATATTACATTGCACCCAAAGTTTCATCATATCTACGTTGTACAAACCTGTTTCCCCACCCTCCAACACACATTTTATTTACTTGGTTGGCCCAGGAAGAGACATTTTGGCATCACACACTGCCCTTCCTATTAAGCTATAGTTTAGTATAAATAGTTAATGGTGGAATTATTGTTCTCAAGTTATGTTTTTGTGTTTTTACAAATTTCAGAAGGAAAAGTGCCTATTTTAAGGATCACCTGCAACAGTTTTGCAAGACAAAATAACACGAAAATTCAGTTAATTCTACTTCCATCAGCCCATACCACTAAAACAGCCTACAATGTCAAGTACAGCATTACTTCACTTTAGCATCCTAACATTGCCTAACAGATTCAAGTATGAAATAGAGGAAAATTGTAAATACTTAATTCTGATGGACAGGTCAGGCTGAGTTCAGCTGTAAGTGAATAGCTGAATTCCGATTTAACTGCTTGCCTGCAAGTACTGCCAAGTAACACAGAGGCATAGAGAACACTTCCAAAACTGGCTAGTGTATTATATAACACAGAATGGCTCATATAAACTAATTTTGATATAAACTAATTTGTTTTGTATTTAAAAATCTTCTACCATTTATACAGTAGTTGCAAATAAAGATACTTATTTATTTGCAACTACTGTGAAAAACGGCAACAAATGCTTGACATTTAAAAGTGATTTAATTTTTCATTCAAAATTACAAATTCAATAAGTCTTTCTGAAAAGGTTACAGCGAATGCTACTTAACCACAACAATAATTGTTGAATACCAGCTAAAGGCAGATTTGGTGAAACAAAGATATTGCACAATACAGTGAACACTCTTAAGTAGAAAATAGTTTCGTATTCTTTGTACTAAAATACATATTATCGAGTGTGGACAATATCTTATTTACTCTCTGATAACGTTTACCATACTTAAGGGTATATACAATCATCGTAGAAATTGTGGACTGCTGGTATCTCAATTCAAGTTTTTTTCTAGTGTTGGTTTGTAAATCATGGTGAAGCTTTAAATCAGTTGCTGAGCTGCAATTCCCTTCGCTAGTTTATGATGGAGTTTGGGGTTACAGAGATGCAGTTGCAGAATCTGAGGAAACAGAAATAACATATTCTCATACTTTTATCTGATACATTCTGAATTGCAATCTTGAACCCTTCTGTGAATCACCAAAAAATAGTGCATATTAAAAATATCACAATTGAACAAGTCTCATGAATCAAACACAAAAAGGGACTCCTTTTCACCACTTCACAAAATTATTTCATTCTGAAAATGATCTATCTGGGGCCTTGGTTCAATGTTACAGTATAAGTTGTAGTGGAATCCTTATTATCTAGAACACAAATTTCCAGGCTGAAGTCAGGAAAAGTGTGCATATTAGTGTCAGTTGAGAAATAGTCCGGTCTCCAGCCCACTTCACGTCCCATGTTTCTCCTGTCCCACCATTGGTAGGTGGGCCTTCAGCTATTCAACCCCCACCCTCTGGAACTCCATCCCATAGTCCCTCTGCCTCGCCCCCTCCCTTGTTTCCTTGAAGACCCTCCTCTTCGACCTTCGGTCACTCTCCTTCACCCCCTGCAACCCGCCCTCTCCTACCCCCAACTCAGATCCGAAACACTGATTGATTGTCCAGCACCTTAGGACGTCCTCCCGACCTGAAAGATGCTACACAAATGTAACTTTGTTGTTATTGTAATCTGAGTGAAAGCCAGGCCTCCTGTCTAGGCCAAGGGGACTGTGAGGTGTTTCAGTGAAATTAGGCTTTTTTTAAAAAAAAAATCTGTCAATAAGGAGCAGGAAATGCAGTGATCGCTAAAAATTACATTTCCAGGAACAGATTTATTATTGAACTTCCAATGTAGCTATCCAGGAATTCAGTTCGAAAGTCTACTGTACAGTGGAACTTCAATTCACTAATACCAATGAAGTATTAATGAGTCCTCTAAATTATCTGCAATTTACAGGTTGCAGTTTGGCAGTTGGGGGTAGTGTGAGAGTGAGTGCACCATTCGTTCATCCAGAAAAGCAGAACTCCCACATGAGGTTCTGAGATTCAAGCCACCAAGCCTCCGAGATTCAAATAACGGCGGAATAGAGAAGACTTCAATGATACAAAAACACAGTAGAGTAAAACCTTGTTTATCCGATACCCAACCAACAGGCATACTCAACCAACCATTGTCTCCCAATATAATTCACCATTCCAGCAACCGGATCTCATACCGTAGCCATCTGGGACACTCGAAGTATGCTCACTTTGAGCATACGTGCAATGCATGCGCACTTATTACACCTGCCGAATGCTGGAATGCTTTTTTACCTATCATTTTACAGAGTGTGCTGGAATGCTTTATTGGTAAGTATCCATACAATATTCTGTTATTTAGTCTATTATTAATATGGTTTGTTTTAAAAATAAGTTACTTTTTTTGTTGGATTTTCGGCAACTTGCCACTCGAAGATCCGGCATATTTAAATAATCGGCACCGGTTAGGTCCCGAGGGTGCCGGATAACAAAGGTTTTACTGTAGTAAGATATAAATGTCTGCCATCAGCATTCTCAAATGAAACTAATTTTTGATTGTAGCCAATGCATTTTGATACTGTCACCACAGTGACAAACTCTACATAAGCACAAAAGCATAATACTATCTACAGTAAACCTGTCTTTGTAAGTCTGTGTATTGAATTAATGTGAAATTATACAACTTTTTGTAATTACATAAGCTGTTAAGCCTAGAATACAAGTGACTTGTTCTCGAGTTCCCAACTTTATACTTCGGTTAAACAGAATAAAATGGTTTATTTTGGCAGCACCTTTCGAACCGGGCTTTCGAACCATTGGTGGAGGTAACAAATCTGGCAGATGGGAGTGTGGCAGACATGCTGACATCTTACAAAATTTGATACATATCACATTTTAGTTGGTAACTGTATTTAGTTTACAGTAACAGCAAAAGGGATAACAAATTTCACACTCCCATTTGGGGACTCTTCTGGAAACTGCAGGTTCAGATTGAGCGTTGGAATTGGTTCTTTAACCTCCACAATCAAATACAACATACATTTAGATCTTGCCTTAATATCCTCTCAATGCAAAATAGTTCTGGGTAATGCTGGCTGAGCACCTGAGCTAGGGCTAGGAACAGAAGGAGGTGGGAGGGAATTAGCTTAACAGCACTCACAAGTGAATAATTGGCATTTGGGCTAGAAAGAAGCAATATCACTGGCATACTCATGCATTGCAGAGAAAGTGATGCCGGCGGTGCTCTGACGACAAGGAAGTCAATTATTTTTTCACATTTCACTTATAATGCAGACTCTGAGGTATTGAATTCAGAGGATTGTATTATAATCAAGTTCCCTTGTACAATGAAACAAAGAAAACACAGAAACTTTCCACTCTCAGCTGCATGGTTGCTGCACCCAAGGTACCCACAGGCATTCAATCATGGAAGATGACAAGAAAAAATTGGAAAGTAACCTGAAAGGTGAGCAATAATATAACTTGCCTTTCATAAGTTTTAAAATACCTTAAAGTGATAATTGTGTCTATTACAAAATCACTAGCACAAGCAAATTTCTTATTGCACAATTTCATCACTTTGAGCTATCAGTGAGTGATGAATGCCATTGTATCCAGTTTTCCCTCTTTATCCTGGACTGTTAATTCAGACTGTTTTTCCAGAAAAGTCATGGTCTCCTGGCTAATTGCAATGGTCTGAGAATGTGTCAGGAGACATCATGTATCTGTCTGATAAACATTCTCCATTGGTAACCATGAATGTAATTCTCATATGAAGATGTTGGTCTTCCAAGCAACAACATGTCTGATTCCTGTTTCCCACACAGATGTAGAAGCATTTGAGATTCACAGTCCTAAAGCATGAATGAGATTAAGCCCAGAGGTATCTGGAACTGGCTTTTAATCTGTAAAAAGATTTTATATGAACTGCATCTTGGCTCAGTTTACAAGATCAGCATTGGACTTCTTTCACCACAGTTTGGGAAAGCAGCTGTTAAGATGGTCAACTGGGAATGCAGAGGTTTCCAAATACTTCAATCTAGTAAGCACTATGCAAATACCTTGGGACTGATGGGAGACCAAATGAGAGTACTCTGCCTCAGCAGCAAGATCAATCTACATTTAATCTTCAATTCCTTCAAATTCCAAACTGAATGTGTCAATCTTTAAATTCCAGGACTACCAGCAAGTTTTCCAGGTGCACAGACTAAATGATGCATGGTTGCATTAACATCAAGGTTCTTATCTCCAGTGACAATCTTTGGGAATAACGGGAATAAATTGTTTTCTTAGCCTAAGGCAATATTCCAGAAAGCAATATTTAGCTACTTTCAAACCAACCGGTTCTTCTGTGTAATCAGTAACGAAACTTTCATGAGTAAGTTTCTCCTCTGTATTTCAGACTAGGCAAATGAAGGAAATAGTATACGTTTCCCTGGCAGTCTTCTCACCTATGCATTAAGAAAAATAAAGTTCCTTTTTTCCAAGATCCATCAGTGCAGTTCCCCTACTGTTGCTCAAATCAACATTAGGGGTGCCAATGACCACAAGTCACTGTTGGCATGTCAAGGAGGTTTATGTAGCGGATGTCTTTTTTGTTCCTGACCTTTCCGTATCCTTCCTGTCCAGATATTTAGAATTCCAGCATAAAAGCACACAAGCATTGCTGGCTACCTTGGAAGGCAGTAACAGAACTAAGAAGTAAGTATAACTGGTTTGAATTGCAGGAGCCCATACAATATTTTAAAGTTTGTTTCAACTTTCACGTCTTCCCAAGTGGTTTACCTTTGGTCAAACTTTTCACTAAGGAAGGTAGCTGTGGGATTTTGTTCTGGCAGTAGATAGATTAACACAAAATTAGTCAGACAGGTCTCTAGAGCATGCGTCTTGAACTGTACAATTTTGATACATTTTCTGGGAAACCCATTGTGGAATTTTGTAAAAAATTGTGTTTCTAATCTGAATTCAGGATTGAGTCAGAGTTACACTTAGGTAGTTTATTGATATCGAAGGAAACCTCACAAAGCCACTGAAATATTGGACGATTGGCTCGGTCCGATGTTACAGTGGCCCCATTATAAGTGAGGATCAGAAAATTGACCAACTTCTCGGTCATCAAATTGTTGCTAACATTACTTCCGGTGCATTGCCTGCAGGCTGCAATACACAAAAAAACTGCTGTTAATTCCTGCACAAAGCACAGGAAGTGTCATCGGCAGTAACCCAATAACCTGAAGTTAACCGATGTTTTGCATAGCTGGTTCATCAACACATGAGGCCAGATAGTCAGCACTGGAAGCAAGTGCTGACTGTATGATGGGAGTCCTGTATTTAACTTTGCTTAGGACTTTGTCCTATTTGTATACCTTATTCAATTAATGTAGGACAGTATTGCAAACTGCACCATTGATCTGTTTAAACTTCTCAAAATGAAGAAAAGTCTCAGGCATCACACTGAATAGCTTCCTGTTTTAACAACACAAAAGAAATGTTCTCCTTTCTCCATAATCAAGAATCTCATACAGTCGTAGAACAGCGAGCTGTGCTCTGTGTGTCCTAATCTGAGCTGTCAACAGCCAGAAAGTATTATTTATTATGACCTGGTGTCATAGATGGTAAATCCATTGAAACATATGGAGCCATATTTATTTTTAAACGTCCCAGGGCAGGGCAAGGTGAATGTGTTTTCAAAGTGGCGGAGAAATTGTGGAGGACGAGAAACATGACCAGATTGATTTAGTAATGGAACACAACCCAGCAATCGTTATCTTCACTGGTTTCTAATATCAGTGGGACTGATAGAATACTCCAAATTTTAGTGGTGGCATTTTGAATACTTCAATGTAAAATTTTGGGAATTATCAGTAAAAATCTATCTTTGCACTTCATAGAAGGATTCAGAACCAATGCTAATAAATTATGGAAAACACAGTTTGAGCACACACAACAAATTTAAAATTGATATCATTGAATAATGTTCAAAATTCTCCAGATAATATAACATTTGTCTTGAAAAGGGAGTTCAACAACACATATAGTCCAGTGTTGCAAACTACAATGCTATGTTAGGAAGCTCAGTGAAGTCTTTTTTAAAATAAAGATTAATAAAGGGCCTATTTAACATAACTTCATGCAGTGCTTACGGGGTTAATTCATATGAAGCTTTGTATCGAGCAACATGCATGTCTGAGGTCACTTGTTTTTGCTGTCAGCAACTGCAGCCTAACTCAGCTCTGCAATGCTATCATCAGAAATAACAGACCTGCAAGCTAATTGCTGGTGATCATGACGCAAACAGTTTCCAAGACAACAGTGAGTTCTGGAGTGCTTGCTCCAGCACTTCCTCATCTGTTTGCACTCACAAAAGCAGTCTGACAATGCAGTCACTGCATCCTGTTTCTGTCTGTTGCTTTAGTTCAGAAGTTTATACAAATCAATTCCTTGTGAAATTAATCAGTTAAACACATTTATTCTAAAAAAACACAAGATTTCATTGCAAAATTTCAAGGTCAGGACTGCATTTCATTGTTTTATAACAGTAAAAATCTATTTACACTTGAAAGTCCTAATAAAACTTAATCATTAAGCCCTTCTTTAATAAACTTCTGACAAAGTCATGTCTGGATGCATTCCTGTGCTGCTCCTGCTTTCTTTCAGTTATCCACATGGATTTTCATTAATCAAGCAGTCAGCATTCCAATTTTTGTCTTATAACAAGTTCAAGCCCTGAGTGTATGAAGAAAATCTATTACTTTCAAATGCTTTCTAACAGCCCCAGCTGTTATATGCTGAAAAGATCAACTTTGTTATAAATAAAATACTTATTTAAGTGTCTGAACAGGATATTATAAAATTGGCTTTTTCCACTTTTACCATCTTAATAATTAATTTGATTGGGATGTTGGAAACATACTCTTCCAAAGACCATCTCAGTTAAAATTGCCTTTTCTATATTATTGCTTCAATTTACAGAATTGAGGTTAAAAGTTGGTTGGGGGGAAGAGAAGCGAGCAAGATAGAAAGTGTCAAGATAATTTAAATTGAAGAACAAACTATGTCAACAATTGTAATTGCAAATGGTGGTCTAAATGTCCCCTCATGGGGGGAATGTTGCACTCATCCCAAGACACACTCTCTTACAAAAAAAACTAGCATGCTTCATATATACCGCAAGGTAAATTATCTTTGATATGATTGAAGGAATGCAACTTATCCACCTATTTTACTTAATGGATTCTTATTGAAAAGCAGCCTTAAAATGGGAACAACCTGTGTACTAGATGCTGAGGCAAGTCAATTTTACACTACACTAGTTTTCACTATCCACTACCTAACCTTGGATGAGCACAGATAGTATTAGGTTCATGAAAACCTAGCTATCTCTCTGTGAGCCCATCCCTCCCATTGAAGCCTTCCCTCCTGGCTGTACTTCCACACCACTGACCCCAAAGCAAATGGTGATGTGGTGGGGTAGCCCTCCCTTCCACCATCTTGTCTGGTCCATGTGCACGGTCTGCTAATAACCTATTGGGTGGCTTTTCCCATCCACACAGAATGCCCAGGAGTATGCCAAGTCATTTTTTTTAAAAAAGAGCAGTTTTTAAAATCTTGCAAATCGAGCATCTTCAATAGTCTTAAGAAATAACTCATGTTCCATTGGGAATCTTTGCATCGTTAGCTCCATTGTAAAACATCTAAACCCAAACCGCATGACAGAGCTGCAAAGGATATGAACCAAATGACATAAACAAAACGTTGCATTAAAAATAACTGGTTTGTATACTGTGTTTCTGGCATTACATCTAGGAATTGAAGTAATGTTGATCTACCAGAGAAGCTTTATCTTGTGACATACTTTAGAACATTATCCGGTGCATTATCAGAGTCCTGCAGCTCAGTAGTTAGAGCACTCGCTTTGCAAGCAAGAGACCTGAGTTGAATTTAAGGCAGGGTAAAATCTTGGGCAAGTTTCCTGACTCCACATGCCTAATAATAATCCCTCAAAAAATACAATAATAAATTGGTCATTTCAATCTACCAGTTTGTGCGACATTGCTGTGCACAACTGGCTGCCGCGTTTCGCCCACAATATACAGTCAATTTATTTTACAGTATAAACTGTAAAGCGCTTTGAGACATCTAGAAAACGTGAAAAACACTATCAAATGCAAAGATTATTATTACATTTTGCATACAAAAATGTCTTGATTATAAAGGTTTAAATCTAATCAACACAATCAGAGAATATCGCAAACTATAGCAGTGAATTTCATACAGTTTGGGGATTATACCTCACAAAATGTTTCACCTTATAAAATCTCACTTTCTAATCCTTCATAGAATCGCTGGACATTGCCTTTATAATGCCTGGTTCACAATTTTCAGTCGAATATCTGCATGAAACACAAATATTGTTGGCAGATAAAAATATATTTTCTTCAAGGGTAATGTTTTAAAAACTGACATTGACTATTCTTGTTTTAAAAATTCCCCATGTGATTTAACGTGCAAACCTGAGAGTAGCACAACCTTTGCAAAAGGTTAGTAATGTCTATTCATTAATAAGATCCTAGTCATACTGCAGGTAGCAGTCTGAAGCCTAAAGCAACACTGTGCACCATAGAATTAAACTGCAAACTCCACATTTCTTTCTGTAATGAAAAAAACAGAACTTTTTTTACTTCCAAACACTAGTCGTAATTTTAGTGTTCCTGTTATGCCTGTCTGCCAGCTTTTCACCAACTTTTTTTTAAATCAAAGAAGAAAATAAAGTCGTCTAAGAAGTTATTGAAACTTCAATTTTAAAAACATTATCTTGAATTTGAATCGCAGATAGCCTGTGTAAATTCAGTTTTGGATTGATTGTTGCAATTTGGCGTATTGAATTGTTCCAGAGTAATACTATAATACTGTATGTACCACCACCAAATCACAACTTTTATTATGAGTTGCTATTAACTTATTGGAGTCAGGACACAAAACAATATGATATTCAAAAATGAACACTGGATATTTTTAATTGGGTCAGTATGGGTGAATTTGCAGGAAATTTAATTTCCATCTTTGGGGAAAAAATAGAAATGAAAAGTGATTGTATGTAAAAACAAATTGCTCATTCAATACCTAATTTTAAATGGCTACGACTGGATTTTGTTTATATTTGATTTCTGTTACCTCTTCATTAAATACAGACTCTTCTAGGATGTAGGTTTGTGGGGCTCCCTGGAGGAGTGCAAGCACTGCCAGTGACTGTCAGCAGACAATGCAACTATAGGTGGCATTGCATCAAAGTAGGGTCTGTCGATATGGAAATTTTCCGATTTAGATATATCGATGGGCTCATATCGAGATATACCGAAATATCGATATTCTCGGGTTTTGTGTACTGTGCAAGCGCGCGCAGCGCGCGCGTGCATTTTGCACGCGCGTTCTGGGTGCGCGCGCATTCGGGGCCTATCTCCTCAGAAGGTAAATATCTTTCTCTTTCTGTGTCTCTCACTCTCTCCATCTCTGTGTTTTTCTGTCTGTGTCTCTGTATCTCTCTCCTCTCTCACATCCCCCTATCTCTATCTATCTGTATATTATCACATCCCCCCCCCCCCCCCGCCTCCGTCCCTCTCTCCTCACCGCCCCGCCGCCGACCCTCTCTCCCACCCGCCCCCCGTCGTCTCTCCCCCCCCCCCCAACCCCCAGCCATCTCTTCCCCTTCCCCCCCACAGCCATCTCTCTCCCCCCCACCCCCCAGCCGTCTCTCACCCCCTCCCCCCTCAGCCGTCTCTCCCCCCCTCCACCCCCCCAGGCGTCTCTCTCCCCCTCAATACACCCCCAGCCGTCTCTCCCCGCCCCCACCCCTTGCATACCTGTATATTGTATTCGAGGACTATGAATACAATATGGCAGCTTTGCACCTCGGTCTGTGCATTGTGTATAGAGATGAGCATTCTAGGTCTTGTAGTTCAGTGTGCGCGAATTGAGACTTTTTCCCTCGATATATAGATTTTTTGATATATCGATATTTTTGAAATGCCTATATCGGCGTATCGATATGAAAATTATATCGGGTTTTAGCGATATATCGATATATCGCTGGACCCTACATCAAAGTATGATTCTTGCTCATCCAACATCCATACATTCATAGTAAGTATCATTGGACAAAGGGAACTATGGCAGATTTTCCTTTCCAAGACCCATTTGCCATGTACCGGATGCTACCCTCGTTGATTTAAGACTAGAGAATGAAATCTTGGAATTCTGGGTCAGTTTCACTCTGGACAGTAATTTAAGATTGTGAAACAGCAATTTTATTTTTTAATTAAACTTCTGGATAGTGACCCACTTTCACATCAGTTGGTACAAATAATGTGGGTAGATGGCACTACTAGCGCTTCTACAATAGAAAAGCATGAAATAGAAAAGCTTCTGATCTAATTTCACTACAAGATCCAAGTGAATTGGAATTAACAAGTTGCAATTTCACCCACAAAATACAGTCAATTCACTTTACAGTATTTTTTGAGACATCTTGAAGATGATATGGTGCTACTTCAAAACCAAGGCTCATTACTAAAACTACTTTACAGATATAAATGTGTCTATTAATTGGCTTTTAGCTATTATACATAGTTGCACCACATTATGATATATCTTGTGAAGCACTTTGAGACTCCAATGATATGAGACAGACACTACAGTACATCAAATATAAGAGTTATTATTTTTCTTGGAACATAAATTTGTGAATTTCAAGCAAAACAAATAATTTGGTTTATAACTATTACCATAGAAAAAACTGGCTTCTAGTCTTCATCCTTCAACATTTCTGGCTTGGAAAGAAGAATCTTCTTCAAATAAATGTTATATAATTTGGAGAATCACACAATAGTCATGTGTTAACATGTATTAAAAACTAAAAACTCTCTTGGGCCAATTTTAACAAGTACAATTGTTAAATAAGTTCCCCCCACCATCAGCTATAAATAAAAATATCTTTGTATCTGATATAGCACCAGTAAATGTCAAAACATCTCAAAACATTTCACAGATACCTCCTCTCAAGCGTAACGTCTGCACTTTTAGATAAACATAGCAGCCATTTTGAGCACTGAACAATCCAACAAATAACCATATAGCAAATTATAAAATTGCTGGCGAGCACAGCAGGAGAAACTCCCTTCTCATTTTGATTATTGTGACAGGATCTTTAGCAACCATCTGAACAGGCAGATAGGACATCGGTTTGTCATATCATTCTGAAGGAGAAGACCTCCAAAGATACAGCAATCTGCCTTACTGCACTGCAGTGTCAGCCTGGACTAAGTCAATCAGCCTGCTCAATTTCTAAGATGAAACATCACTTGAAAAAATTAAAAGCAAAATAGCATTCCTCATTATTTTTGAAGTGTTTAATCTAGTGAAATAGTAAATGTGAAGTTTAATGGTTTCTTGATAATATCAAACTTGAAATAGTTATTCTACAAAAAGTATTTTTTTTAAAGAATGTGTTATCATTTCATGTTTGATTGATTTTAATAAGCCCTTTGTATATATTTCAGATTATGTGGTGCAATAGTCTTCACACGAGAGTTACAGCCCAGATTCTGTTTTTTTTTAATAAAATGTTTCTAAATCATTAATAATATTCCCCAATATTAGCAGAACATGTGTATGCCAATGATTTGGTAGTATTGTTGTAATGGAACATTTCCGACCCAGAAATGTATTGATAGCAAACATTAAATCAAAATTGCTTACATATATTTGGACATGCTGCAAGATAGAAGGCACAATGCTTTACTGTAAACTATTCATATAAAATTAACAGACCAACAAGACAGGAGTTCTGTTGTTACAAAACTTAACTGATACAATTTAAGGCTAGAGTGAATAAATATAAAACTCTCTAAAGTGAACATCCATAAAAAGGCCTGAAGCATACATTTTATCATCTCCAAGCAGATGGTTGGTTAAGGAAATTATTTTTCAGAAAAGTAGCTCCAATATGTGAGCATTTTCCCCCAAAACTGTTCAATATTTTAGTGGTTTAGACTGTAGCCAAATAAATATTCAGAAAAGACTGCTTAAAAGATAACCGAGATATTCAAAACCAAATCTTACTGATCAAGCTATGTGTACTATATATAAACAAACCATGTGCTTTTCCATCAACATTTTAAATATGTTATCAATTTTGAAAACGCTAGATTAAATTCCTGTGAAGCAATGCAATGAGCATGTATTGGACGTAACAGAATTAAATCAGTTTTAATTTTGTTGCAAATTTAAAAAAAATTATATTAATTAAAATTTTAATCCTATATTGATATAGTTTACAGTAAAGAATCCCAAGATGCAAATCAGATTGCATCGAGCCTACAAAAAACACAATCACTCCATCCTATAATATATTCTTTGAAGTGCTTTGGGATGTCCTCCAGTGGGAAAGATGGTATATCAAATGAAAGATTATCATTATTATCTCAAATATAGAATATTCATGCACATGCTAATCAAAGGCAATATTCACATACATGCTAATCAAACACAATACAGCTATTATAAACAACTAATGAAGCATATACTGCAAATTAAATAACATACACATTGTTCAGGGCATCGCACCAGTGCAAGGAACAAAATTTACAGCCCAATCAAAAAAAATCCATGATTTATTGCACAGATTCCCACATGTAACCATTTCAGATTCAATTGATGAAATTACAAGCAGATATAATTTTATATTTTTTAAATTTCAACGAAGCACTATTGAATAACAAGTCACTGAAATTGTTGCTTGTTCACTACAAACTGGATCTCCAATTAGGAAGATTCAGAATGATTTTTATTAAAATGTAATGTTAACTACATAAAGTTCAGGGTGTAGCAGTAACCGTTTGCAGACAGAGGCGAGCCCAGAATCAAGCATCTGGACCTCGATGATGATGAGCCAGGAAAAAAATTACTCCCATCTAGTTTGTCAGGCCATGTGGTTCTGAATTGCCCTTTCTCCCTACATTCTACAAAACATACTATTTCACACAAATTCCCACAGAATTTCCACCAACCCAAAAAGGGAAAAAATGTTAAACTACAAACAAGTTACTCAGCAATAATCATTGCTTGGATTTCTTCATTCTAACTTTTTTCCTCAACAATCACCATCATCTGCATACATCAGAGGCAAAAAAGAACCAGCGCAGTAATAGGTTGCTTTTTCCACCCATTATTCAGAATGTGAAACCTTTCCTCTGTTCTTCAATGTGAGAATAAAAGCTCCTATGACTATCACTACAATCCTGCCACTGTTATGTCCCTTACCAACATACTGAGTTCAAGATTAATTTCTTGTGGTCGCACTATCTAACCCCGCACAGAGAAGGCCCGGCCCCATTGACCATCTTTACAATAAGTGTATTGAACTAAAGATATTAAATAGTAAATTTCAAAATTAAGTGCATTCCACAAATTATTTATTCCCACTGCCACACTATTGTAAATTGATCATTTAGACAGTTAAGATCGTTAAATTGATAGCCTCAAAACAAATTTAGCAGTTTCCACTTGAGCCACTGAAAATATATTCCCACACAGGGAAAAAACAACAGAATGTACATCGTGTCATCACATTGTGGTTCCTGCTGGTTGATTCATTGAAGCAGCATTGACAAGCAGATTGTGAAGAGGTCAAATGTCGTGTCTAATTGCACAGTGAAAGCCTGTTAAGATCGGAACAGGATAAAACCGTGAACTGTAACAGAACACTGTACGTGACCAGTTCCATTCTTAGTTTCTCAATTGAAACATCAGCTAAGATCATGAACATTTTCACTTTACCTGAACAGGTTTGAATAGTGATTTATTTTCATTAGAATTTAAGAAACAAATGTAGAAAACTATTGCCTGTATAAATGAAAGTCAGGGTTAACTCGGATGCAGCAGAAGCAATGAACTTATTTATGGAACTTTTAACCCAATGCATTATGGTAATAATAATAATCCTTGCATTTAATATAGTGCTTTTCACATCTTCTAGATGTCTCAACGCTCTTCACAGAAAACACTATAAAGTGAATTGACTGTATATTTGTGGGTTAATCATGGCAGCCAATTACACACAGCAGTGTTGCACAAACAGTATATATATTAGAAAATATATTTTTAAAATTATGTCCTCAATTGGCTGATAAATAGGTTAGCAGATTTTTGCTTGTTTATATGATCTGAAGTAATTGAAAATAATTCAGCAAATCTGAATTGTAGTTCAATTCAGTTGATGTATTAAGTCAAAGTACAGTAGAAGCCCGTTTATTCGTGACTTGATGAACCGGCACGTCAAACAAAAAGTCCCCATTCGATAAACCGGAACTTATCCGAAACAATAGCGGTGGAGCATTTGTAAATGCATAAATGATAACTTAATATTGTATTGGTATTTAATGTTAAAACTACTCTCTCACGCTTCTCACCTTTGTTGGTAGATGCTGCGCTTGAAGCCATGATACTGCAGTTGAGGTTTATAGTCCAGCGATTCTTTTTAAAATGGAGCACGCCAAGCGGGTGAAAAAAACGGAGCGTGACTTTAAAGCCATACTAGTGGCAAGCCGATAACGCTAGCCGATAACCCACATTGTCGTGCAGGTGCGGTATTTTGGCTTGTCGCTATTAAAGGCGCGTGACTTATTGCGCTGCCTTTTTTTCACCCGCTTGGCGTCCTCCATTTAAAAAAGAATTGCTATATTGTAAACCTCAATCAGTAAACGTGAGAAGCGCAAGAGAGTAGTTTTAACAATAAGTACCAATATAATATTTAGTCTGGTGTATATGGTGTGTGTTAAAAGAACTTTAATTTTTTTGTGGTGGGTTTTCAGCAGGCGCTTTAACTGGCATTATTAGGATTCCAATATGCACAGTTTAACTACATTAAAAAAGGTAATTTAATAGACTTGACATGTGCCTAATTGACAAAATTAAACAGTCAATGTTTGTATTTGGATTAGGTCCCTCAAAAGAATATTCTTTCAGGAGGTACCACATAAGGAGAGAGATATTTCTATTTCCAAAACAGTTTTCAATCCATTTCATTAATACGGGAAAGAAATTACCTTATTAGAGCACAAAATAAAAATGATTTTCTTTAATAGTGTAACACTTAAATATTACCCCAAATGGAAATTTGTTTCCAACATTGCCGAAAGCATTGCGCAAGAGTGTCTGAAATTTCAGACCAGGTGTGGCAACAAAGAGATGATTTTAAACAGCGATTACATAATTAGTATAGAGCTTCATTCTGGAAGAAGTTCCATTTTCCAATCATTTGCCATAGGGAATAACCTTACATCTGCCAGTGAAAGATAATTGTATACATATATTTGAAAAAAGAATAAATAAGTTGAAGGCCTACAGCAGGGTTATAGTAATGTGGATAAAAGCTAGTTTCTTAATCTCTTCTGTTTGATTACTAGAAAAATGCTCAGCTGGTAATCATACTGATCAGAAAGGCCCCACATTCAATCCCCAATCCCCATCTGATTTCCGTTGGGCCAGCAATGAAGCTCTACAACTGGCTCCCCAATCCCTGGCCTTAGTGGAGGAAAGATTCCTCCTCCGGAGGAAAGATTCCTCCTCCTGATTGCTGTTTATGACAGAGTGTGAGATTAAATCAGATCACCTTCTGCTCAACCATGGTCAAATAGCCTGTCAAAAGTCACTGTCTGCGTTCATACACAACAAACGGACACTTGAGTAAGGTATCAAAACTTAATAAGTCTTCTGCCTTCTGAAGTGGAGGGTAGTATAATCAACATCCAAAGAAACATGCAAATCGTCAGTTACCAATCGTGCTACATCATGCCCCAAATCATAATCACATCTCAAAGCACTTTGCAGGTAATCAGAAAAACAGACTATTGCACAAAAATGACAAATCACCTTCCATCCCCAACAAATAAATTATAACACAAATCTATAATCTCTCAAATTATTTCCCCGCCCAAATTACAAGATTCAAAGTGTTGAACCAGGGAGAGGGCGCGGTTAAAGAGGAAGTGCATTAAGTGTGATCTGAAAACGCACAAGGGGGGATTGAGGCAGAGAATTCCAGAGTCAAGTGGCGTTGTGGCTGAAAGCACAGCAACCGTTGGTGGTAGAAGGGATGAGGGATGTGCAGGAGGCCGGAGCCAGCTGAGCAAAGGGACAGGTAGTAGTGGGATAGTACATAAGTGTAAAAAAAAATCCAAGCCTTGAAAGATGCACTTAATGTGTAAACAATAGTAAATCCTCCTTGTTTTCAAACAGCAGTTTATGATAATCTTGAAAGTTATCACCTAATTGTCAACTAAGGAAACTGTGAAGTATGATTTGTACGGTATGATTGACATTCCTCAACAAGCACTATTAGATTAATGAAATACCACAATGTTGCCCCAGTGCTACTTAGTTAAATGCAAAAATATATTTGCTGAACACCCAATTAAATGTAACTTTACTTAGTTACATGCCGCTTTTGCAGTAAAAAACCCCATCTTTAAGCAATTCATAATAAACTTGAATAAACATCAGTAAACAAGCTGAAATGTGTCTATACATCAGGTCAATATTGCCAACTACCTGTACATGAAGAATGGCGAGAGAAATTTAGTCTAAAACTGCAAGCCGTACAATCGGAAGATTTATTGAATTGAGGCATGGTGGACAGCAGCAATTGTGCTTGCGTCACTGCCTAAATGACACTTGTTAACCAATAGATCATATATAAAAAATGGTTTTGTAAGATGACCAGGCATTCAATTCCACTTGAGGTAAATATTTACTGTCCCGTATTTACTTTAGTGGTCAGGTGTTAACAAAAAAATTATTTCCTACCTAGGTGCATTTTTGCACTAATCCTTACTCAACACTTAAAATTTGGAATGTAATTACCACTGGAACACATTATTGCACAAAAATGAATCCAAAAGTAGGTGGTTTTAGGCTATATTTTAGTTAACATTTAAATTCCTGTGGACTGGAGTTAATCACCAATCTTTCTTGAAAGCAATTCAAATGTAGTTTTAAAAATGATAATTTTGCACAAACTTGGTCTAACAGTTTCATACTGTTGGCATATCTTCAATGAAGTTAGAAATGGCCTGTTCTTTGCTACGAACCAGTTATTTTACCATAGTAACTATTTTAGGAAGTAAATTATTCTTCATAGATCAAATATAAAAATCACATAAATCTGGCACTAAGTTATGTATAGAAATGCATTTTTCATTTTGTTTCAGACACAGGTAATTTTTTATATTGAGGTGTCATACATAAGTGGAACTCTCAATCCAGTTTGGATACTCGCAACTTAAACATGGTTTTCTAAATGTATTCAGACACCTAGCTAACCAAAAATAAGGACAAGTCTTGAGTACATCTTCAAATCCTTTTACAAGGATTTCAGAGGCTGTCAAACTGCGAACCAAATATCAAGCAGTTTACAACAACAACTTTGATTTATATAGCACCCTCCATGCTGGACGGCATCTCAGAGCGCTTCACAATAACAGATCCTGGGGGTGAGCCAGGGGAAGGGGGAGAAAGATGACCGAAGGCGTAGTCGAAGAGAAAGGTCTTTAGTTGAGACCTGAAAGTGGGAAGAGAGGGGGAGAGGTGAAGGGAGTGAGGAAGGGAGTTCCAGAGCCTCGGGGCGTAGTGGTTGAAGGCACAGCTGAAGATGGTGGAGCGGAGGATACAGGGGACAAGGAGGAGGCCAGACCCGGTGGAGCGAAGGCAATGGGTGCTGGTTTGAGGAAGAGGTCGGAGAGATAGGGGGGTGCAGAGGAGTGGAGGGATTTGAAGACAAGAGTGAGGATCTTGAAATCGATCCTCTTCGGGACAGGGAGTCAGTGAAGTCCAGCAAGGACTGGGGTAAGGGGGGAGCGAAGTTTGATGTGGGTTTATGAACATAATGACAACAAGGGGGATTACAATTGTAAAACATACTGCAGTAAAAGCCCATTTATCCGGCACCCGATCAACCGTAGCTTCCGTATAACCGACATCGCAAAAAAAAGACCGCATTGGATTAACCGGAATTTTTAAATATTCAGGGAGGGTTCTAATCAGTCTGATGCATTGAGAAACCCATCACCATGCTTAAGAATATCCAAACTAACCAGAGTTCTATCCATCTTACCCACACATGAAATTATACAAGCATTTATTGGAATGGAATACACACACTCTCCTTGGAGGGATGCGACCTGCTTACTTAATTCTGGAAAGTATTAGACACAGGTTATAGAGTCAAGACCTGGGGAGCCTAGACTTGGGGTATTGCTGGAGTCAACCAGCTAAGAACACACAGCTTGCCATTAAGAGCACTGCTTTAAAATTCTTCCAATCATAATCACTGAGAATCTTTTCCAAGAGCTCAGCAGTGCGCAACGACAAACCATCACTGTATTGTGCCATCTTTCCTGAAGCCAATCCCGTGTCTTAATATCCAGATAGATGATTTTATTTGGATTATGGCCCAGATATATATCATAAAAGATCTGGGGTATATGTATGAATGTATTGGGATGCAATTTGAAGGAGGCAGCAAGGTGGAGGGACTCTATGATGGGAGTTCCAGAAGGGTGGGCGCAGAAAGACTGCAGCCCAGAATGCCGATGCTGGGACGGCATTCTGGCAGAGCAGGAAACATGGAACAGATCAACGGTGATGGCTCTTTAGCAACATTAAAAAGGTAGTTCAGCCTTACAAAGACTGCAATTAAATTATGGCTAGTGAAAGCCAAAGCAGTGTGAAACTTAATTTGGAGACCCTCTTCTTAATTCAGGTTGTAAATTTAAACTGCAGCAACAGCAAATGATCAAGGTTTGAAATACTGTATTGAGGCATATATGCAAAAACATTGCAACAAGATAGATAGGTTAGGGGAGTGGGCAAGTAGGTGGCAGATGGAATTCAATATTAGCAAGTGTGAAATTATTCACCTAGGTAGCAAGAATAAAAGAATAGATTATATTCTAGAGGGGGAGAAGTTAGATAGTGTTAGCATTCAAAGAGATTTGGGTGTCCTTGTACACCAGGCCCAAAAAGTTAGTTTGCAGGTGCAGTAAGTAACTAAGAAGGCGAACGGCATGCTAGCGTTCATTTCCAAAGGTTTAGAGTATAAGAGTAGGGAAGTCTTGCTGCAACTGTATAGGGATCTGGTGAGACCGCACCTAGAGTATTGTGTGCAGTTTTGGTCTCCTTATTTAAAAAAGGACATACTTGCCTTAGAGGGGGTGCAGCGTAGATTCACTAGGTTAGTTCCTGGGATGAGGGGACTGACCTATGAGGATAGGTTGAATAAACTAGGGCTGTATTCTCTAGAGTACAGAAGAATTAGGGGGGATCTTATTGAAACATATAAGATTCTGAAAGGGTTAGATAAAGTAGGCACTGAGGGACTGTTTCCCCTGGTAGCAGAATCTATAACCAGGGGTCACAGTCTTAAAATTAAGGGTCAGCCTTTTAGAACAGAGTTGAGGAAACATTTCTTCATTCGGAGGGTAGTGAATTTATGGAATTCACTACCCCAGAAGGCTGTAGATGCTCAGTCCTTGAACATTTTCAACGCTGAGACTGACTGATTTTTGAAAAATAGAGGGATTAGCGGATATAGGGATAGGGCAAGTAATCAAAGTTAGGTGAAAAGATCAGCCATGATCTTGTTGAATGGCGGAGTAGGCTCGAACGGTCGAATGGCCGACTCCTGCTCCTAATTCTTATGTTCTTATAGTCTTGCATGGAGTATTGGCCACGTAAATACATAGCAGCCCAAAGCCAAATAAAGGACCAGACCATGTACGGTTTGTTAATGCACCACCAGTTCTTTTTTGTATACAATACTTTCAGATGGAAAGTATTTTTTGAGGTTTTGCCATTTTTGCCAGATCGTAATCAGGCAGTATTACAGATGAATTGCTTGAATGGTCATACATAAATTATATAATGTAATTCCATTACAGTAATAACATGACTATAAACAGTAGTTAAAGACATACTGTACTTTATCACATATTTTAGGAGAAATACTTTCATCACAAGGTGGAACAGCTCTGTAAGAACAATAAGTCTAAAATAAATATAAAAGCTATTATTTAAACATTATTGTTGTGTACACAGTTACCAAATCTACCAAGAGAAATATTATGCAAAGAAATGTTTTGCTATACAAGGCATATTGTCAGTTAGTTTCTGTTTTCTGAACTTTTATAATGTGCATGTTTCACTTTAACATCTACCATGCTTAACTGACTGCCTGAGAAAGGAACCTCAGGATAGCATTATTCTCTGCAAATGTGGAGGTCTGTGCTGAATTAATTAGGTTCAGCCAGGATACCAGCCAGGCTACTATAAGATGGTGCAGGCCACTGATGTAATCCAGAGACTCCTACTTGAAAGTGTGCATGTACGGACATCAGTAGAGATGGGAATAATTTGGGCTATGATGCTTCCTGTAGCCAAAAAACCTGTAAGTAAATATACAGTTAAGCCAACATTTACACCTGATGGTCACTTGCACAACAACAACATAAAATTACACTTCTATAGCGTCTTTCACGTCAGGAGGACGTCCCAAGGCGCTGGACAGTCATTGCTTTAGACCCGCAAGGTACTATGGGATGACTAGCAACCTGAACCAAGCACAATAAAAGAAAATAGTCTAACACCCTTGGAAGAGGAGAGAGCAATTGAAAACTGGTAGAAAACAAATGCACCACACATTTACACTTAATATTATAAACATGTCTTACAATATCTGCAATTGTATTTTACAGATAATTTAGAAACCAGACAGTCAAACAGCAACTATAACTCGGTCTCAGCTTTAATCCTTGCATTTGATATAGCGCTTTTCACATCTTTTTGACGTCCCAAAGCGCTTCACAGAATATACTGTAGTGAAATTGACTTTAGTCCCTATATATACTGAATTAATCCACTGTGAATAGTCTCATAAAACAAAGACAATCTGCAATCAAATGCAAAACTGGGACTGAACATAAAAGTCGGATTGATGTCACTTATTTGCTTTTGGTTGCTAGGATTCAATTTTCCATTTACCTTTAGTTCTTATATTTGTATATTTAAATTCCAACATGAAACTGTCAATGCATGACAGTTTTAAAAAAAATGAATTAAGTTGACTAAAGATGGAACCCTTACCCCATCATTCTTCACTTCCTCAAACAATCTAAAGACTTCATTAATCAAAGCTTAACACCATCTAATCACTCGATTTATCTTCTCTCCTGTTATTTCAGTGGAGAAAGTGTGTTCTCCAGTATGAGCCTTGGCCCGTCACTGAATCTTAGATTTTTTTTTGACAAAAGCTGTATCTATTACACTGTTACAATTTCTATTTTAATTTCATGGACTGTTTCTAAAAATATACAGTTTACTCTGCTGTATCAATACAATAACACTTGTATTTACAAACTTATCACCTTTAAAAACAAACTTATTAGAAAGTAAATAGTTCATCCTAAAAGATAAATATAGTAGGAAACCACACATCGGTATAAAATACAGTAATTTATCTGATATTTGCAGAACAGTGCATCAAATGCCTGCGCTCGGAACCTTTAATGGTCAGACATACAACAGTAGCTATAAGATATAATAATAATTCTTACATTATTTAGCCTATTACTTGCAACAGTAAAAAAAAGGAAACATTATACAGTTGATGATATCAACTTTTTAATCACTTTGTCAATCATTTCAACTTTGGTGGCTTCATAGAATCTTACGGCACAAAAGGAGGCCATTTGGCCCATCGAATCTGTGCCGGCTCTTTGAAAAGAGCAATTCAACCGCACTCTCCAGCTCTCCCCCCATAACTGCGCAAACCCGTCCTCCCCAAATAAGTGTCCTCTTACAATACCTCTGAAATGTATTCAAAATACATATTGTCTCTATATCAAATCCTATACAGTAGACAGATTTAACAAGTATTGAATATTCAACTATACTGCAAAATACTGCACTGAACATTTCACTTCCTAAAGATGTTGAGCTTTATAGTCAGAGGGGAGGTCTCCCCTTCTGAAATCAAAGTGCCTTTAATATGACAAACTTGGCAAACAGAGATCAGAGCTAAAGCAATTCTCCGTTGTGGTTTGATACTCAAGCCAGGAAAGTTCAAGGTACTCCATGGCACGGTTGATGATAGCCAGCCTTTCTGGCTCATTAATAGGACTGGGACTAATGTTCCTGGGTGACAGGATTCTTTCTACTTAGCTCTAATGTTGTTGTTGTCGATAACCCTGAAAACCAATGCCCAAACAGGTTGAGAAGTTCTGGTTGGGCAAACATCAAGAAGATGTTTGTCAATATATTATACTGAACAAACAGTCATCCATCAGCAAATTGTATCAAAGATATAAAAGCCCCACCTTCACAGATTAAGTACGTTTCATCTGGGTTTACTCCTAAGAATCATCTAATCCATTAAACATTGATCGAGTATAAAATACTGCATTTAAAAAATTATTATTCCAATCAATTTAATATATCTCTCCAAAGACAGGTTCTAACAAACAGAAGTAATGAATCATTGGCTATATATATATATATCTATATGTATATATATAATATGCATACACACATATATACATATACAGTAGAAGCCCATTTATCCATGACTCGATGAACCAGCACTTCCGTATAACCGGCATGCCAAAAGAAAAGTCCCCATTCGATAAACCGGAACTTATCCAGAACAATAGCAGTGGAGTATTTGTAAATGCATAAGTAATAACATAATAACAAAATATTGTATTGGTACTTATTGTTAAAACTACTCTCTTGCGCTTCTCAGCTTTACTAGTAGATACTGCGCTTGAAGCCATGATGCTGCGGTTGAGGTTTATAGTCCAGCGATTCTTTTTAAAATGGAGCACGCCAAGCAGGTGAAAAAAAACAGAGTGCAACTTTAAAGCCATACTAGTAGCAAGCTGATAACGCTAGCCGATAACCCACATTGTCGTGCAGGTACAGTATTTTGGTTTGCCGCTAGTAGAGTCTAGGGTTATTGGCTTGCCACTAGTAAAGTCGCGCGACTTTAAAATCGTGCTGCCGTTTTTTTCACCCCTTGGCATCCTCCATTTAAAAAAGAATTGCTGGACTGTAAGCCTCAATGGTGAGAAGCGCAAGAGAGTAGTTTTAACAATAAGTACCAATACAATATTGTTATTATCTGTTATTATTTAGTCTGGTGTATATTGTATGTGTTAAAAGAACTTAAATTTTTTGTGGTGGGTTTTCGGCCAAGGGACACCTGAATATCCGGCAAGCGCTTTAACTAACATTGGCCAGATCCCGCGGGTGCTGGATATATGAGCTGTTACTGTATTTTGTTTGTAACCTCCTTACAGTACATGGTGGAGCATGGCTCTAATTGTTTAAATATAAACTATAATTGCTTAAATACTGTATAAAAATTGCATAGCGAGCACTCTGAATATCAATGTAATACTACAAATCATGTTATTTTCATATCAGCCAATCTATTGGGATTAAGAACAAGCCCCAACAAAGCACCCAAAGTATCCTAATCAAATATGTACCAGAAAACAAACTTAATCTATTTAGGATTTCTTCATTCAAATAGGGCCATTAATAGACTTGAGATAAGATCCCAAATACTTTTATCCCATGGTGGAAAACTTTATTTAGCATAAATTAAGGGAAACAATACAATTTTGTCCTGGTATCAAAAGTATTTCTTGTCTGCACATTGACTACATTTCAAAAATAAACTGAGCAACACATGAGGATGGGTCTAATAGTATTTTCGGCTGTAAATATTATTTTCCAGGCTTTGATGCATATGAACCACTGGGCTGTGAGGATAACCAGAGCAGTTCAAGAACCCAGTGAACTCGAGCACCAAATTCAGGGCAGGAAAGAAAAATCTGCAGATTTATCTTGTTTACACCAACATGTAAATCTATTACATCACCCTGTATCTTTTACAAACAATATCTGACCTCTAAGGGAACAGCTCTAAAGAGAAACATCATTCGCATGAATTATCATGTGATTTTTAAATTTTATAACCAATATCTCCATCAATCTCCAGTTCCCATGTTTTACGCTATAAGACAAAAAATAGATTATAATGAAATGAACATTTCCTTAAAGATAATGAGAGATCACTGCTGAAATATTATGAAAACAATTAAGTGTTTTCAGTTTTCACTCATGAGTTCATTGAAGTTGAACTTCCCTTTTAATCCGCTTCTCAGTTAACATTCAGTTTGCAAAATCAGAGTAAAAAGACACTTCTTTCAGTTTGAAAACACAAGTCATCCTTCTATTATCTTGGAGGCAATGGACAACCCCAAGCTCCTATTCTCCATCACTAACCAGCTCCTCCCCTCACCCTTCCACACCTCGCTTATTCTCTTCTCAAGTTCTCATTTCTACAAGCTCCCCCTGATGACATCGTAAGCAGATATGGGGCAAATTTCCACATGTACGTGGATGACACCCAACTCTATCTCCTGCCTCCACCATTGGTTCCAAGACAACTGGCGCTTTCCGTACTGTGAGTAGCGCGGAAACCAGACTGCCTGGTAGACATCAAATCCTGGATGAGAAACTTTCTACAGCTGAAGTCAGCAAGACCGAGGCCCTCGTGATTGGTTCACACCAGCGTCTCCACACCTCAGGCATTGGCAGCATTAGCATCCATAGATGTACACTCCACCTCAGTCATAAACCCGGGCGTCTTGCTCGACTCTCAACTGTCCTTTCTCCCCCATATCCATGCCACGATCAGCCCTGTCTTCCACCGCAACATTGCCAGATTCCGCCACTGCCTTACCCCTCAGGCTGCCAAAACCCGCATACATGCACTGTCACCTCAATGCCAGACAAAGGAAACTCCCTCCTTGTCAGCCTCCCCAAATCTTCCCTCCAGAAGCTGTAGATCATCCAAAACTCTGCATTTTGTGTCCTCTCCCGCAGCAGGCTGTGTGACCCTGTCACCCCGACCCTCGCCCAGCTCAGCTGACTCCCCAAATCTCAGAGAAGTGAATTCAAAATCCTTGTCCTCACTTTCAAGACCCTCCATGGCCTTCCCCCCTCCTACCACTCTGACCTGCTGAACTCCAGTCCGCTCCTTCCATTCAGCAATAGGCTTAGCCTACTCCATGTCTCCCGCCCGACTCGCCCTACCATCAGCAACCTGGCTTTCAGCTTCTCTGCCCCCACTCTTTGGAACTCCATCCCACAATCCCTTCGCCTTGCTCCCTGCCTTGCCTCCTTGAAGGCCTAACTCAAGACTTTCCCTTCAACCACCTCCTACGTCTCTGCCCTCCCTCATCCCAACCCTGCACCCCCACCATGGTTGGGTCCTGACCACCCCCGACTGTTGAGCACCTTGAGATGTCCTCCCGACATGAAAGGCACTCCACCAATGTAATTTTACATTAAATTCATTAAGTAGTGAAATTGTACATTAAACCACCAATGATTCAAGTTTTATATTCTTTGGTCAGCATTTCTTCTCATCGAGGTTAGGAATGTCACTACTGGGGAATCTATGCACTAATATCAGCATCAAAACTTGCAGGTTAGATTTTGCAGAGGAAAGCTTTCCTCACTCTGCTCCAACATCCCATTCCTTCAACTCTATCACAACATATCCCATTTCCAAGCATTACCAGGCATCATTTCACTGAACAATATTGCATTTGCCAAGAAAAAACACAAATAAACAAATAAAACTAAAACACAAAAATCAGACATTGTGTCTGTAACCATCAGACACCACCAGATGCCTCAGCTGGATGCAAATTCACCACCGTTAACTTAATTTCAAAGAGCACACAACCACACCTAAAAACCTTAAAAAGAACTCCAAAGCACTATTGATGTGTGACCTGTCAAACTGGCACATTTGCAATATTTGAAGGAACAGACAGTCACTAGAGAATTCTTCCCACTCAGCATCTGTTACTCCGTAAGCCAAAGCTCAAATGGACAGCAGCCCTGGTTGGTCAAGTTGGGTCAAGTTTACCAATGATAATAATAATAATACTTGCATTTGCTTTAACTGCTTTCACATTGGGAGATCATCTCAAAGCACTTCACAGGATTTTATATGAAATGTAGTGATTGTGTTTTGTGGTCGAACAAAGCAGCCAATTTGCACAAAGCAATATTCCACAAACAACCAAAAGCGAAGAACAACTAATTTTATTTTGGAGATTCTTGGACACATAGAGAAACTCCCTTCTCAGGCTACAAGGTTTTAGCTGGTTACTTTCCAGTAGTAGCCAATGTTCAGGGATTTCACATACATTTCTAATATTTTTTTTAAAAAACACTTCTTATTCTAAATAAATTACCACACATCTGGCCTGTGTTCGTTGTACATCAGTTCAGCTCTGTGATATAAATAAATACAGCCTGACAAACAGAATGAAATGGCCATATCTGCATTTGTGAGAATGACTACAAATATAATTAACTTGCAATGAGTTATCCAGTTAACCTTATTTGTGTGTCAGACTACCAAGAAACTCACAACTTTCATGCAATGGTAAGTGCTCATCAATTGCAAAGAGTTTATTATTGTATAATATCAATATAAACACAAATATTAAACAATTAATTTGATACCTTTATCTTTTTCTGAATATAATAAAATAGAAAATTATATTATTTACAATTAGCTCAGAAAGAACTGATGGCCACCAGGTTTTGTTTGCAAATTAAAAATTATAAATCCTGAACATTTTAGCCTAAGTCACCTTTTTTTAAATGTACATGTCCAAACACACACTCAAAGAGGTTCTGAAATATTTAACAATACAATATTAGGAGCCAATACCTAAAGCAATCTGTTGTGATACCATAAACATTATAAAATATTTTAAACAGTTAAAAAAAAGTATTTGAATAAATATAGCTTGCACATGTGCCTACAAAACTCTGCTTAAAGGTTTCATTGCCACTAGTTACAATGGCCCTCTCATCAGATGGAAAAAAGCAGTGCTTACTTATATTCTGTGCATTTGCCAAATAAAACGGGCTATGCAAGAAAACATTAATAAACCATGTTGTTGACTATCCATAAATTGAATTTAAAGCATTTAATAACGTTTTAAATGTTGATATCACTTCACTAAAGACAGCTTGGTTAATGAAAATAACCCACTGTTAATATCATGGCTATTGTTCAATATTAGCAAAATCAGGAAAACAGGGTATTTAGTTAAAATGTTTCATCAAAAAGTAATATTCTTTGGTATTAGTAAAACTAAAAACATTCAGACTGTTTCATCTAGGATCTAATTCTGAATTGAAATATCAGGAAACGTAATTATCAACATTACTGGGGTCTATACTGTCAAATTTGCTTCTATGAAGACCACTATGCCACAAATAAGTACAATATGAATATCACACATAAAACATTCAAGTAATATTAGATATACAATATAATATCACTGAAGTGATAATCAAGGCAACATTTTGGTTATTTAGTTCAACTTCAACACTTGAAAGAAAACGTTATCCTGTTTAAGGCTTTATTTCAACATGCTGAGTTAAATAGAAATAAATAACTTGGTTAAGTATCCAACTAAACTAAAATTATTAGGATATGAACTATAGTATAATCAATTGTACAATTCATAACACTACTGAAAAAGTACATTAGCAATATTTCAAATTAATTCCAGCTGTAATATTTTCCACCAACACCTCCTGTGGGTCGTTTTTCCTTCATCGTATTTATTCCTCAACTTCCTTTAACTGCAGGATCCGCTAACATTCTGTAATGGCAGTTCTGGGCCACACTCCATGAGAATCCATCTAAAAGCGATCTTGGACCACACAATAAATAACATTTCACTGACTAACAGAGTATAAAAACATAAAGATTTCACACTTTTTCAATTTAAATTGAAGAACTATCGTGTACTCCCAACTAAGAGAAACTTTGCACCAAATGTGGATAAAAATTATTTTGGATTAGTTCACAATGAACTGATGGTCACCAGGTTTAGTTTGCAAGTTAAAATTCTTAAATCCTAAACATTATAATCTAAGTAATCGATTTTTAAATGTACACATCATTGCACCCTTCGGTGTTACATAGTGTGCATTTACCTAGGAAGTGATAACATAGAAGTAAAAACAAGAATTTCCAATTTTCAACTCAGTACACCGAAATGTAGTTTCCACAGAGCTTGGTTGCACACATTCCACATAAAAGCTTGAAACGTTTTGCTCCTGGTCACTGTATTTTCCAGCTAGTTGTTAGTGGGTTGTGGCAAGCAGCTCCTCTTCCTTATCTCCATTATTAAAATTAACTAAATTCATTTATACGTTACCAAAAAATGCTGAAAATATTATGTTCGAATTCTACTACTCCGTTCTCCCTGTGCAACAGACTGGACTGCAAAATTAAGATGCAGTTTTCCATCGTATTGTGGTTCAATATGAACAGATAGTAATCAGTTTGCACCTTTATCAAAACATTTTTTTAAAAAAAGGTAAGCACAATGTCTAGCGATCAAACTATCTCATTCTTAAGACTTCCAAAGGCAGATCTAAACGATCAATGTTTATTTGTAAACAAGATGCTGTAAAGAGAAAACATTGGTCACGCATTTAAGTGCATTACGAAAATGTTTACTTTAATGTATCAGAAATATGATGTCAATTTCATCACATCCTACCTGTTCTCTGGATATGCAAGGCAAAGATGTTCTTCTGGACATTTTGCAGCGACCATAATAGTTGGGTGATGTTTCTCCTAAAGAAACACAACTCGATCTCCTTCGGGGTTTGATCACTGGGATTTTTTCCTCTGTGGTGATCCTGCGACGGGCTTCTCTGGGAAACAAGTGGTCAAAATACACAGCAATGAAAGCCCCCGCCACCCCGACCCCACACGCCAGAAGGGGTCTCAGAGCTGGCGGTAGAGCAATCAAACTGGTGATGGAAGCCAATCTGACCACCCCGGCAAACAGTAAGATCAAGACGCTCTGTTTCACTTTCAAAGTGGAGAGTAATGTCAAGAACCCCACGCATCCCAGCACCACGGCCGGGGCGAGCAACCTGGAAAGGAACAGATGCTCGTCGCCGAGCAAAACTTGCACCACCAAGAAATCTCCGAGATAGCAACATGGTGGCAACGACAGGAGCCAAGCCGTGCTGCTTTCCCTTTTACTCTTCCTCAGATAAAATGTCAACCAAAAGAAGGCACAGCAGATACTAAAAAGTGGGCTGATGGACTGCAAAACCGCCGCCCATGCCGATTGGAAAGTCTGCACCAGGGATGAGTGGAACTCCTCGTCCAGGCATCTTTTGGCCACGATGGATAGTACGAGTATTGCAAAGGCACCGCAGCCGCCGCGGAGATAAAAAGCAGCAAGTTTGGGACGCGCTAAACCGAGCCTCTCCAAGTTGCACCACCTGCAGATAGAATACCCGCTGTCCTGCTTCAGAGGAGTCACGCAGCTTTTCACATAACCGTTCCGGCTGCTCTCGTCCTGGGACTTGCTGCTGCTACAGTTACTGCCGTGCGCCGCCGAATCCCCCTCGTCCCTCATCGCCATGTTGAGTTCTCTTATTTTTGTTGTTGTTGTAGGTGTTGTAACACTCGTGTGTGACAGAGGTGATGTTGGTGGGGAGTGGGGGGGGGGGGGGGGCTCAGTTCACTTGCTCACAACACAACGAGAGCGAGAGCAAACGTGAGAGCATTTCGGGTAAGAAAAATTGAGAAGAAAGGAGGCGGGAGGGGGTAAGAGAGAGAGAAAGGGAAAAAAAGCCCACACAACACGCACAAAACACCCATGCCTGCTCTCGCTCACTCACTCACTCAAATACACACGAAGTCAGTTAGACACATTGAACCCGGACTCACTGTCGCCTCCCGCTCCGCGAAGCCGCTGTTACTGCAACACCAGCAGCGCTATCTCGTATTCTCTCTCACTTACACACACCCTCATCCTCTCTCCTCCTCTTATGGAAGCGCGCGCATCTCCCCACCCGCGACCGTTGGACGTTCGCGCAGTCGCTTGAACGTTCTGCTCTTTGCGGTGACCGTTGGCCGCTCGCGCTGTCTGACTTTCTCTCTGGCGAGTGTGCGCACGCGCATCTCCCTCCCCGCGACCGTGGTTGGGCGCTCGCCGCAGTGAGTGGCGTTGAACGTTCGGTTTGTGTGGCGACCGTTGGCCGCGCGCGCTCTTTCACTTCCGTGCGTGCCTGCGTGCGTGCGTGTGCGCGCGCATCCGACCAGCCCGCCAAGTTCCTTCCTTCCATGATCCTGGAGCTTCTCCCCAGTTTGCGATAAAGTTTTGTTTTCTATGTGTGTTTTTTTTTGGATGGGGGGAAATCATTGTCCCGCAATTATACCGTCCATACTGCATATAACGTCTCAAACTGCTTGGAGGTAAACCGCTGTCGAGTGTAGTGACTGTATGTTGTGTCGATGCGCTCCAATATCCCACAAACAGTTTGGTGAGGTAAAAATTGAAAGCAAGTGAATGGTACCGTTGGGTGGGGGGGTGGGGTGGGAGAACTCTACTGTTCGGAGAAGCGAAGAAGTATTTATTTTATGCCATGGTTTGAAATGTAATTTATTTGGATTTGTCTCTTTTCTCACTTTCTGGCTAATCTAAAATATAAGCACACACACACGCGTCGGTTTCTGATTCCCTCCCCTCCAAAAAAAAACCTGTCACTTATCTCCTGACAGCCAGCCGCTCAATGTTAACCGGCGTCCTGGACTGCGTTTAAATGTAAAGAAACAAAAATAAGCTCTCTCCACACAACACACACGCAAACACTTTTCTAAATTTGATTCTGTCACTAACCCAACTCCCAAAACAGTTCAGTTTCCAAGCGTGTGTGGCCAGATACAAGTGGCAGGTCGCAGGGAGGAATCATTTTCAACCGCTTTGCGTTTTATATCAATCACTGTTCTCCTTTTCAAACCGTATGGTTTGCATGCAATTGCTTCCTCTGTATTTATATCGGTGTCTGGCGTTGTAGGAGGGCGCACAAGGGTCAGTCCCCGCCTTGTCATTTACAGGTGCAGAAAGTGGCGTTCACATGAACGTCTAGACACAGTGTCATTTCGGAGCATTTCAATGAATGAACTGAGAATCATTCAAAATATTCCAGTAAATCGGGCAGATTTTTTTTCTTCAAATCCGGCTCAATTTTAAACCCATGTGTGGTAATATTGGCTCATTGATTTGTGCGTGTATTTTTTCTGTTTTTTTAAAAGAATTAGACGAATCAGAACAACTTTACTGTTTGAAGTATTCTGAATTACTAACTTGCCCTTTCTTGCAAGGAAACTGCCTTAATACCAGCAAGCGTGGAAAGTACAGTAATTGCTGCTTGCATGGAATATTTCCTCATTACGACCATCTGACTTCACTGTGCAAAATGTAGAAATACCCTGTGGTTTGAAATACTATGTTGACGGTTGATGACGAGTATGGGAATTGTCACTCTGCCAGTAAATGTGTGTGAGACTGAAATGTGAAATAGAGCTTTTGTACACTTTCTGTGGCACAGCTGCAGTCTTTTCAGTCCAGAAGATCATCAACTGGTGATATGTTTAATCCTTATATATGCATTGGTGTTTCATTTTTGACATAAATCAATATTTCCAATCGTATAACATACTTCTGAAGTGATCACATTACAAAAACGAACCTTCCTTTCCAACCAGTCCACATATAAAGGATTAGTACTGCAGGGTGAGATGCATAACATAGTTTCAAGAACTACTAAATGGCTTGATATAAGAAGCTCTTATTACATTTGTAAGCATTTGGCACATACAGTAACCTAACAAAGGCTTATTTAGAGTTTTTCTTTAATTCTGGCATTGTAATATATATACACAATGCATACATAGAAATTCTACCTGATTATTGAAAAGTCTCCAATATCACGAGTTCAATTGTCTTACAATTATGCAGAGGTAGACAACACTTTTTAATGAAATTCCATGAACTTACCAAACCAACAAGACAAAAAGCTTACTCTCTCTAGCATGACTTTAGCAACACAGAAATATATTTGATCCATAAATGTTTCATCATCTTGCGACCCAGCATATGCTTTTAAATCTCACATTAGCAACATTTCAAACCTCCTCTCCCCCAACAAATTCACACTTCCCTTTTCCCCCAAATACACAATACATTAACAGAGGATATCAGGAAATTATTATTCTGCATCCAATCTCCTGTGAATTTAACAAAACCACTACAATATTCATCTTTGCATATTTTACCAGATGCATATTGTATTTAAGTGTATATTGGAAGAGGATTCCAGTCCAATCTAGATTTTGTTTTGTTCAAAAAGAGCTGACTGATGTAAGGTTATGAAAAATATGAGAGAATCATTAAAGAGTTTTCAAAGCTCAACACAGACATGATGGGCCGAAAGCCTTGTTCAGGACTAAATTTTTACAGTACTGTACAAGTACTGTATATGTGACTGACAGGTCTACTGTTTACTCAATCTCCAGGCAATATTGTATTACTGTTTGTATTTTCTTCTTCACTTAACAAAATCATCTATGTGATATTCTGTCATGACTGAAATACCACACGCATTAACAGTAGCTCTTAAAATATGCTATAAATGTTCCATAAAAAAGTGTTGCTTAGTACTGGGATTTATTTACTGGAAAATTAAAACATATTTATAAAAAAAACACAGTACATTTGTATGCTGCCACTTATACACAAAATTAACACTTTAGACAACTTGTGTTTAGACAGCTATTTTGAGTCATAGATGTTGGGAAAGTTGGGGGAAAAGTTTCCCACTGGGTAGTTCAAAAAGACAAAATGTACTGCAGTTGGGAACAGTTGCTCAAGTTGGAACTTGTACTTCAATTGGATATACAATTACTGTTAGCTGTACATGTGTTATCCCTTCATTTTTTATTACCAAGTGAGATTAAATAAAGAATATTGACATTAACAAAAACAATCAACACATTTTCTATCATAGAATCACCATAGAATTATACAGCACAGAAGGAGGCCATTCGGCCTATCCTGATTGTGCCAGCTCTTTGAAAAGAGCTGTCCAGATCAATCCCACCCTCACTCTCTCCCCATAGTCCTGCAAACCTGTCATCCACAAATAATTACCTACTTCTCTCTTAATAGTTGCTATCAACTCGATTTCCGCCATCCTTTCAGGTAAAGGAAAAACATACTTCGTATTTTGAAATATAGTGCAAATAAGTATAAATTTAAAAGGCAAGATAAAGAACTATGGTTTAAAAATGTGCAGCTCGTGTTTTGAACTTCAACCAGGCGCCACCATGAGGACAACTGTGGATACTCATAAGTGACCAGAAGACAAATCGCAGCAAACGCTGTCTATTCGTATTCCTACCAAGTAATTCTAGAATTGTTTTACTGAACTTATTTTCAACAAGAAAGGGCACAATATTGTAACTTTCAATAAGAATTTGTGCGGAGGGTCTTAATTAAGATAAACCACAATAGTTTCTAACATCAGCATGACGGTTGAAAGCCATCGTTTATGTATTAGAAACAGTGAATTCGCAGAATCTTTTTGAAGAAGTTCCATTCATTTTTCTCGTTAAGAATTCCCTACTTTTAGATGGGCATCTTACAAGACGATGTGTGCTGGGCTTGCTTCATCCCAGCCTTCAGGGATTATTGTAACTAGTTTAGTACGGCATTGTGTAATCCACAGAGTGAAACAATTTTAGATGACGTTTTCTGATCTTACAGACCAAAGTGGCTATTGCGTTTTGTACTCAGGCCATATCTCGTTACTCAGTGGTTCTTAAATTGTCATTGCGTTTAATAACTGCGTCTGACGTATTTCGGATAACAATTTACCTGCAATGGGAAATTGGTATGGTCTCGATGGCAGCCTAGTTCTTTCCAATATCTATTATGATCTTGTAGTGAAACCTGCTCAAGGCTATTTTATTTGCTAAGCACCGCGCTGTTTAATTTCAGTTTGACTGGAGATTATTGAATGTCAAACTTGCTTCGTTCAATTTGATATTATATATATCTATAAACCCTTTTCTATGAGCGATTGAATTAATTTAAAGTGTTTTGCTTTGGACTTGCTTTGGAGGCAACCCTAACTGACAGTATCATCAAAATCGCGTGGGCTCAATTGTGCGCTTTTTGGATGTCGAACGACCAAGTCATGACTATCCTGAAATAAAAACAGAAGTATTCCCAGAGTATTCGCTGGGAATACTCAGCAAATCATGCAATATCTATGGAGAGAGGAAAGTGGTTTAATGATTCAGGTCGATGAGCTTTATAGTCAGAACTGTTCTTTCAGAGCTATCTGATATCATGAAAGGTAGAACCATATGTTATGGGGTGGGGGATTAAAGCATGGCGTTCAGTTGTCTTGTCACCAATGAATGGGATGTATCTAAATATTAAAAATCCAAAGTGGTTGGTTGGACGGTCTTCGATAGGAAGGGAAATTCTGGATACAAAACTGCGTTTAATAGATGCTCCCGTCTGTTCCATAATTCGTCGTATGTGTTGTTTTTACTTTTGTTGCTTCACAAATACAGATATGTTTCCTAGCGAAATATCGACCACTACCATGCTTGGATATACTTAAGACTGAATATACTAACATATGAGACACATGTGCTCATGGTTTTGTGCTGGTATATTTGCCAACCTTAGTTCCATCCATTATCGCATGGATGGAACAAAGGTGCCTTTTCCGAGCTAAGGTTACTTTTCTGTGATTGAGGAGAGATTAAATGAAAATTATAATAACTTTATTAAACATGCCTAATTTGATTTATTGCCACTCATAAAATAACGCTAGAGATCCCATTATAGTACTTTTGAAATGAAAGTAATAAACACGACAGGTGGCAATCCATTTTCATGTTATATTACCTGGAATTCTGGTTCATGGTGAGGGTGAGTCATACAGATATTCTTAATGTGAATGAAGGATTTACCGTGCTGGTGAAGAAGGGAGAAAGATTCCCGTTTCAGCTGAGCTATTGCTCAAGATGCTAATTGTTTGAAAGATCACTGTTTCCAACTAGGAGTTGGCAATCACTTGTGGGGCAGAACAAAGGAAAATAAGATCATATTTGCGACTTTTAAATAAGTGATCTCATGGTAATACCACATTTGAGGAACGTTTGTACAGTGGGAATTTAACGTCTACATGTCGTAAAGATGTGAGGTACAGGTAAACTTTGGGCTTCATTTTAAAGGGTCAATGAGAACATTGAATCTTGAAGGTCAGATCCTACTTTATGTCTATACTCCAATTTAGAACCATCTGATGTTTTGCTCTGTAGACATGGAAAGTCAAAAGTGGCTTGTGGTAATTACTGATTTCCATTCATTGGGAGAAGTATTTTACGTTTAATGAGTTCTCTACGTAGGAAACGTAGATGCAAACCTGCATCCGTTCTGAAGCACAATGTATTGGTACACCAATGAGTTTCCCCTAAAAAAATGCAATGTATTATTAAAAAACAAGTTTTTTAATAATACCCAGTCGGGTATTCAGAGGATTCAGTTGTGATATTTAGAAACAGTCTGCACCGAACTCTCTGCCGTGCCAATTGCTTAAAAAGATCCCGATCTAATGATTTTGTTTAGCAAGTATAGTAATTAGTTTTTAAGATCACAACAAAACCGTTTCAAAACAATCAGGGTGAAACTCCCGTATTGCAAATCTGGACTAGAGCATGTCTTTAAAGGGGAACGGGGTTTATCAGGATCGGCAAAGCCGGGAGTCACTTTAGATCTTATTATACAGGGCTACTTGAAAATGATGTGCTGACGTGCGGCAAGTCGATCAACCTCATCGCGGTTCACAATCAAATAAAGATATTGTGGCTGCCACGAAAACATTTCCTCCAGTTCAATTGCAAAATTAAAATGAAGAGCGACCCTGTAAATAAAACGGAGTTCACGGGGGAAAGAACTAATTACGAACGAGGGCATCGGTTGGTGATGGTGAACTGAGCCCACGCTGCAGCGCGGGGAACGATCAGCAGCCACAACGCTCGATGACTCGATAGCATCTGTTTCCCCTGTTTCAGAGGTGAGTAGTTGCGCGCAGCCGCTATCGATTCACTGGGCTTCATTTCGGAAGGAAACGGCGCGGAGGCTGCAAACATGGTAGGAGGGAGTACCACCTGGCACGGGCACCGAGCCCGGTACCGGCCATAACTCTGTTAGGGAGTAGGCAGTTGATGTCCCTCTCACCCCCCACCAAGCAAGTAAAAGGGAGGAAAAACCCCGAGCGGCGCCAGCCACCGGCGTTTGTCTGCCTGACTTTCTTTCTGCACAGTCATGGCGCTCTAATGCCGGGCCGCGTCCCTAGGCCCACTACCCGGGTTCTCCTTCCTCACTGGGTGTGGTGGCTCCCAGCTTCTCCAGCTCCTAGCTGCCCGCTGCTTCTCTGGGTGATGGGATGGTGAATGGAGAGATCGACCGAGTTGGTGCTTCTCATGGCCTGGGGTCAGGCGCTGAAAGTTGCACTTAATTTGTATTTTAACAGCGCGGCCGCATCATTAAAACAAAGTTAAAGATGCCATTTGTTTATTTCATACCACGTACAAATATATATATATATAGGTATATATTGTACTGTACTTTATTTGAGGTTAAAAAGTAAGGTACTGTACTTGCAATTTGCTAGTTAAGCAACATAAAGATATAAGGTTGCAAAATAAAGGAAACCGAAAGAGAACATTGACAAGATAATGAATAATCAACGTCTTCACACGTGAAGGGAGGGAGTTCATGAATTGTGTGTTGTGGGAACTGCTTTAATAATGAAGAATTCCACTGACAACATTTTGCTGCACTGACTGGTTTAATTGGGCTGTGTTTGAGCTTTAAAACTGTTAATTTGAATAAGCTGAGCAATATGTGTGAAAGTGGCTGTATATATAAAATGTATGGAGGATTTATTTTTGCTGCATTTCCCCCCCCCACACACAGTTCCGTAACCAGTATGACAATGATGTCACAGTTTGGAGTCCTCAGGTAAAAAAAAGTTCTGTTTTGAATTTCAACAATCTTTTCCCATATATATGATTTAAAAGTGTAATGGATATTCAGGATTGTTTGGACCCAGGAATCAAATTCACAATTCAGATTATATTTGAACTTTATGGATAAAGCTCAAGCTATTTTTCAAATGTTGCCTGAACCCTGAGCTGTACATTTATGAAAAGCATCCCAGCTTGACCCTACTACACTATTTGGATTTCTGAACAGTCCTAAACCGGACATGTTTTGATTCAACTTGTTTCTTTTTCAGGGACGAATACATCAGATTGAATATGCCATGGAGGCAGTGAAACAGGGTTCAGCCACTGTGGGACTTAAGTCCAAAACCCATGCTGTATTGGTGGCTTTAAAGGTATCATAATGAATCTTGCAATCGTCATGAACACAAATAGCTGATAAACTTTGCTATAAGGGTGATATTAGATTTTACTCTATTGTTTGCTTCCTATCTAGATGCATCTTGTTTTGCTTTCAGAGTGCCTCATGTGGAGATGCCAAAAAAAATCAAGCCATCAGAAAATATCTCATCAGTCGTAAAATATTTTCGCTGTTTCCAATTTGTTTCACAAAGATATAAAGAGTACTTTTCTAAAACAGATTAGCTTATAAATTGCAATATTTAAATTCAGCATCTCTGTGAGGTATAACAATAGACACCAACAATTTGCACTCCTATTGCATTTCTTTTAGGATAAAAGTTATGATATTAAATACGATCATCATCGTGCTTATTATTTAAACAATTTTTGTTTGTAGAGAGCTCAGTCTGAACTGGCTGCTCACCAGAAGAAGGTCCTCCATGTTGACAATCATGTTGGCATCTCCATTGCTGGTCTTACTGCAGATGCAAGGCTGTTATGGTGAGTATTTTAGTGATCCTTACAGAGCAGCTTGCTTCATTTTAATCTTAGCTATAGCTTTGCGAGTAGTTGCAAATTTTCTGGAATAAAGCATCTGCATGAATGATTAAAGTTAAACACTTCCAGCAATTAGATTCTACTGTTCGCCTACAGATTACATTGTTGTTACTGTTTATGGCATATCTAGTGAAGTGCGTAGAGATGTCCTCCTGATGTGAAAAGAGCTATAACAAATTTAAGAATTATTATTTTAAAATTTTATTCCAAAACTTTGCTTGTATGATTTTTTCTTTCAGTTGATTTCTGAGGAAGATTTAACTACCAACAATCATTTCATGCAATATTAGTAAAACTGGTGGGGAATAGAAACCACACAAACAAATCAACAGCTATTCCTATTTTATTATGGATCTATTTATGAAACTATTATATTACAAGTGTTGGAAATCAATATCCCTGTGAATGCTTTATTGCTGCCTTATTGAAACAGGTGGTGCTTACATTTGTTAGTTTTAATGTCTCTTTTTCTCTCCATAGCAACTTCATGCGTCAGGAGTGTTTGGATTCACGGTTTGTGTTTGACAGGCCCCTGCCAATATCGCGTCTCGTGAGCCAGATTGGAAGCAGTATCCTTAAAATTAATGCTTGACATTTCTTTGTATTAAATACTTCTTACACTGTGTATAAAAAAAGTAACATCCTACCGTCATTTTCAATCCAAAGTGAAACACAGTCGTATTTCCTCAGGATTCTTTAGTAAATATTGATCCTTTTCTATAGTATTTTATGTGAATGAACTAGCATATAAATTCAGAAATATAAATTATTGTACAGTAAAAGCCTGTTTATCCGGCAGCCTCGGGACGTGGCCAATGCCGATTAAACCGTGTGCCAGATATTCGGGTGGCCAGCTGCCGAAAACCCAACACACAAAAAATTAACTTTTTTTAAACATATATTCTTAATAGACTAAATAATAACAGAATAGTGTATGGATATTTACCAATAAAGCAATAAATATTGATTATAGTCTATAAACACAGCGCACAATCACAAAGCAAAGTTCTACAATGGTGGACAGAAGAGTTTTGTTTCTTAAAGGGGTACTATCAGTTTTTGCTTTTTTTAATTTCTATATTTCTCCCTCTTTCACACACACATTCAGTCAGTCTGGATCTCAATGGCTCCAAACCTAACCCCCCTGCACTCCTCTCATTTTCCATCTAAATTAATCAACTCAACCCCCCTCTCTCCCACCTCTCTCTCCCCCTCCCACTCCTCTTTTACCCTGCTCTCTCTTCCCCCACCCTCTCTCTCCTCCTACCACCAAAACAGTGTGTAAACCCACGATGCCGACAGGCTACACAGGTAATGTATCTGTCAGAGAGAGAGAGAAAGAAAGAAAGAAAGAAAGAAAGAAAGAGGAAGAGATAGAAAGAGAGAGGGAGAGAGAAAGAAAAGGAGGAGAGAGAAAAAGGAGGGGGAGAGGAAAAACAGTGCCCCTTTATGATGAAAAACCGGAAGTGCCACTACTGGTAGCATTCAGAACCAATCATACTGTACTCTTGTGCGACAATCGACTCATTAAATACGCCACTGCGATTGTGCCGAATAAGATCCGGTTATTCGAATGGGGACCATTTTTTTGAGGTGCTGGTTATACAGAAGTTATAGTTGATCGGGTCATGGATGAACAGGTTTTTACTGTAGTGCTTAGTAAGAAGCGTGATTATTCCTTAACTACCTTTGTATAGAAACTCAAATTCCAACGCAGCGCTATGGACGGAGGCCATATGGTGTGGGATTGCTCATTGCTGGTTATGATGTAAGTTCACAATGAGTGTGTGTTACTGCATTCACAGCTTCAATTCTGAGAGCAACCTTAATAATTGTAGTAAGCTGCATTAGTGATTGTCAAAAGTTCTATCGCTTTTCTGCTCTCACAAACATTGTCTTCCTGCCTTCTTTGTGATGTGAAATTTTCCATTCTCGTTTTATATGATAATTTCTTCCACAGGACATAGGACCTCATATTTTTCAGACGTGTCCATCCGCCAATTATTTTGACTGTAAAGCCATGTCAATTGGTGCCCGTTCCCAATCCGCTCGAACTTACCTGGAGAGGCACATGGATCAATTCCAAGACTGTGAGTTGACAAAGTTATTTTGTATTCAGCAATTGTTGTTTAATTTATACTTGTGTCTGTTCCCTCTTGACTTTTCTTCTTTTTATAAGGTAATTTGAACGAACTGGTTAGACATGGCCTCCGTGCTTTGAGAGAAACACTCCCTGCTGAACAAGATCTTACTACCAAGGTATAATGTTGCCATTAATACTAAAGGATTCTTCAATATTCCGTTCACACTTTTACACAATGAACTTTTGGTATAGCACACTACATTGACCCATTTATAGAAATAGAAGCTCAATGAGCATTTGTCAGCAGATGCCAAGCCTCTACAATCCCAGTTGTGAGCTGATTGAGACAGGACAGTTAGTGATGTGGTAATATAAGCTCCTAATTATAGTAAAAGCTTGTTTATCTGGCACCCTTGGGACCTGGCCAATGACAGTTAAAGTGCGTGCCGGATATTTGGCTGAAAACAAAAGAAAAAAAAATTAATGCATTTTTCTGGATAAACAGGCTTTTACTCTATAAGGATTCTCTCACTCCACATTTATGGCAAATCAATATATGATGGGAACTCATGGCCGAATGAGAATGTTAATACAGCACATAATGGAAAAAAAAAAAATTCTTACCCTCTGAATTGAAAAGGAGCTACATAATTATATTTAATTTTTTTATGCTGACCAGTAGTTTCTACATCTATATTTCAAGTATTTAACACATAGTCCTTTGGATTCCTTATTCCCGCAAATGTTCTTGCACAGACCCACACTGAACTGAGTCTGTCATGTGTTTGTCTAGTTTTGGTTTTTTTTTAATAAAAAAAAGGTCCAAATCATGTTAAACTGGTTGATTTATTCCTTGTGATATTATGTAGCTTTATTTGCAAACTAGGTTTTTCCAATCCATGTGAAAAGTCAAAAATCTGTTAAAATAGTGAGGTATATGATGACTGGCTCTGGAGCTCACTGATTGATCTCTGGAGCGCACTCTTCATAACGTGTTCTCCAATCATTTATATTACTCTTGTCTTTCAATGCCAGAATGTCTCCATTGGAATTGTGGGGAAAGAAATTGATTTCACCATTTATGACGATGATGATGTTGCACCATTCTTAGAGGGATTAGAAGAGCGACCCCAAAGAAAGGTATTGTGATCATTTTTCTTTTTGACCAGCTGGGTGTCCGACACGTGTGGAAACCCATCACCGTGCTTAAGAGTATCCAAACGAAACTGCGAATTTCTTGATTTCCATCGACACCCAGAAATCCCAAAGATAAATATTTTCCTTCTATTGTCTCTAATAGGAGCACGTAGGTTCATCCTCCCGACCTAAAAGGCGCTCAATAACTGTAATTTTGTTGTCGTAGGAGGTATAGAATTATATTGTAAAACATATTACAGTAAATTGAGAGGTTTACATTTATACTGCTGGGAGTAAAGTCACTTTGGTGCTGACAGAAACACATAGCGGAATGGGAACCACTGCCTGTTGTATATTTCTTCCAAATGGGATGGGGGAGGAGAATTGTTTTGGTGCATGTTTCGGCCGACTTTTCGATATTGAATATGATCCGTTTAAACTTCCTGAGAAGGCTTCAGACGTTTTCATGTACCACAGGGAAGTAAGCCCAGTTTGACTTGTATCTGCCACATTTGTGATGTGTGGGTATGAATCACATCACTTCCTACGTGGGGCTCCAGGGTGAGAAGTCTGATCTTTTTGTCTTGACAGTGAGCCTCTGTCACAATTCATCATCAAACATACACTTTAAAAGCAAGATTATTGTTCTACCCTCCCATTATACAACATCCTTCAAGTTGAAACAATGTTCAGCATATTCACTGATGTGGAATTTACAATGTCTTACAGGTCGCTCAACCTGATGAACCTCCATGTGAAAAATCAGATGAGCCAATGGAACACTAATCCGTTGTGTGCTGTGTAACTGTGTGTCTGCAGAGGCTGGTAGACTTGATGCAGCATCTTCTGTAAAGCACGGAATAGCAAACACTGAATCTAGGTTGAAGGTTTCAAATGTATCTACAAAACGTAGCGAAATTTGTCTAGTTCAAAATCTTGACAATAATCAGGGGAGCCTAGATTAATGAGTCTTTTCCAGCCTGTTTTTGTGGGCAAGTTGCACTGTATGCACATGTTTTGTGTTTCAATGCAGGAATACATTCAATGCGGGATGCAAGGATTATTATTACTGCAGCATTATGTAAACACATTTGGAACTGATTATTTTCTATAAAAATTTTGCTTAACTTTTCAGAGCAGAAATAAACTGTAAAACCAATAAACGGTGTTTCCTACCAAGTTTTGTAACTGTATATTGGTCTGTGTTTGGGGGTGGGTGGGGGTACATCTTTTTTGAGACTCTTGTTTTGGGTCTAATGTGAAGCAGTTGTTTGATTACTTGGTAGTTTGACATGGGTGGAAGATATTGTCATCTAGAGTTCCTTTCCTGCCTTTAATAAACATCTCGTGAAAATCAATCACATTTAATCAATTTTGCATTAAATTGAGTATTAAAACAATTGGTCTACAACATACAAGGATCATTCTGATTTCCTCTGAGTATTTGGACAGGGTCTTCATCCTTGTCATATATTTGGGAAATATGTCAGAAGCATCCAAGCACATCTAATCAACATTATCAATGTGTTCTGCTGATTTGTCAGTTTTTGCTCAAGTAAACATCCATTCCAAGAAATGTCTCATTTGTAATGGTAATTAATTGGTGCAAGGCGAAAGATGAGCATGCAGCTTATCAGTCTGAAGAACTAATACCTTCAACGTACTTGCCTAGCAAAGACTGCTCAAGTGTGGCTTTGGCTTGAAGATACGATTATATTTTCAAGCCTCATTGTGAGCCAGCCACAGGGTGTGCCATCAGGAACACCTTGGATAACTGTCTCCATGCAGGCACTTTAACCCCAGTGAGACCATGATTACCTACTCTCTTCCTGATCGACAATTCAAGATGGGTACACTTGACAATTTCAAAATTATCTGATTTTAAAATCACCCAAACCAGATTCACCTGGCATATTAATACCACTATTAACCGTAATAAGTTTATTGCAAATAGTGTACTTGATTTTTTATTGCCGTAAACAAATTTATTGGACATAAGTAGAAAGATTCTCGCAAATTGTTAATGTAAAGTGTAACTTTTTGATGGCCATTGGACATATTGTTTACATAAAAGTAATTTACAGGGTTTGATTTTTGGGTGAAAGAATATCTTGTCGTGCTTGATAAATTTAGTGTTTGGACAAAGCTGAAAATATTACAAGGCAAAGGTCCCACCCTTGACAAAAAGGAGAAAGGAAAATACTGTAAATCTTTCAAATCCATTGTTCTACTCTTTACTCCCCAAAACTTTTTTTTAACAACAACAAAATTACATTTGTAGAGCGACTTTCAAGTCGGGTTTAGAAATGCCAACAATTTTTTGTTAGTTAAACCAGTCTTATTTCATTCCCCGAGAGAGAGAGAGAGAGAGAGAGGTGGGTAGGTAGGTCGGTGGCTGGTGGGTGGTGAGCTGGCAATGTTGGATGTCACAGCCCGAGTTGGGAGGAAGTTTCGAAATAAAAAAAACGAGATGCAAAAGGCAGGAGGAGCCTCTTGATAGCGTTTACGTGGCTGCGCATGTCTGCTGTCGGCCCCCGTCGGAGATTCCACGTCAACCCGAGCGGAGACGCCGAGAGAGAGAGAGACCGTGAGACCGGCGGGGAGGGGAGGGGGAGACACCCACCGTAACGCACACACCGGCCTGATCAGGACAGGTACAGCCCTCACCCGGGGAAGGAGTAGCTCTGCAACCTCGGCCACCAGTCGCTCTCGGTCAGGCTGGGGAGCGAATGGACCCTGCAGGCTGTGCGGCCTAGAGGCCATCTCAGAGGCTGGGACTTGATTTGAATGAGGAGGGGAGGGAGGGGACTTGTTATATGTGGGGTGGGGGGGGAGAAGGAGGGGACTTGTTATATGTGAGCAGGGGAGGGAGGGGACATATATGTGAGCAGGGGAGGGAGGGAAGAGACTAATTTATATGTGAGCAGGTTGGGGGGGGGGGGGGGGGGAGGGTATTGTTTGGCTTCTCTCTCCCTAACCAGGGTGACCGTATATCACAAAACCAAATCCTGGATAGAAAAAGTGGAACTGACCACATTTCCCCCTGATCCTCGCTCTACAGCAATCACTGCAGAAGCCTGTTGGATTAACGGCTGCGTTTCTCTTATAATAATATCATTATTGCCGTTGAGACGTCTCAAAACGCTTCGCAGGACATCCCACAAAGTGAATTGAATGTACATTTTGTGGGTGAAATGAGGCAGCCAGTTGCGCACAGCGTACCCGCAACGACTAACGACCGAGTTCCTATTTACTGCTAGGTAAACACAGGCGTGTGGAGTAAGGAAACTTGCCCAACCCAGGCAAATCATGCCTGGAAATCGAACCCAGGTCCTCTTGCTTGTGGGGCAAGCGGTTTGGACCATTGGACAATTTATCTAATGACTGAATCTGTTTAAGGATTTTATTGTTCTTGCTCAGTTTTTTTTCCTGAACTCAAGACTGGGCAAATTTGTCCGGGGAAACAATACAGTAAAACTTGCAGAAGTCTGAACTGTATAAATTGTATCTAATCACCTAAATCATACATCTCTCCAAGTCCTGATGAATTTCCTATTATTTATAAATTATATTCAATGTATGGTTCCCAACTAGTATGACTTACGGTATAATGTTCACTGCACCTTGCTGGATTATTATCAATATATCCATTAGGTATGGAAGCAAATCCTTTTTGTTTAGTTGCATTCTGTGTCCTTTTCTGTCAACTCTCCCACAATAGTGTTTTTAGTTGGTTATCAGAAGGCCTGTGAGAATGGGTAGGTGTATGTTTCCAATGTGCTTTCTTTATTCTCAGGCTCTTCCTTTTCTGGCTGACACTTGAGTTTTGTTGATTTATCATAATAATAATCATGGCATTTAATATAGTGCTTTTCAAGTATTATAGACGTCTCAAAGCTCTTCACAGAATATACTATAAACTTAATTGACTGTATAAATGTGGTGAAACGCGCCAGTCAATTGTGCACAGCATTGTCTGACAAACGGTCGTGGATTGAAATGACCCCATTTTTTTTGTTTTGGAGGGGTTATTATTAGGCATGTGGAGTAAAGAAACTTGCCCACAGTTTCACCCTGATTGGAATTCAATCCAGATCTCTTGCTTGTAAGAGGAGTGTTTTAACCACTGAGCTACAGGACTCCACATAGAATAGGATTTGCACCTACGTTTCAATCTATGCACCTACGTTTCAATCTATGCAACTACAAGATGCATTATCTTTTGAATTGAGATGCTGCTCACATACGCTGATTCCTACCGACCTCTTCTGGATTTGTGTCCCAATATTTTTTATTCGGTTCCCTCCAGAGTAAAATAATACTCAAACTGCTATTTAAAAATTAACTTTTCACTTTTTCTTGACTTCACTCCAGCTGAAATGAATCCAGCGAGTAATAAAACTTCCAAGGTTTAGATGAAGATTAGACGTGAGGTTTGAATGTGGGAAAGCGAGCACGTCAGTGAAACATAATCATATTTCAGATATCGTCTGTTATTGGACGCTCCACAGTTTTGGCGACCCAACATCAGCCTTGAAATGAAAATGTGGAAATAATAGTGGGAAAATCCACATTGCTTTATTTGTCTTCTGATGGATGTATTGATTTTTGTTACTACTTGCTCCCAACTGGCTTGGATTTTGTTTCATTGACGTACACATAGTGACGCCATTGCAGTTCATTGTGCTAGATGTCTTCCAAGTTTGCATATTTTTCTTAGAATCAATTAATTGATGTACCTGATAAGGTGTGTTTTTCAAAAGAGCAGAAGATTGGTAGGTGGTGAACAGTATGGCCTCACTTCTCACTTTGCCCAAATTCATCTTCCATTTGCTCAATTCTCGTATTGCACACTTCCCTTCTCATTGAATACTTGCACGGTGTCTTCAAATCCGTTATAAGAAGCAGCTCTTTAAAAAGGGTCAACATCCTCAATTTCCCTTACTTAATTCTTATGCTCCGCATCATCTTTGAAAAGTGCTTGAAGGTTTTCATCTCAGATGAAGATGCTGTTACATTTTTATTACATTTCTATTACATTTTCTTCATTTAAAATCAATAATTTCATGAGATACATTGTTTTTCTTAAGTCCGAAGAAATGTTGTTTTGTTTGAATAGCTTTACAACTTTAGCCCATGCAGATGTTAAAAGGTTTCCCTGAGCAGGGCTGAAGAGGTTTTCAAATTTGTCACTTTCAAGCAAAACAAAGTCCATTTTCAATATGTAAGTTGTATATCTAAATAGTTGATCAGGTTGAGACATGCAGGTGATGTTTGAGATCCAGTATGGTGGATTGGTGGATTAAAAAACGCAAACATGCACATGGAAGGATGTTCTGGACACTGGTAACACCTGGAAGCCTCATAGCAGAAACAACCCTTTGCCAAATGTCCATTCAAAAGTTTCTGGATTTAGCTGTTGTTGAGCAAGCCTGCCTCGCTTGCAGAACCTCCAAGTGTCTGACCCTCCAAATGGAGAAGATGTATTCTCTGCGGCAATAGCAAGAATTTTTGCATAATGTACTCGACCTCCTTATACCTGTAATTCTATTCAATTCATTTCTTGATAACACAACTATAACCACTTATTGAAGTAACACATGATTTAGTTGATAATCTAAATCAATCGTTCGGCAGATATTTAATTAAAAAATACTTGACTGATATTTTAAAATATTGTTTTTATTTAAATATAAAACCTTATTTGTTTTGTGTGTTTACCCACAGATCCCTGGCTGTCTGAGATTACTTGCTTTCTGAATTTAGCACCAGACTGGCATCATGACGGCTGCAGAGAATGTGTGTTACACGCTCATCAATGTTTCACTGGACTCGGAGCCACCAAATGAAGTTACTCTCAAAACCGACTTGGGTTAGTGAGCGACGCAATTCTTGCCAAGTTTTATTTTATATTTCACAATATCTCATCTAAGAGAGTAGAGGTGCTATCAGCTCAGGACTGAATTTCCAATCTACTTGAGAATAGAGAGAAGTCTAGTATTTAATTTTCCACATCCCTGCAAGAGTTTTTTTCAATGCATTATTCCAGATAAATTCTGGTTAATTGAATGCGGACCTTTTTTTTTTGCGATGCCGGTTATACGGAAGTTACAGTTGATCGGGTGCCAGATAAACAAGCTTTTACTGTATTTAGATTTTCTAACTTCCATTTTTAATTGTGAAAAGTTGGTAAGGTGGATAAAATAATAAATAAGCATGATGGGAACATACGTTAGTCAAGTCAACCTGAAGTCCAGCTTCTTATGGAAATCTTCACGTGCAGTGACATAAAATCCCAGTGCATTATCACTACATGAGACCTACTGCCAACTGAATCCCAGCAGTATCTTTACAGAGAGAAATTCTTATAGGAATCCAGCTAAGCATGTTGTTTTCTAGACACCCTTTCCCGTAGTGTGCGAGAGGGTTGTGGTTTGGCACTTCTTCTGATTGATGCAGCAAATATTTCTATCTGTTCCTCTGTGAGACAATCACTAAAATTAGAAACTCTTAAGAAGGAGAATTGGCATGGATTTCTGCCACCCTCCACCCAACATGTTGACAAATGAACACGCTTAAGAACAGACCACTCAAATGTGTTTCTTTACACTGACGAATAACAGCAAGCTTCGGCTGATAATGCGGCAGTGGGGGCGGACTCTGAAACTAAAGAGTTTCTTTTCTTCCCCCATCAGAAAAGGGGGATGTGAAGACAAAGACTGACGCCCTGAAGAAGGTTATCATTATGATTCTGAACGGGGAGAAGCTTCCTGGGCTCCTGATGACCATCATTCGGTTTGTGTTGCCGCTACAGGATCACACCATCAAGAAACTGCTGCTTGTCTTCTGGGAGATAGTCCCTAAGACCACCCCAGATGGGAAGTTGCTGCAGGAAATGATTCTGGTGTGCGATGCCTACAGAAAGGTAAGATTGGATTTCTGAGTTAAAATCTTCGATCATTGGAAAACAAATTGTGGCTCACAATGCAGACGAACCTTCCACTTATTGCTGATCTCTGCCCTACCCCCTCCTACCCCATGTTCAGGTCGCGTCTGAAGGCTTTACTCTTTGTCCGTGTTTACAGTCACCTTCCCACTGTCTCGGCGTCGTGCTCTGCCACTGTCAAGCGCTCTGAGACACTGCCTTGTGTGGGAGTGCGATATAAATGAAAATTGTTATTTCTTGAAGAACTTGCATTGCGAGAGCATCATTTCCACCAGTCTTTTACACGGGAAAGTTTTCACTGCTTAGAAGGTGAAAGCTCTCCCATGCGTAACAACTGCTTTCAGAGTTAATGTAACCTATATTAAGTTACTTGTATGTCACGGTACCAGTTTCAAGGGTTGTAAAAGTCTATGCTAAAGGACTACTCTGCGATAAGGGCAATGCTGCCTTTGTTTATGTGCATTAATGGAAAAACTAATTTCTGTATCTGTCGTATAATAACATAAAATACCGGGGTGTATTTTTCGCTCACATACTAGAGGATAATAGTATTCCCTTTCAGGTTTGATTTATTTATTGCATTTTATGAGCGGAAAGATTGTCATCCTAAAATACCCATGGACTATTAAGAAAAGAAAGTATCCCACAATGCATGAAAGGTCACTTGTGTGCAGTTGGGATTTGGCAGGTTTCCCAGCCAACGTCAGCAGCGCTGTGCAATGCCCAGCAACAGGAAGTGCTGTGCGTTACCTGACACGAGTGTAAAGTACAAAAAAGATCTATTATCCAGCAGCATTCTTGTTGAGTGTAATTATGCAACAACATATTAACAAGCATAGAAGTGATTGATAAGTCCAGGATTAATGCAAATATTCCCAGCCATTCATGTCATCTGTGAAGGATGATAATTATCAACACATGTAAGAATTTATCAACCTTAAGTCCAGTCCATTCTGCTTAATATATAATAATAATAATAATAATAATCCTTGCATTTGATATAGCGCTTTCAGGTCTTCTAGACGTCTCGGGCACTTAGGTATTAATAGGTACTCACTACTTACAGCAGCACTTCAGATGGTTAAATGCAACATCTTTGCATCGTGCAAGTCATTTTGAAAAATAAACCAACTTTGCCCCCAAGGGTCTGTTGATGTTTAGGTTAAAAATAATTCGGCAGTTTTTCGGGTGAGCGAGTTTCTATCACCCATTAATATAACACAGGCTCATGTGAAATACAAACAAAGTGTTAAACTTAACTATTTACAATAAAAGCCTGTTTATCCATGACCATAACTTCCGTATAACCAGCACATCAAAAAAAAAGGTCCGCATTCGATTAACCGGAATTTATCAGGAAAAAGGCTTCTTTTTTTTGTGTGTGTTTTTCGGCCAAATATCCGGCACGCGCGTTAACTGGCATTGGCCAGGTACCGGGGGTACTGGATAAACGGGCTTTTACTGTATATAGATTTGTGACCAAGCAAAGAAGTGAAGAGGTTAAGAGCTTGTTTTTATTCAACAAGATTCTTTTTTCAATTAAACAAACTGATTGCTGGTCTAACAATGCAGTTGCATAAATGACTCCTGTGTGTGATAAAAAGACTAAACAGACCACTTGTGCCTGACCAGTGACAGGAAACATGCAGCTTCAAATAAATGCATTGGCGTACGTTCTTGAGAGCACATAGATCAAGTAAGATCTGGGACTTGAAAGCTATTGTTTGACTATTTTTAGGACCTGCAACACCCGAATGAGTTTATCCGAGGGTCCACCCTACGCTTTTTGTGTAAGCTGAAGGAGCCAGAGCTGTTAGAGCCACTAATGCCAGCCATCCGTGGCTGCTTGGAACACCGGCATAGTTATGTCCGCAGAAACGCTGTGCTGGCTATCTACACCATCTACAGGTATGTGCTTGGCTTTTTATATTGTCAGACTAGTATTACAAATGTTTCATATATTTTAGGTGAGGGACATGATGCGTAAAAATTCATTTTTTAAAAAAAAAAGTGCCATTTCAAAACATTCGGAGGGGATGTTTACAATTGTGGAAGTAGAAAATTTGTTCCGAATAGCTAATGTGTTATCACCGGAGAGAAATAAACTATTACTCTGCCATTTTGTCTAGCCTTCTACTGATTCAGGGAAGGGTGAAATCCTTGCATTCGATGTAGCGCCTTATCACATCGTTGAGACTTCTCAAAGTGCTTCACAGAATATACTGTAGAGTGAATATTGTGTGGTTGAACTGTTGCAGCCAATTGTGCACAGCAATGTCCCACAAACAGTCATGGATTAAGTGACCAATTTATCAATCCAGCGTCCGCTGAATTCTTTTCAATCCACAAAATGCAACTGGTGGTACTCCACCTGTTTAATTTGTAGCAGTGAACTACATTACCATGTGTCTGTCCGTGTGTTTCTAACCCCTTCTTTAACTACAATGATCACTTCTTAACTGTAGGAACTTCGAGCACCTTATCCCTGACGCTCCTGAGCTGATTCACGATTTCCTGGTGAATGAGAAAGATGCAAGCTGCAAACGCAATGCTTTCATGATGCTAATTCATGCAGATCAAGTATGTAAAAAAAAAGGGCTCATTCTGCAATTGTTTGACTTATTTACAGTTTATCAGTGGAGTTAGTTGAAATTGTTTTTTAAAGTTTGTCATTATACCATTTCCAGATTCTGATCTAGAAATGTCTAAAACATGTTTTTACATTTTTAACCATTAAATACAATTGTATTGTGTATTCCTTCCTTAGGATCGAGCATTGGATTACCTTAGTACGTGTATTGACCAGGTTCATACCTTTGGAGACATTTTGCAGCTGGTTATTGTTGAACTGATTTATAAGGTATATTTATCAATTTAGTTTCTTTATTTAATTTCACATCATTCTAAGAATGCAATGTTTGTGAAAAAAAAGAGTTGGCAACATTTTAGTTGGTGTAGACTGATTTCGATCCAACCTCAATTCTTTTCGGTGTGAAGGTTTCACTGTCGAGCAGCTTACAATAATTTCTTTGCAGCACTAGATGGTGCTGTTATTTAAAGAACTTTTCAGCTAGAGCATTTGTATTGTGGAATATATGATCTTGAAAGTAGACTGCGCTCAGCAGTCTACTTTCAACACCATATATTCTATATTAGGGTTAGGGTTAGATGCCTTGGGACGTCATCCTGATGTGAAAGACTCTATACAAATGTAATTTTGTTGTTGATGTTGTTTTGTATGTTAAAAGCAATGACAGTGGGCTCTGCCGATGGACAAGTGTGTAACAGTGGAGTTCTGTGAAGCACCAAGCTATACTGATGAAGGAGATTGCAGATTTGATTTGCAATGGGATGGGCTTCACGGTCAGACACAGGCCGACACTCGGTCGCTCACTCACTCACTCGTGGTGGATTGCTGCTGTGAGAGACGATGAATAACTCTTGCTTGTCTCGATGCTCAACAACTTCAGGAGAGGAGAAGCTCGGCCACATTAAAAACATGATCATAGATATTGACCATCTCCTGTGGTCTAGGTGTCACTTTCAATACCTGTCACTGTCAAGTATTGCCACTGTCATTGCAGAAGTACTATAATCACTGCAGTGATCGAATGTATTGCAAAGTGCTTGAACAATCATCTAATTGGTCTTTGTTGCATTAGGTCTGCCACGCCAATCCGACAGAGAGAGCTCGCTTTATCCGATGCATCTACAATCTGCTACAGTCTTCAAGCCCTGCAGTAAAATATGAAGCTGCTGGTACTTTGGTTACCCTCTCAAGTGCTCCAACAGCCATCAAGGTATTGGTGTGACTTGCGTCGAGACAACTTTGAAAACGACCAGTAGACCATGCACTGAGTGTGAGATCAGAGATATCATGAAAAGAAATTAATGTTACACCAATTAAATGTACACGAGGGGAGGGGGCAAACCTAGGTTGAGTAATGGTCACACAAAATCATGCACCTAACAAGTGATGTTTTGAAGCGTTTATTTTCCTTCTAATGCACTGAAGTGTATCTGTGAGTTTAATTGTTCAAACCAAAAAGGTACATTAACTTCTCATGGTTCCAAAAGGTTTGCTAAGATGGGTGTTCATATACATTGTGTTGCCCCCCTTCCCCCCCCCCCCTCCCCCAGGCTGCTGCTCAGTGTTACATTGACTTGATCATCAAGGAGAGCGATAACAACGTAAAGCTGATTGTTCTTGATCGTCTGATCGAGTTAAAGGAGCATCCGACCCACGAGAGAGTTTTGCAGGTAATAAATCCCAATATCCCAAGCGATATCCATCACGGAGAATAATAGCACTGAAAAATCACATTGAAAACTACAAGATACCTACCTATAAGATTACCAATGTTTAGTATAGTCTGTGTTAAAAGAATGTAGAGAATCAAGCAATTGAAGCAAACATTGGTAACTCACTTTCTGAAAGCACCATTGGTTTGCGCACATCATCTGTTTCTTCGCCTTCGGTCACCCTCCTATCCCTGCCCTCCACCCCTTCTGATCACAACCCCTTGCTTGGGTCCAAATCCCTGACTGTCCAACACTTTGGACGTCCTCCCAATGTAACAGACGTTGTACAAATGTAATTTGTTGTTGCCCATCTGGAAACAACAACAATAAAATTACTTTTGTAGAGCGCCTTTCAAGACATCCCAAAGCACTGCCAAGCCAAATTTTATCTTCTAGTTGGTTTTGGTGGTTATTCATTCTGGCATTTTAACTTGTCTGCTTTGAATGGTAAGCTTTGCTGGTCCCTACTCTCAGCAACTCAAAAAATCACTGCTGATCGTGGCGCAGTGTGACAACATATAACCATGAGGACATGACTGAAGACCGTATCTTTTTTTTCTAATGTTTTCAGGATTTAGTGATGGACATCCTGCGAGTTCTGGCCACTCCAGATTTGGAAGTGCGTAAAAAGACACTGCAGTTAGCCCTGGACCTCGTCTCCTCTCGCAACGTCGAAGAGGTTTGGCCTTCCACTGACTCCCATTGAACTTTTCACTCTTTTATTCTCTATTTTATTTAATTCACCAAATGTTTTTGCTCCACAGCTTGTGATTGTCCTAAAGAAGGAAGTCATCAAAACCAACAATGTGTCGGAACATGAAGACACTGACAAATACAGACAACTTCTTGTCAGAACATTGCACTCCTGCAGCGTCCGTTTTCCAGACATGGCTGGTAGTGTTATTCCAGTGGTGAGTGATGTATGGTTACTTGCGTCGTTAGACTTTTAACAAAGCGGAATGCATTCTTGTTTATTTAAAGGAAAGTGGAAACTAACAGGAGAACCGTAACAGAAATATAAGGCAGCGTATATGTACTCCAGATTTGTTGTGTCCCCTTTTTTTTTGATTCAGTAGAAATGCAAATTGATACAAGTCTTGTGACAAATATCCTTGGATGTGTCACAATTGCCTATTGGAAAGACATAATAATGTTTGAATTTAGCATGTAAGGTTGGTTGAGTCACGAATAGTTAGATCTCAGTAGTGCGACTTGATGAAAAACATTTGCATAACGAATCAGAAGTGTTAAATCCAACTTTTGAAAGCATGCAAAGACTGACGAGTGAATTATCACCTTGTCAAAGCTATCCATTCTGTTCTCCAGTCACCAAATCCCCAAATAGAACTGAGCCTCACCATGGAGGGGCAAATTAGTGATTCCCTTATCCCATCCCCTTTGTAAATATTATTTGACTCCATTGATGCAAAGGCCTATTTTTTGTTTGCTGCAAGGTAGACACTGATAATGCTCAGGTGTGGATTTCGAACTGATATGACTAGGGTCTTCCAAACTAATTTTGACAGACAGTACAGTACTGCATAATGAGCTTTTTAGTGATATCTTGATCTCCACACAGCTGATGGAATTCCTTAGTGACAGTAATGAGGCAGCCTCTGCTGACGTGCTGGAGTTTGTGCGAGAAGCCATTCAAAGGTTCGAAAGCCTACGGCTGCTCATCATTGAGAAGATGCTGGAGGTCTTTCACGCAATCAAAGCTGTCAAGTAAGGACAGGACGTTTTCCAGACTGATGTTGTACACAACCGTGCACGCACACAGACCGACCGACCGACCGAGAGAGAGAGAGAGAGAGAGAGAGAGGAGAGAGAGAGAGAGGAGAGAGAGAGAGAGGAGAGAGAGAGAGAGAGAGAGCAGTTGCAAACACTTTGGTTTCGAAGACCTGGGAGAAAGGAGGGAATCAAGTCAGTATTCCAACTTCTGTCCAGCGATTTCCAACCTGGAAAGGTTTTGTGCAGAAGATTTAGACATGGTTGATAGAGAAGATGAGGGTTCATTTTTTAACCAGACTTTGTGCTTCTCACTGTCAAGGCTCACACATGTAGAGTTGTGGCATGAGCGAGAAACAGAGCACCACTGGTCCTGTATTCCATCATAAACCAATGAGAGCAGCTTTACAGGGAAGGGAAACTACATTGCTGACTAAATATTCCCAGTGCTGTAGATATAAACTAAAAAAGTGACACTTTACAATATTCAGTGTGTTTCATGTGAACTCTCTTATGCTACAGGATATACCGCGGAGCTCTCTGGATTCTAGGAGAATACTGCAGCACAAAGGATGATATTCAGAGTGTAATGACTGAGATCCGTCGATCCTTGGGTGAGGTATGTTTGGAAAACTTTATTTTTTTTGTTCTATCCATGCTTTTCCGCAAAAGACCGGGTGGTGCCCCTTAATAGGCTCCTGCTGTGCCCCGCAGCGAGATACAGTGAGCTCTGCAGTTTATTATCTTTCAGTTTACTCAGCCATGACTGTTGCAAAAACCGCTGAACATATGGAATATGCTTAGACTGCTAAATTGGGTCATGTACAGTGTCATGAAACTGAGCAGTTTTGTAGTCTTTGAATCGCCTTTTCTCTTATTTTTGCAAACAAGTTAGAAAATAGAAGCACAGAGTTGAATTGAAGTAATTCCTAACCTGAGAGTTCCTCTTATGTATAAGCTAAGTTTTCTTTGATTTCTCCCCCTGGCGTTGCTAGATCCCAATTGTGGAATCTGAGATCAAGAAAGAAACTGGTGAAATGAAGATGGAAGATGACGTACAGGTGATTCCAACACAAAAGCTGGTGACCGAGATGGGAACCTACGCGACTCAAAGTGCACTTAGTTCCCGACCTTCCAAAAAGGAAGAAGACAGGTAATGCTTTGTTTCCGCAGGTATCTATTGAACATACGAATGGTATTTTACAAAAGATAATGCAGAGTTGCTTTAAGGGTGTATCTGCTGAAAGTCTGCAACAGTTTGCAGCATGGGCATCACCCTTCATAGGTAATGCACAAACTGCTGATACTAAAAGAAGCTTTGTCCGTCATGATATCATTCACACAATTTCCTTTTTTCCCCCAAAACAAAAGACCACCTCTGCGGGGATTCCTTCTGGATGGGGATTTCTTTGTGGCCGGTGCCCTGGCTACAACCCTGACCAAGATAGCCCTGCGTTATGTGTTAATAGTGCAAGACAGAAAGAAACAGAATGTAAGTAGTAATTGAGATTGTAGTTTGAAACCGAGCTTTATAGAGGCTTTTTTGTTTTCAATTTTGAGACAGTAGTTTAAATGTGTGATTAAACATAAACATAGTACATTACAGATCCTGACCTGTTCGCATTCGAACAACTGTAACCGGCCAGGACAAACTACAGTATTTTCACAAATTTTTCCAGCTGAGATCTGTCTTACATAGAAAGCTTTAGAGGTCATCAGTGAGATGCCATTGTCAACTTCCTAAATGTGACTCTTTAGGGGTCATAATAATAATTGAAACTGATATAGCACTTTTAATGTTTTCTAGATGTCTAAAAGCGTTTAACAGAATGCACTGTAAAGTGAATTGATTGCATATTTGTGGGTGAAACGCGGCAGTCAATTGCGCACAGTCGTGTCCCTCAAACAGTCATGGATTGAAGTGACCAAATTGTTAGTGTTTTTTTGAGGGATTATTATCAGGCATGTGGAGAAAGGAAACTTGCCCAAAGTTTCACCCTGGAATCGAACCCAGGTCTTTCGCTTGTAAGGCGAGTGCTCTAACCACTACAGGAATCCACAATGACAACTTTCTAAATGTGACTTTTCTCTTGCAGTCCTTTGTTGCAGAGGCTATGCTAATCATGGCCACCATTCTGCATGTCGGCAAATCATCCCTCCCAAAGAAACCAATCACCGACGATGACGTGGATCGTATCTCGCTGTGCCTGAAGGTTCTTTCGGAGTGCTCCCCCCTGATGAGCGACATTTTTAACAAGGAGTGCAGGAAATCGCTGTCTCAAATGCTGTCAGCCAAAATGGAAGAGGAGAAGCTCTCTCAGAAGGTAATGTTTATGCGCAGAACAAACCGTGTCAATCGTTGAGTAGAAACAGACGTTTTCAGCACTGGAGGACGCCGTTTGGCCGGTTGCATCTGTGCCAACATGTCAGAGCAAATTGAAAACTAAGGCTTGTGCCTACAGATAGTCACCGTCCATATCGAGACTAAATGAATACGAGTGGGACTTTTCCAACGACACTTTTTTTCTCCAGTGAGAAATCGTTTAATCTTTCAACATGAAAGTAACGGTTGAGCTTTACTAATGGCTCCAAGCACTCACTACTGGTTCGATAATAATGCTTTGATGTTGTTTTACTGTGCAAACTTGGTGATGGGTACGGGTCTAATTGCCAGTGATGCAGTACAAGTAGAGCAAACCTAAATGCTAAGAGGAGTTAAAAATAACTTGGACATGGTTCTCCATTTGTTCCATAGTTACGGTGCAGAGCTCCAGCAAAGAAAAGTGTCTGTCCATTGAAATAAGCTGGTCAGAGTGACATTTCATTGCTTTACAAAATATAGCAAGCAAACACTGTACAGGGTATCTTGCACTTGTGGAGGTCCTGTAATTCCACTTCTCCTGTTGTTTGAGAGTCAGAGTGTAGACCCTTCATTGGAACATTTCAATTAGAGCACTCTCTTATTATACTGGTGGCATTAATAGTAGCCTGAATAGAAGTATCAGGTTAAACTGTTATGTCCCAGGCACTTAGTTCTCCAGTAAAGTGACTTGTAATGGCTTTTAATTTTTATTTCTGAAGGATGCTTTTTTTCTATTGGAGTAAGCAAACTAAAAGGCTTTTCATGTCACCCGTGGGATGTGAATGTCTTTGCAAAGGTTAAACTGTCTTTCTTCTCGTGGGACTTTAGAAAGAATCAGAGAAGAGAAACATGACGGTACAGCCAGACGATCCCATATCCTTTATGCAGCTCATGGCTAAGAATGAGATGTCTTCCAAGGAAGACCAGTTTCAACTCAGTTTGCTGGCAGCAATGGGCAACACGCAGCGAAAAGAAGCTTCCGATCCATTGGCATCCAAACTCAACAAGGTATATGAACAACAACAAATTACATTTACATAGCGCCTTTTATGTCGGAAGGATGCTCCGAGGCACTGGACTGTGAACGATAATAATAATCCTTGCATTTGATGTTCACCTTATAATTACATAGAGACATCTCAAAGCGATTCACAATATACTGTAAAGTCAATGTAAAGTGGATTTTGTGGGTGAAACACGGCAGTCAATAAGATATATCAATGCCTTATGAATAACTTTTTTAAAATAGTTATTAAATCTTGTACATTGTACCAATAGTCATTGAAAGCTAAATGTCCTGCGCAAATAAAGTCTTTCCACAGGGCAATTTACCTACACTACAGGCTCTTCTCATTTCAGTCAAATGACCGACTTGTGAAACTATTTTGCATTACCAGGAGTTTTTTTTTCATCCTCATCTCCTGCTGCCTGCAGCAGAACTCAGCCTGCAGACTGTTGCTCATTCAAACACTTCGCGTATCACCATACCAGTGCTAAATACCACACTAGGGCTTGATCAACTTGCTCATAATGGAAATTCTAATTTCTTTATCAAATGTAATAACGCAAATAAACCGATCTTCATTCTGAACTGGATTATTAAGATTGTTCAGAAGAAATCTTGTTTTTGCTTTTGCAGGTCACCCAGTTGACGGGTTTCTCAGATCCAGTGTACGCTGAAGCCTATGTCCATGTTAATCAGTACGATATCGTTCTTGACGTCCTTGTGGTAAATCAGACCAGTGACACACTTCAGAACTGCACCCTGGAATTAGCCACACTGGGTAAATTGCAGCAATTGAAAAATATCCCACGGTTTTGTGGATTAGGGATGGGAAGAAATGCCGTGGATTGTCTTGATTAAAACCACTAAGCAAAGATATACGGTTGTCTGAACAATGATGTACCAATTAGAAATGTTTTGCAGTTGAAATAGCCAAACTCTCTGAGAATTGGTTACCAGGTCTGTTTGACTGGGTCGTAAACTGCCAGTGCAATGTTTCTTCCCGACTCAAATATATTTGCAATACAGTTGCACAACCATTGACATAAAATTGTTGCCATCGCAGTAAATGGACTTATAATTCTCAACCGTAACAATTGGTTCCATTTCGCTGGAGAGTTTAAAATTGTAAAACTACATGATTTCCTTTTTGTGTTGAGCTATTTTGGTGGACGAAAGAAGGGAATAAGTTTGGAGAAAATCACGTGACATGTGTAATTTGATAATATAACTTAGTCCAGAGAATAATCAATACTTTTAACATTAAAACATATTTTATACGGTTGCTTTTTAGTTGTTGACTTTCATGTATTCCAACAGGTGACCTGAAGCTGGTGGAGAAGCCCTCGCCTCTGACTCTTGCTCCTCACGATTTTGCTAATATTAAGGCCAATGTAAAAGTAGCTTCAACAGAAAATGGCATAATTTTTGGTAACATTGGTAAGTCCAGAAATATAACTACACATTGTTATTGAAGCAACCCTCCCCCCACCCCCCCCCCCCCACTACTGTTTGTCAGACAGAAAGAGAGATGCAGTTCTTCCAGCAAACTTGCTTTCTAACGGTGGTTTCTGTTGAACGGCCAGACCTCGTCTTTCTAATTGGACTCAAGCTAGAATGTCAGATTCCATGCCTCGTCCTTCCCTTTTCTATATTGAAAGGATGAAATTGCCCTGGCTATTTGTTGTGCTGTGCCACTCATCTTGTTCCTCTCTCTCTTGTTCATGTTTGTGTCAGTGTACGATGTGTCTGGAGCAGCCAGTGACAGGAACTGTGTGGTGTTGAGCGACATACACATTGACATCATGGATTATATCCAGCCGGCCTCTTGTACTGATGCTGAGTTCCGTCAGATGTGGGCAGAGTTTGAGTGGGAGAACAAGGTCAGACCACCGGTCACTAAATGTGTAGAGCTTTAGCAGTCAATTAATTGCATTGTCTCAACTGTTTTAACATTTTTAAAATATATACATTCCAGGTCACAGTCAACACAAACATCATCGACCTGAATGAATACCTGCAGCACATTCTTAAATCCACCAACATGAAGTGCCTAACTCCAGAGAAGGTGGGAGCTGTTTCGATATAAAAGAGTCTGTCATTACAAGTTCGTTGTATGCTTTTTTCTGGTGCGCGTGGACATTTTAATGTTGCTGAGTATTCGAGCAAGTCTCATGCTCGAGAGACAATTTAGCGTGTTCTTTCCCAAACTATTTTTGCAAACCACACAAATTCCAGGTGAAATGTTTCGCTGAGCTTTTGTATTGAGGTATGTGTGAGATTCTTCAGCTGTTACAGCTCAAATCAATCACAGCTTGATGTTTTGACAAGGATACACTAAATCTGTCAATCAGTCACACCATTGTTCCTTATGCGTACGTGTGCGATCAATCGTTGGAAGTCATAATCTAAGATGGAATGATAACTCATTGAAAATAAATAGTCAGCGTCATTGTATTTGACTTCGACTTGTTATAACCTCAATATAACTGGATGTGGTGCATCCTTTTTCATGGGCCCTGTCGTTTTGCAAACACAGATCTTGATTTAAATAGAGGAGGTGGGGGGAGGAGGATGTGAAAAAAAAGGTTACTTAAAAAAAATTACATTGTGGTAGGAGTGAGCAAAGCTTTTTTTTTAAGGAGCAGCTATCAATAGTCTTGTCAACGCATCAGCCTTTGATGTGGATTACAGTTAGTTGCCCATTTTGTGTAACCACACCATCGGGCCCACCTTTTACACGTTTTCTTAAAAGGAGTTTATTTGTTTTAGTGAAAACTAACAAAACTAATCAGCAAATTGATACCTTTGATTTCTCCCTATTTTAGGATCTGATGTAAACCTCTTTTGTGTTTCAGGCCCTTTCCGGTTACTGTGGCTTTATGGCTGCCAACCTCTACGCTCGATCCATATTTGGAGAAGATGCTCTTGCAAATGTGAGCATAGAAAAGCCAGTTCACCTCGGGCCAGATGCTCCGGTGTCTGGTCACATACGCATTCGGGCAAAGAGTCAGGTCAGTAGTCTATTCTGGTTACAAAAGACAACAACAAAATTACATTATTACAAAATTACATTTGTAAAGTGCCTTTTACGTCGAGAGGACGACCCAGGGCACCGAAAATAACTGATTTATAGCTATTTTTGCTTTGATTTGCCAAACTTCATGTGTTTTTGTAAGTCAAAACCAGTTATACTGCGATTAGTTGTTGGTTCAAAACCTCCAAGATGCAACTAATATATAATGTGCTTTACACGTGTCCAATTAGTAATGCCTTGATTATATCTTGACTATCTTCTTTACAGGGAATGGCTCTAAGCCTGGGGGACAAAATCAATCTATCTCAGAAGAAAACAAAAGGCTAGGTTTCAGAACAGAAGCGTCTTTCCATTAGCTTGAAGTAATGTGTTCTGCTTAATCCTGTTATCTCTATATTTGCCTACACACAGAAGATCAGAGACCGTCTTTTATCCTGAGTATGTTGAAGAGAGCTAGCAGTTTTATGGCGCTCTTCATGAGATCAAGTTTCCATTATATATTTGAAGAATTGTAGATTTTCCTTTTGTCTATTTCACGTCTCGCACCTGATGTGTTTCTTGTTTTACACAGAGGTTTCTTAATTATAATAAAGATTACCAAGTTCAACATGCGCACTGTTTTCATTTGGTCACATCTTGGCTCGGTTCATTGTATATCTGAAGAGAGATGGTTTGGTTGGTAAATTTAATAACTACGATTGAACTGAGGCACAGAGACCAAGAAAGTGCCATGGTTCTATACCTGAGGCAAGGTAGCCATAGCATTGCTATAATTGACCTTGGTTCACCCGCATTCAACTTCCTACAGTCAAGTGACCCATGATGAAGAGTACTTATTTGTAAGTGGTAACTGCACAGTTTTAACTGCTCAAATTCAGTTGAGACAAACCTTCCTCCCTGTTGGGCTTTGGTTTGTTGAATCTTAATTAAGTGACATGGAAAATGAGACTATCAGACTGCTTTCTGCACTTTGGTATCGTACCATATATCATAAATAAGGTAATGTGGAGTCCTGTGGCGCCTTTGTTTGAGCACTCGCCTTACAAGCGAAAGACCTGGGTTCAATTCCAGGCTGGGTGAAAGCTTGAGCAAGTTTTCTTACTCCACACACCTAATAATAATCCCTAAAACTTTGTTTTTTAATTGATCATTTCAATCCATGACTGTTTATGGGATGCTGCTGTGCGGAATTGGCTGTTGCGTGTCTCCCACAAGTATACAGTCAATTCACATTACAATATATTCTGTGAAGCGCTTTGAGACGTCTAGAAGATGTGAATGCTATATCAAATGCAAAGATTATTATTAAGTGCCTTCTTTATTTAGAGCACATATGCATCACTTCACCACAGTACCTATTTAAAAAAATATATATATCCTTAAAGGTCTAGAGTCATAAACATGAACAGATATAGAATTCTATTGCACAGAACGAGTTCATTCAAACTATTGTCCTTGAGCCGGCTCCTGGAAAGAACTATCCAATTAGTCTCACTCCCCCATTCTCCCCATAGCTTCGGAATTTTGTTCTTTTCAAGCAAATTTCCAGTTCTTCTTTCTAAAGTTATTTCAAATATCCATTTTAAATCTGCTTCCGGCGGCCGGGCTTTCAGCCAATTATCCTGAATCTCGACCGCGCCTTCGGCTGCCCCACTAACTCTTCCCCCTCCCATTCCCTCTTCCCTCTCTCATTCCCCCTACTCCGACCCTCCCCCCCACCCCCACCACCGCTCGGGTTCCGATCTGACTGTTCAGCGCTTTGGGACGTCCTCCCAACATGAAAGGCGCTATATAAGTGCGATTTTGTTGTTGTTGTTGCTCTACCGACCATTCAGTCTCATAACAGTTGGCTGCGTAAACAAATTTAATCTCCCCTCTGGGTCCTTCGCCAATTATCCTGAATCTATGTCCTTCATGACACTCAACATTTGGAATATTTCTGACCAATCCACATCATTCCACCATACACCATGAGGTTCATACTCCTTTTCCTCCTCAGATGTGCGGTTGTTACATCGGGGATGATTTGTTAGATTGTGTTCTCTGCAGTAGTACTGTATTCACGTTGTAATTAAGTGCCTCCAGTTTCGGAGCAACAGGGGTTGGCAGAGATGGCATTCGGCTTGGATGAACCATGTGCAATCTTCTCCTATTGTTTCGTACTAATGAGGCACAGAAGGAGTATAAGTGGATATCTTTGGCGGAAGAGCTTGGAGCCAGCGTTCTGTGGACCGAAAAGAAACTCGTCTCTTTGCCCGAGTTCTGAATTAAACCGAGCCAGCTGTGGATGCTGACTGCCAGACTCTGGGAGCGGCAGGTAGCTCTAAACCAAGGAATTGCCTTCGTTTCAACGTTCGTTGAGCTGCCATCAATGAAATCAGTGGATCGATAAATAATTAAATCAAATAATAAAAATACATAATTGACCAAAATTAAAATAAGAATTAACCCACCACAGTTTGTGGGACACTGCTGTGCGCTGCGTTTTGTGCACAAAATATACCATCAATTCACTAGTATATTATTCTATGGCATATTTTAAGCAGCACCACTTGATATGTTCTATGCTACTGGAATGAACAAACCTTTCCCCATTTGTGAATCCCCACATCAAAATTTTCAAGGTGTCCATTACAGTTCCTGTTCGGAGAAGATATGCACCAAGGCAGCTAAATAAATGTTTGCCGACAAAACATTGTTATTGCCAACATACTCTGGGGAGCTGATCACCAACTTAACTTCTGAAAATTACTGTGAGGAAAGACTTCAGTTTACCTTCCTTGACTACAGATCAAAGCTGACTTCACACTCGGATGTGTGTAAGGGCACAACAAGTTTGCCTCTTTCGTTGTTTTCTTTGTGTGCATTGTGTGGTTAAAAGGCTTAGAGAAACAGGTTACTGACCCACAACTGCAAGCATATTACACTGCTTCTGACCTTTACAGGCATCTGTGGTTTTCAAAATAGGCCAGTTTGGGCTGTGCACAATCCCTCCTTCCATACAGAAGTGCAACCATTAGATAGGATGATCGTAAAATTCTTTAAAAGGTAAGGGAGAGAGCTGGGCAGTGGGATTGAGTTGCTCTTTTCAAAGAGCCGGCACAGACTAGATGGGTCGAATGGCCTCCTTTTGTGCCGTAAACTTCTACGATTCTATGAAAAGATCCAGTATTTGCTCTGTATTTGCCGGCATGTCTGCACTTGTGCAATCTCCCACAGCTTTACACTGGGCATGTACACTACAACTGCATGTAATGCTATAATAATGATACTAATAACAATACTGGCAGTGTATGTTGATGTAAATAGGAGAGTGTTACATTTCCCATACGCTTAAAAAGCTCCATTCATTTCTGTTTGTGCTACAGTACTTTCAACACTTTGTTTGCATGATGCCACCGACTTGCAGAGAATGCGTGATGATCCTGCAAATTCCACCAGAGGGCAGCATTCTCTGCATTGCCCCTGCAATAGCAGTGGAGGAGACCGTGTCATGGCAGGAGAATGTGTTCTCTGTGCAGGGTCAGGAGATAGAGGTTACAAATACTGTGCAGGGGACCAGAGAGGGTGACCTGAGGCAACTGAACAGCCACAGGGAACTACACATTGCAAGAATGTTTTTCTTCCCCATTGAGGAAACATTTTGGAGGAGACTGAATTTCTATTGCAGTCCACATAATTCAACCCAAATATGCCCATCATCACAAACCATCAGAAGTCCTTATTTTGTTGTAATCATTGCATTTGATATATTGTCTTACACATCCAGAGGATGTCTCAACAGTGATTCACCCAATTTAATGTACAGTGTACGTAGACCAACACAGCAGCCAACTGGAGTATATGAATCACCCACTAACAGCTCTGAAATGAATGTAGTGGGTTTTCAATAATTTGCACTTATATTGCACTCCACACAAGGTAGCGTCTCAGAGCTTAAAAGTCACAGAGCCTAATTCCGAGCCGGGTGTGTTGGTGGAGAGGTTGCACGGTCAAAGAGGAAATTAAGCACCATCCTGAAGGATATTTCATAGTCACAACACAGAATCAGGTCTTTGTGGAAACTGTTGCCAGATGCAGTCTTTAAAGCAGAACATTATGAAAATCTTTAACTTTGCAGTTTTAAGAATCTAAAATTTTCTTTTGGGAAAAAAAAATAAAAGAGACCGACCCCAAGTGCTAAAACTTACGTTAGTGAGTTCATTGGGCTGTTTCTTTTTGTGTAAAAAGATTTGAAAATTTACAAAATAGGATTTTCAGACAAAAGAAAGATGGAGTGTTGAACGGGTTCAAAAATAGATTGTTTGTGTCATCTTTCCCAGAAACTGATGTACTCTGACATGTGCTAGGAACCGGGGGGGGGAAGCAAAACACTCAAAGTAAAACCAGCAGAACACAACAAGATGGGGATAGAAACAGTGACACTGAAAATGATCATCACCTGCTTCTCCCTCTTTGCCCATCTGTACCCAGCTCAGATACACATCCCTGATTGTCCAGCGCTTTGGGACGTCCTCCCGACGTGAAAGGCGCGACACAACTGTAATTTGTTGTTGTTGTCTTCCGACTGCACCCAGAGACATTGCTGGTTGACCGTGCCTCTGATCACCTTCTCTCTCTCCCTGGCTCAGCATCAAACTGTGCCATTGTTAAGCCCTCTGAGACATGACCACCCCTTACATACAAACGGCACTATACAAACACAAGTTGTTCTTGTCTCCAGAAACACTGACTGGACTCCTTTTTTATTTCAATTGGTAGCAAAAAAAAGGGATGTGAGACCTGTCTGGAAACTATTACAAACATTGAGCCAGTTTCCTTACTGCACACGCCTCTGTTTACCTTGCAATAAGTAAGAACCCTACTTAGATTGGCGGATCGCTTTTCCAGGGGTCATAGTCCCTTCAAAAACTACATTTTGCCCACAAAATATACAGTTAATTAACTTTGCAGTATTTTTTATGAAGCTCTTTGAGACATCTAGAACACCTCATAAGGCACTACATCAAATACAGGATTATTATCATGATTGTTATTTGGCATTTCCCTGTTTGCTGCTGCATTTTGTCATGTTATTCCTTTGCTCTTTCCATAGGTTTTATTGTCTTTGATTTATAAAAAAAATGTATTCTCCTTTAATGAATTTTCTTTTCCCCAGCGTTTCATCACCTTCATCAATAATCCTGTTCTCTGTCTGAAGTCTGTCTGTTTTCATCCTCTGCTCATATGCTTTCTCTGTCTCTATGTCTATGTCTAAACACTTCTCTGCCTCACAATGTAAATTTCATTTGCAACACAAAGACATCTACTATGCGCTGATCACTAAAAATAGCAGTCAGTTTTTCCTAAAACAGAAACGTATGGTACACCCCAAAACATGAAATTTACAAACCTGTCTGCAAGTAACTCTGAGTGATTCATTGGGTATGTTTTTATTCTCTATTATTAATTGTTATATCATTAAATTTTAACTGAATGTTCACACATGTGCTCCAATGCTCCCTGAGTCCCTGCACTGTAGAGTCTTGTAAGCATATTGGTTAGATCGCTGACCTCGCAAGCGGGAGGACCTAGGTTGGATCCTGGATGGTGCGAAACCTTTGGGAATATTCCTTATTCCATTTGCCTCTGTTTACCTAGTAGAGTAGTAAGTAGGAACCTGGTTGTTAGTCGATTGGCAGATTGCTTTTTTTCAAGAGGGTAATAATCCCTTTCCCGCCCTTTCCAACAAAATATATGATCATTCAGTCACTCAATCCCTGGCTATTTCTAGGAATCCGCTGTTAGCAATTAAGTGCTGCATTTTGCCCATAAATACAGTCAATCCACTTTACAATATACAGTAATTTGTGTCTTATTTCACTTTGAGGCAGTTCAACAATGTGATAAAGAGCTAGATCAAATGCAAGGATTATTATTATTATTATTTCAATGAGGAGATTATGACAAAATGGTATTGAAGATAAATAACTGTGACCCATTTGGCTATTCGTTGCTTTGTGCAAATTGTAAGCTAAAAATGGGGAGGTTTAATGCCAACTTCATTTACACTTGCAGCTTTTGCTGAAAAATCTTCAACAGGGAAAGCATCAGGGCATCTGACATCTGGCTGGATAGTGGTGCTGTCAGGTTCAAAAAGGATTTATTAATAATAAATAATCTTTTCCATTTAATAATAACTCTGTAACATGTGGGTGAGAAAAATCAAAGCTGTTCACAGGAATATCTGTAAAGTGTAGTGACGGTGTTTAGTGCAGCGACTGTGTATTAGTGGACAAACGCAACCGCCAATTATGGCGCTGAGATTAAGTACATGGCTTCTATCACGAGACACCGTTCTTCAATCAGTTGTTTCTGACTTATCCACTGTTGGGTTTGGTGAAGTGATAACACGATGGCTGGGAAGTCGCGGTTACTTGGGATTCCTGAAATTACTGAGAACCCCAGTCATTTCTGTGAAGTGCTTTGCCACTTCTCCATGATGTGATAAGGCGCTAGATCACTTAGCCTAGTGAAGAGTTCGCTCAAAGCTGTGGATTCCAGTATCAACAAACATTGTGAGCAGAGGGGCTGAGATTTAGACGTCAATATAAACAAAGTCCTCTTTGCATTAGGAGTTATTATTTCAAGGGGTGGATTTTCTGAAGGGTGTATCTTTCTGATAGAGAGATTAATGTCAAGTGCTTAGCATATTGAGGTGCTAAATAGAAAATTTCTGTGAAATTTGAATTTAGCCTGGGAAGAAGAAAAATATATACATTTTTGCAAGTTCATTTAAAAATCTTGCTGTTAATGTGTTTTCTATAAACACCAGATTTGGGGGAATGAGGTCACTTCGACAAAGCATTTATTTTACCGCTTTATTTTTTCTGAGCTTATAATACAGTCACTGCACTTTACAATGAATCATGTGAAGCCCTTTGAGGCATCTTATAATATTATTATCATTATATGGTGATGGGCGAGAGTTACACTGTAATTTCATAATTATATAGACACAAGGCTTGAATTTACATCTAAGTACTTTTGATGCCAAAATACCATTAGATCTGGATCATAGAAAGTGAACTTGATGGAACTTGGTCTTTTTGCATCTAGCAATTGCTATGTTCCTATGACCCAATCAGTCTTTAATGTATTTTCTGAATAGCCCTTGTTAATAGCATTGCATTTTCTATACTTAATTATCACAGTCTTATTTTATACCAGTTTGTACTAACAACGTGGCATTTTCAAGCACTGTTTAATTGTTCATTATCCGATTGGGGATAATGATCTGGATTCTAGGGTCTGATCGTAAAACAGTGCTATTTAAACATTCAAAATGATTGAGCTTCCAGTATAATTAGCGACTCAAACTAAAATAACAACAAAGATTCTATTTCGAACTAGTTGTTAGAATAAATCTGTTATGTCGCACATTCTGGTTGACAAGACCAACTTACTTGATTCAGCAGTTACAGTGAGGATATTGTTCATTTTAACACTGCGGAGTTTAGCCAAAGCATACTCGCCCATTAATAATCAGGTTTGTCTGGTGTTAATGGAAAGTTTGAATCACCCCATTCCTCAGTGCTGAGGACTGATTTCTCGACGCACTTCATAAATATTAACCAGGAGACATTCTCAGCAAGCAGCCTCCAATCGAAGCAAGGGGGAATGACCGCAGTTACACACACCAGTTTAGGTAGCAAATGCAAACGTGTGAATAATGAGAGACAGTGGGCAGAAGTTTTGCAAATCAGCTGCCCTTTACAAGGCAAACAGAACCGTTGAAATAATTTGTGGGTGGATAAAGCTGGTTATGGCAACTGGCAATTTTCAGTTAGAATGAAATGATTATTTTTTGCACATAAGAACTGCAGCGTTCATCAGCAGCAGACAACACCCAGAAGAAACAACAACGACTACAAATTAACTGTGACTATTTGAGGGCAGGGTCCCTGTCGTAGTTACACACAGAATAGGGGTAAAACTATATGAAAATGATAGAGCTCACACCTCAGGTTCAGAACAATAATTTGTTGCATATATAAAGTGAACTCCATGTAATAATAATCCTTGCATTTCTAGATGTCATAAAGCTCTTCACTACGATTGACTGTATATTTGTGGGCAAAACGCGGCAGCCAATTGAGCACAGCAGTCTCCCACAAACAAACCATGGATTGAAATGACCAATTTATCATAGGTTTCGCGCTGCCTGGAATTGAAGCCATGTCTCTCACTCGTAAGGCGAATACTCTAACCACTGAGCTACAGGACTCCGAATAACTTGACCCTGGCTTAACTTGTCATTATCGCTCAAGTCATTATGTTGTCAATATCCCGGCTTCACTTATTTACATATTGATAAAGATATTCCTAACTTGCCGCTCTGGTTAATTCATTGCTGAGCCCGTTTCCTTGAAGTGACGTGTTATCATGAGTTTCCTGTACCATAGGCAGGTTACACATGTTACCACTGGAGCTATCCTCTTTAATCATTACTGTACTTTAATCATTACTGTCATTGCTTCAGTTCAGCGTGCCAGTACATGCAGCATGCTGGTTAAATTCTCATTGAATTTAGTATTTGTTAGTTTGTTTCCATGTTCCAAGCATTCAATTAACATTGGGATCAATACTGACATTGACAAGGCGTCTCACAATGTCAGAAATCCGTGGAGAATAATGTGCATTTATTCAAAAATGCAAAATACTGCAGATGCTAGAAGTTTTGCCTTTCTCTCGATTTCCAGGAGCTGCAATTTTTTGCATTCTGTTTACATTTAATTCACTGACACATGTCTTCTAGGAATGCCTACCGTGAGGGAGTTTTGCTCTTCTTCTATGCTGCCTGAGCTGCTGAGTGATCTCAGCGATTTCTGTTGTTGTTGTGCACTTTTATCCCAGTTCGTCCTGCAGTTACAAACAGCTCGTTTTCATTCAGTGTCAACGCCACTGCAAAGTTGCGTGCTTAATGTGTATAAAAATAAGTTCTCCAATTTGTACTTATTGCCCCCAAACAATGTGTTCACAAATGAAGCTTGCCCTATTCCACTGTTGTTCACAAAATAGTGAAACAGAATATTTTCTAAATGGTGAGAAACTAAGAACTGTGGAGGAACAAAGGGATTTTGGTGTCCAATCACACAAATCACCAAAAATAAAGAAAAGGGAAAAGCCCTGTGTGTTAGAAGTGCTGTCCTTTCGGATGAAATGTTAAACCCTCTGTTCCTTATGGTGGACATTAAAGCTTTCATGCAATAAGAAATAATAATAATAATGATCCTTATATTTGATATAGCGCTTTTTACATCTTCTAGACATCTCAAAGCACTTCACAGAATATACTGTAAAGTGAATTGACTGTATATATGTGGGTGAATCGCAGTAGCCAATTGCGCACACAGTGTCCCACAAACAGTCATGGATTGGATGACAACAATTTTTTGGGGTGGATTATTATCATGCGTGTGGAGTAGGAAAACTTGTCGACGGTTTCTCCCTGACCTGGAGTCGAACCCAGGTCTCTTGCTTGTAAGATGACCAGCTCTAGTGACCACTGAGCTGCAGGACCATACATCTGAGTTGCCAGACGAGGCCAGGGTCAAGCACTCAGGGATGCTATGTAAGTGCAAGTTGTTGTTGTTCAAAAAGAGAAAGCAGTTTCTCCTGGTGAACTATTCCCAAATACTGTATAATTAATTATTTACTCCATGACTGTTTGCCCAACAATGCAGTGCGCAAACTGGCTGGCGCATCCGCCATAAATACACAGACACTAGGCTGCAGTAAATCCCGCAAAGCCTTTCCGGACGTTTTGACGACGTGATAAGACACGATGAGAAATGCAAGGATTCTTATGATACTACTATATTTCAGGCCACGTTTGCACAGACAGTTTGTTTTCTGAGGAGCAGTTTACAAGGGATAAAGAATGCTGGAAAGGGAAACAGTTATTTTGGAAGGTTTGAAGCAGGGCAGGAGAAATTCACTGTACTATACCAGCATTATAATGCTGGCAAGCTGCTGGGATGCTTTTACTTCGCAGCTCACTGAAGCAGAAAAGTGACTTCTCCAGCAAGTTGGCAAGTGGAATTTCATTGTAATGATTAACTGAATGAGCACCACGGGCCGGCTGTGATATCACTGTTGTGATCACCGGGACCTTTGCTCTTCCTTCTTGCTGGTCATGTATCGAAGTGATTAAGTGCCATACTGCGTTAGGCAAGGTCAGCCTTGAAGCTATATCGCGAACAATGACAATTTATACGGATAAAACAATAGATAATGAACGAGAACGTTGTATAGTGTTCACATTTTGGCGTCAGCGGCTTTTTAAACAAAATAGTGAGTTACAACGTCTTCGGACCTTTGCAGTTTAAAGCAGTTTACAAGTCTCTTGGCAAGCTTAGATCCTATCTCATGTTTCTAAATGTAGAAATTCATTGTTTTAATTAAACTTATTTCGTATTATATCAGACAGCTACTCCAAAATTATTTCGAGCTCGTTATTTTTAAGACTTGGGGGGGTTCATCTTATTTTTGAATAATTGAAACAGAACGGCTTTTACAACCAGCGTTTCGCCCACAAATATACAGTCAATTCACTTTACAGTACATTCTATGAAATGCTTTGAGACGTCTATAAGATGTGATGAGGCGTTATATCAAATAGAAGGATTATTATTATTTATTATAACTTGTTTCTCCACCATTAATAAGGCAAGACTTCCCCTCACACATTAGCTACAAAAACACACTAAACATGATGTTGTTACTTCTACTTTAACGTGTGTGGCGATGTCATCCGCACATTTTGTTTGTTGTGAAACATTTATCTTTTTGAAATGTTGTTTATTTTGATCTTTACTGCTGTGTCAAGGTCTAACTGTCAACGTTACTGGATGTACAAGTCCTTAATACAGATACAGGTGATGAAGTAGAGCACATTATACCTCAATGTGAGAATATTTATACAATGACTAGAATTTTACAGTTGCTTCAAAACTGTTTCAGGTCATCACTTCTCAGCCTTGAGGTGATTTTATTTTTCAATCATTGAGACAGAGTAGCTCTCTGTCCACCCTCGTCCCAACTCGGGTCCAAATCCTTGACTGTCCAGCGCTTTGGGACGTCCTCCCGACATGAAAGGTGTTGTATTGTAATTGACCACAACAACAAAGTCAGTAAATATAAATATGATGTATCAGAGCTCATGATTACCAATTAAAAACCTATTGATTTATTTAAGAGCTCATTTGTGTTTTTCTCTCTCGTCCTATTAAGATCCTCGCCTGTTTTCACAGTCTCATATTTTCTACCCAAGAATAAGGCGAGCACTGCTGCTGGTTCTCTGGCCAATCAGTATTTTGTAAGTAGCTACTGGAAGCTACTTGAGAGCTGCCCAGAGTGATTGAAACCCCCTCTTTGCGGTTGCGTGCCTGGCGCCTAGTCAGCTGCTACCCACCGCTGTACTACTAGAGAGCACATGCCTGTGAATGTTCTTTTTGTGGCGGGCTTACAGTCGACACTGTTGAGATTGCCCACAGATATAATTGGTCATTCACTTCATGGCTGTGTGTGGATCACTGCTGGGCGCAAATCCACCGCCTCGTTCACCTCCAAATACCGCAGTCGATTCAGTTTATAGGGAAAACGGAAGGCAATGGTAACACACAGCAGGCCAGGCAGCGTCCAGAGAGAGAGGAAAATTAGTGAATGTTTCAGGTTGACGACCTTTCATCGGATTTCCAGCATCTGCAGCATTTTACCTACAGTTTGTCGTAAGATCGTTTGAAACGTCCATTCCATGAAAATGTGATGTAATTAATATTGTTAAAATATTATTAATATAAGAAGGCAGTGTTAGGGCTCGATTGCAATTTCTCTTCCACCCCCTCCCACCCCCTCCCACCCCAGCAAATGGTCTGATGACATTCACTTCTCTTTGTCTCATGTGTGAAGAAGAACAATCACTGAGAGGTTTAGTCACAGTGTGAGCGATAGCTTGGCATGAGTCACTGTCTTCAGGAAAGTACAAGAGAATACGGGAAAGAAAGGAGGAGGAGGGGGGGTGGGGTGGTGGTTGGGGGGAGGGGGCAGCTGATATCATCATGACCAGTAAAAGGAAAAATTGAAACAAAAAAATCTGCCTTCCAAACTCCCATCTTGGGCTCCCATTTGTCTTTGTGAATAGCTTTGATACATTCTGATATGTAGCAAACAATAGTAATAATCTTATTATAGCGTCTTTCATGTCGGGAAGATGTCTCAAAGCCATGTACTGTAAAGTGCAGTGCCCCCTGTATTTTTTCAGGCAAAAGGGCAATGTGCTTTTGGAGCAAGCACTCGGAGACCTAAAGGACGGATGTTACGCTCAAAGGATTGGAAGGGTGGGTGCTGCATAAACTCAAACTGTCGCCACTTTTGTTGAGACTTTCCACCCACGCCACGTGTTGAGTGAGTGCAGTCTGATAGAGGGATGCTGTGCAAATAGATATACATGCACATATATATATATATATACACACGTGTGTATATATACAGTAATCTCCTGATAACTTGTTGCTCTGAGAGAAAAGAGCTCAGCCGCGAGTTATCAGGGAACGGCGAGTTAAGCACCTGGGTAAATACCTGTACTGCACTTAAATAAATGTGGATTGGATATTGGCAGCATGATTGGCTTTAGGGATGTGACTCCAAGTCCCACGTTGGGACATAGCCTAAGATGACACTCCTAAGCGGTGCTTGCTGTGTTTGCATTGTTGGAGGTGCCGTCCTTAGGATGAGATGTTAAACCAGGGTCCTGTCTGTCTGTTTAGATGCACGTTAAAGATCCCATGGCACTGTTTGAAAAGAGAAGGGAGTTTCTCCCAGTGTCTTAGTCAACAAATCCCCCAAATAAAATTGGTCACTCACTCCATAGCTGCTTGTGGAACATTGCTATGTACAAACTCGCTGCCACGTTTCACCCACAAAAACACACAATCAATTCATTTTACAGAATATCCTGTGAAGTGCTTTGAGACAACGACAACAAAATTACATTTATAGAGCTAAAAAAAATTACACGGTCAATTCACTTTATAGTGTATTCTGTGAAGCGTTTCGAGACGTCTCAAAAACGTGATAAGGCGCTATATCAAATGAAAGTGTCAGTATTATCTATACTAATAAAAACTAGATTTCTGTCAGCCAAGAACACAATAACGGGTTGATGTAGAGACATGATTTATACCATCACGGAAAGGTCTTTCATGTGGGGGCTTCATGGGTGTAGGATCTCCTATCGTTAATGAGCTAGATTAAAACTCTGAATTAAAAAATGCTTCAATTAAAAGCACAAAAAGCACAAAAAAAAGTATGCATGGTAAAAAAAAACCACTACAACAAATTGGTCATTTCAACCCAAGACTGTTTGTGTAGGACCGGCTGCCGCGTTTGGCCCAGAAACTATACAGTCAATCCGCTTTACAGTATATTCTGCTTTGAGACGTCTGGAAGACGTGGAAAGTGCTGTATCAAATGCAAGGATTATTATTAATGTCCGACTGTATATATCTACACGGTATGTATACTGTATATAATAATAATATGGGGAGCCTCATGCATATTCCTACTAGCCTACTTTGCATCTGATTAGCATACGCAATGAGCGCAGGGGCTGAGTGTGTGTGAGAGTGAGAGTCAGTCAGTCAGTGAGTGAGTCAGTCAGTGAGTGTAGCCGCTCGGGAGGCAGCACAGGAGCCGCTGAGTGCAACTGGTCCCCAGTCTTTCCTCTGTCCTCTCCCTCCCTCTCACTCACTCACTCGGAGCTGATTGTATCCCCCTCCCCTCCCTCCTCCTCTTTTCCCTTCTCCTCTCCCCGGGTATTAATAACCCGCCTTGTTTTCTGACCCCGTGTGTGTGTGTGTGTGTGAGAGAGAGAGTGAGTGAGAGAGACAGAGAGAGAGAGGGGGGGAGTTTCGGGGGGTGGGGGGGAGGCCAGGAGTGAATAAGTGAGTGAGTGAAAGGGAGTGAGGAAGAGAGTGTGAGAGTGAGTGAGAGGGAGGGAGTGAGTGAGTGAGAGGCGGGGGGTGTGGGTGGGGGGGGCACCAGAGGCCGGGCCCGGGGGCTCCCCGTTACCATGGCAGCCGCGAGGGACGGTGGAGCGGCTCAGGAGAAGTTCAAGCTGGTGGTGGTGGGCGGCGGCGGGGTGGGCAAGAGCGCCCTGACCATCCAGTTCATCCAGGTCAGTGCCGGAGCCGGGGGGGGAGGGGGTTAACCTCCCCGGGGGGGTGAGGTGAGGGCGGGGGGTGGGGGGAGGGTAGTAATCTAACCCTCGGCTTCGGCCTAAACCCGTCAAACCACAAGGACTCAGCCTTGGTTTCAGAGTCTACCCCCCCCCCCCCCCCCCCACACACACACACACCTCTCCAACGGTGCCCCTCGCTGTCATATGTACATATGTATATATATATATGAATGTGTATGTATTTGCTGAATATATTTTTATTGCTTTAAATGGCGCCGCTGGTCTTCTGGCTGCTGCCGCCCCTTTCCCTCTATCGACATGTCTGTCTGTGTGTCTCTGTCTGTGTGTGTGTGTGTCTCTATCTGTGTGTCTATGTCTCTTACGTGTGCGTATGTCTGACTTGTGTGTGTGTGTGTGTGTTTCACTAAGTCTGTGCGTGTGTGTCTTTCTGTCTGTGTGTCTCTGTGTATGTTACTCTGTGCGTGTCTGTGTCTCTCTATCTCTCTGTGTGTGTGTGTGTGACTGTGTGTTTGTGTCGATCTGTTTGGGTCTATGTGTGTGTGTGTGTGTGAAAATCTGTGTGTCTCTCTCCCTAGTACTCGCCCCTCTCGCTGTCGACCAGAGCGGCGTCTTGAGTTTGGTTTAGAAACTCGAAGCCATTTTTTGTTAATAATCCCCTTTCATTTTTATATCTTTATATAACATAGAATTTTTTTTTAAAAATCACTCTGTCCCCTGTTCTGTCTGCCCCCCGCCCCCCCCCCCCCCCCACACACACCTCCCCCCCACACACACCTCCCCCCCCCCCCCCCCCACCCCCCACACACCTCCCCCCACAGACACACTCTCACACGGTTCTTCTTCACAAGGAATAAAACTTCCCACTGGGAGAGGGAAGGGAGGGAGGGAAAGGGAGTTTAATGCTCCCGTGACCAGACAGGAGAGGGGGAAAAAAGAGGTTTAACAGGATCGGGATCGCGGTTGTGTTTGGTTTTTATTCCCCTCCAGGTTTTAATTCTACTTTCAGGAGCGCAGACAGCTTTTGTTTTTCGGGAACCTTGTGTGTGTTTTGGTATGAAATTGGTAAAGCCTGGTATCCACATTGTTTTTCTTAATATAACACAGAAAATATATATATATATATATATATATATATCTACAGTACATCATCTTTTCAATTCATTTCTAGATCAATTGTTTTTATTTCAAAATGTGCAAAAGAAATATAGGGTCCCCCCCCAAAAAAAAAAAATATATAGGGACCAAATCTTAAAAATCTTGGGACTTTTTTCTTTGACGCGAATCGGAAACTGGGTCTAAAATCTTTGCTAACTTGGCTGGTGGAGCCCCACCCAGAAAGTTCACCCACTCACTCACTTACTGACTTGGGAGGGAACCCGTATGAAACGTTAGTTGGGCTGACCAGAGCGACCGGGCGTTTTGTGTGGATCACTTTAACAGGGAGACTGGTCCTGTTAAAATAGCGGTAACTGATCTAATTCCAGGCAGCAGTGGGTTCTTTTTGCTTGAATGATTGCCCCCCCGCCGACCTCTCGGTTTGTTTCCCTTTTAACGTTTCTTTGAACCGTGACATAGTGGAAACATTCCTCCCTTTTGACTTGACAAGACTCTAGAAGTGATTTAAAAGGAGTTTGGGAACTTGCTCTGTTTTCGTTTCCCTCCTGCACCCCCCCCCCCCCCACCAAAAAAAATGGTTACGAGTTAAGAGGGCAACATTTTTTTTCTTGAATGACTTGTATTGATAAATTGCAAAGTACCATTAAAACAGCTGCCGCATTTTAGCCACAGTGTCTGCCTACAACTGCTCTCTTTACAGCTGTCATTTAATTCCTGTCGCCTGACTGCAGCAAACGTTCCAGATCCTGTACACCATTTGTGTCAGTGCTCAGCACTCCATTCTATAATGATTTTTTTTAAAGATATACCTCTGACTGCAAACATTTTTTTTCACTTCAGTTTTCTCTCCTCTGCTGAAGGCATTGACTGGTATATTGGAGTAAGCTTACAGACGAGTTTCCTGGTACTATATCTTGCCCAAATTCTCAATGTCGGAACCTCCATGCTAAGTGTTGACACGTTATTTTAACTATGGATATTGCTGTTCTATCCTCATCTGATGTCCACAGTTGTACATATTGCAGCAGGGGGACACTTGATAATGATCTGATTGCAGACAGTTCAGTGTAGTGGCCTAAATCATCCTTTCTGGTAACACTATCTTGAGATTGATTACCCTCTTAACTGTGTCTTTTTTTTGCCTTTATTGGCCTTAAAATTTGCAACCCTGAACTAAATCTGTTTTGTCCTACTGTCTTAGTGTATGCGCAAGTATTGTTTTGTTTCTACTGTCCCTATGCTATTTAACGCCTTATAAGCTTCTCTAGGATTTGGGTAACACTTCTATGTTGAGTGTTTCAAGCTATAAGACCCTCTTCTTCGACCTTGTCTTCGGTCACACTCCTTCCTGCCCCCTCCCCGATCCCCAATCAATTCCAAAACACTGATTGTCCAATGCTTTGGGATGTCCTCCCGATGTGAAAGGCGCAATACAAATATGCAAATGTAATTTTGTCATTGTTGAAATCCAAGTATGACTTGCTCAGAGTACTGACTCTGGAGGTCTAAAATGAACTCATTTGGTTAGTATCATGTATGCCATGTTTATGGTTGCCTTACCTGGCTAAGACATGTGTGATATTCTATTAATTGCTGAGCATATAGAATAACATAGGTTAGCATGTGTTGCAAGGATGAAATACATGCCATGTTATTCATTATCTTAATAAACTATTCAAACTTGCTTTTGTTAGGGGTCACCAGATTCTTATAAGAATATCACTGCTTGTATATTTTAACACACCATCCTGTGTATAGTACAGTACTATGCTGTAAAAAGCCAGAGGGCAGGAAAGGTACTTGCATTCCATACCTGTTGAATCATGCTATTTAGGTCAAATGTTCTCAAGTCATCAGCCCTGTGCACGTTTGTTTTGCACCACTTTCTTATGGATAATCCTGTAAAATTGCCGTATCAAATAGATTTGAGTGGCAGAATATTCAAAATGTCATAAGAAATGCTAAATGTTGAAGTTGTCTGCTCTTTTGCATGCCTGGAATATAAAATCTCTCAAATGCTAAACTACAGAGCTGTTGAATGCTGCACTAATGTCCTTGTTGTCAGTCAAAGAGTTGAAGACAATTATGCATCCTGTTTTTCATTTAAATGAGTGAGGACTGAAACAAAAATAGTGGTCTTGGGTGACAAGGGAATCTTTTCATTGAGATTCAGATGGCATTCACAGTGCTGCAAACATAGCTTATGTTATATAATGTTTCTCTTTTCTCTTCCCCTGTCAATGGAATGCATTGTATAGTACAGTATCTAGAAATGTTTGTAGGGTTTAGCATTCTCAACTTTTGTTTAAACTTTGTTTGAAAGCTTGCAGTAGTTCAGTATTCAGATGAACATTTGAAACTTGTGTGGTTGAACCAGGTTTTTGGAAAGTTAACGGACTCGATCAACATTTGACACAGAAGCCCTTCCAACGACTTTGTTTTTCTAAATTGGCCACCCAACTGTGCCTCATGTAGTTTGGGTTCAACATTTTGAACAAACCTCCTTACTTGGCATTTTATTCTAGTGATTGGAAAAAAAAAAGAGTGCTCTAAAAAAAAATCACCTTTTCTGTATTTAATTTTTTAAAATTATATGGAATTTATTTTTGTCTGTTTCAAAAATTGAATCAGTCAGTCCCTAAAAATTCTAGTATGTGTTACAATTTAAAAGGTTTATGAATGCAGTTTACATACCTCTGTAATTACAGGAATTGTCTTGTATCTTCTAGGCAATTTTTTTTTAATGTGCTACCCATTTGCTGAAATTAAGTGAATTTGTGGTTCTAGCCCTTGTGACTGAGGAAAGACCATCAGTGCTTGCTTATCTTGCTGACTCTGTTTGGTGGTTCATTATTATATATTCAAAATATCTGTAGGATAAAATGGGCTTTACTGCACTGCATGAACAACCTACTGAGAAGTTAGTCTTGAAGGAGTTGAAAGTTTTGTTGAGAAATCCAAAATTCCATATCACAAGAAAAATGTACATTGTATGTACACCGTTCACATTTATTCCCTCAACTTCAGGAGTAAAGTCGCATAAGAAGTAGTAGTTCAGGCATCGCGATCCAATACTGATGGTTCAAAATTATGAATTGGTTTTTAATGTGGCAAAACAGTATGCATTTCAGAGAGCTTGAAGAATGCTTACTTTATTGTCATAATGGAGTTACATTATTAACGTGAATTCCCAATTGAGTGCTGTTGCTCATAAAATCTGGAGTTACAATTTTATAACACTTTGGAAATCCCAACAGGAGCTTTAGCCTCCTAATCAATGAAGAGCTTTAACTTCAAAAGCATGCAGAGTTATTTTATATCTTCAGAGATAGAAAGGTTTCTGAAACCTTTTTTGTGGAAGTTCCTAATGGGACTTGATTCACTCTGCAATGTTATGCATTTACCACCCAGATAGTGCCTAAGCAAAAATTGATTCGAGGGGCTTTTGACAAAGTAATCTTGACTTCCAGGATGTCTTTGATGGTAACTGATTTGTACAGGAATATCTGAAAATTAAGTACAGTACTCGTTACTGCATTTGGTGAGCTTTACTTTTGCCTGTAAAGATTTCTGAATAACTCATATATAGATATATATATATATATATATATATATATAGATATATATATATATATATATATATATATAGATATATATATATATATATACTGTAGTACTTTCCCATATATTGGGGGAAATTGTATTTTCTAATTTCTGTACAAATTTGCTGATTATTTTTTATGTTAAAATGGAAAGTGCTTAAATTGAAACCACTACAGTACTTTGATTTTAGTGCCACTGAAACCCCAGTTTTCTTAAATTCTGAACTGTATTTTGTAAGAATCCATACCAATGTTATTTTAAGAACTGAGTAGAGGTTACAGCCTTTATATTTCATTGATCTGTTTGGGTGGGTCTAAGTGGCTGTGGCAGGAATTTAGCTGTAAAGAAAACAGTGGGGTGTTGCAATCTGTGAGCACCTTCAAACACAAACACTCAAGTTGCTTGATTGTCTAGTATGTAAGCAAATAACCCCCCATGACAAAATAGACTATGTAGAAATAAAATGTACAGGATAGAGAGACTTTAAGTTACAAATCAATCTAATAACACCAAAAGCTTCTATTGTAAAACACCATTTGTTCAATCCAGCTGGGCATCAGAATGCCATGATCAATTATTCTGTGTACAATTTAATTTCTCCGAGAGTATCATGTAATTGCTGTTCTATAATCATTTAACATAAACTTAAATAGAAGTTCTGTTGAGTTTATTTCGTAAGTTTCTGCCCTGAAACAATGCACTGCAGCATGTGTAATCGGTTATTCCAATTTTTCACTTATCCTGCAGGGAGGAGCTGGTTTTAATTCAATATTGTTGCTGTACATTTTGTAAAATTAGCTCCAAGGCCATCAGATAAGATGATTCAGCCCACAGACATTTCCAAGTATACTGCTAGTATTCTTTTCCTTTCCTTTACTCTACAAATAGTGGCATCTTATCAGTTATTTTTCACACTCTACCTCACTGAGACCACCTTGGTAGAGATGGCCAAACGTGCTCCTCCGGGGAAGTATGCATGTTGCAGTAGCTGTTTATGAACTAAAGTATATTAAGCTGATGATGTAGGGTATTTACAGATCATAAAAGCATGATCCTTCTATGTTGTTTTTAATTAACTTGTTGCTGCAAAGAGTCTATATGTTCCTAACAATAAAATTGTCCTTATATGTGAAAAATAGGAAAATCTGGTTGATTTATCCTGGTTACACAAATGCGGAGAGATTGGAGTTAAAAATACACACTTGTGGATAAGGGCTGGTTGGTCAGAAGATTCTCTTGTACAGTGTTAATGTTTTAATACACCAGTGCCAGGAAAATAAAATCATGTGAAAATATAATGGGACATAGCTAGCTGGCTTAGAGATGTTTCTGAATGTGAGGCAACATATAGGAATGCATCGATGAAATTATGTATTTGCCAATGGATTCTGGTCTTTTGTCTTGTATTCTTAGCACCATAACTCCTCATGGCTGACTTCAGCTTTGTTTAAATCTGCATTCTTGCAAGAAATAAATGATCAAAGGAATTGCCAAGGGGCCAAATATCATACCTAGCTGTGCAGGTGCTTTCTTTACATTGCTTTGCCCACGTCACACCCATGATTGTTTCTTCTTCTGTGAGAAATTTCCTCGCACTCCATATTCCCTGATGCTTTGTGGGGTACAGTTGATACATCTGTTTCTTACTAAGAATGTTTTTCAACATTAAGACGGAATGTAGCATGATACAGGAATACAGTAATCTGTTTTATTATGCAGATTATGTCCAAAATAGGTTGTTTAAATCAAGTGAGGAATATAAATTCTGGAGAATTGCATTTAGACGCTTTTTTGTTGTGTTCCATACTGAATGTAAACTTGCACATGTGTACATTATTCATATGGATTCCTTTACAGGGTGCAGACCTTTTGTGGGTTTGATTCCAGTTTTACTTTGCTATGCATCCATTTTTTGTAGTTGCATCACCTCTATTGTTTCTGAATTCTCTACTGCAGGATAGCAGGATTCTGTGGATTATATCCATCTGCACTTAGTGTATTTGCTGCGACTGTAACACTTTCATGATTATGTGGTTTTGTGTGTATAGTAACATTGCATAATGCACCAGTCTGTAAGCTGTCTTGGGTAAGAGTAACAGCAGATGTAGGCTTTCAATTCTAGATATCCCGTAATTTCATACCTGAAAATGTCAAAATAATTGAAATTCATTATCTGGGTATCCTGTGCTGAGAATATAGTGGGATGTAAATTATACCCAGCAATATTTAAATTTTGTCTTCAGTAAATGGTTTGTCAATTCAAATGCCTAGTGAATTATGGAAGGTGCTAATTTCTTTCAAATGTCTTATGTTGAATCATTTCCTTTGGTATGTTTACCTAAACAAATCTGTTTTCAGCCCACAAGTTTGCAGGTTTGATGTGACTTTTTCAATGTAATTACTGGAACAGCAGCCTCTGAAATGCCATTCTTTGTCTGTGCACTGTTGGTCCTACACACTCCTTGGGATCAGTGGTGCACCAGTATTTGCTAAAATCCAGACCAAAAAGTAATGGTTGGTCCAAAATGTGCTGAAATTATCCATCCCAGAGATGATTATGGTTGCCTTATTCTTCCGCTGGCTGCAGTATAACTGCTCGCTTATTGCTACATCTTAACTCTGATTTACAACAAACCTTTTTTGTTTGTATTAAAATATTATGGGACTGTAGCAGGATATTGATTGTAAATGGATCCAATCTCTTTATTTCATTATCAGTGTTTTCAGAGGATTAAGCACGACATCACAGATATAGTTTTATATCCTGAGGATAACCCTGATTGCGGAAAATGTGAAATTTTTATAAAGTTTAGTATTTGTATGGTTCATTTACTTGAGCGTTCGTTCCTACTCTGTACTGTAACGCTTTTAAAACGTGGACTATTTAGAAGACTAAAGTAACTGATTTGGAATGTGTGTGAGGGGTACTTTTTGTGATTCTGTGGTTATCAGTGCATAAACCGTCACTTCTCTGGATTAATTCAGATTCTGTGCTGACAGTTTAAAATACAACTGAGCTGAGTTTGTTCTATTCAGATTCACTGAAGTGATTGTGAGAGTGCTGTGAATACGTGTTTTGCAGATTGAAACCGTCATCGGCCAAAGGCTGATCTCCAAAGCTGTGTTTATTCAACTCAATTTATGCCCTTCAACAACAACAATTTATATAGCACGCTTCATGCAGGGTAGTGTCCCAGAAGACTTTATGGCTTTTAAATCAGTGGCAAAGTAAACAAAGCACACCAGAATGTGGCTTCATGCTGGCACAGCTTCACAGGGATGCCATCACAAACTGGCAGCATACTCGCCACTTTATTTTCCCCCACTTGCACCCGCTGAGTTGTTTTTATTACCTACCTCGTCATCTGCCAATCCTGCATGTTCAGGCCGCTATTACATTGTCCTCCTTCAGTTAAACCAAGATAACTGTGTCAATGCAGCAGTGTTCCTGTGGGATAGAGAACAGTTTTCAGGTTAGAGGTGTCAGCTCAGAGCGTGAGGATAAACTTGTGCAGTCCCAAAGATTCCCTCCACCTTGTGTATTTGATCTACTGCGTCTGGATTATGGCGTAAGTATTAGTGCAGCCTGATGCATCCAATGCTTGGTTATATCTTGAGTATTTTAGAATTGGGCTCTCATCTTGGATTTAACTTACGATAAGTGGATTATTTTAAGCAAAACTGATTCTATAGTAATCCACATGTGCGGTACACCACACAGAGTATATGCATGCATAAAAGATGGCCAGAATGTGGAAACTATCACTAGTGTGACTTTTTACTAAGTACTGTATACGATTCATGAGCAAATGTTGGAAACTGTTTTCATTACCCTTGTCTGCAAATGGAAGATGAAGGAATGCATATGCTCCAATGTTTCAGTGACACTATTCCTTGATGAAAGATAACCCACAGTCCATCCCAATGCTTAGTGTTGAATTGTACAATGGTCATTCATGCATACATACACACATACACACACACACACACACACACACACACATACATACATACATACATACATACATGTGTGCCAATGTGAACCTGCTTATTGCTACAGAATCAAAGAAGACAGTATCCTGTCTGTGCACATCCAGCAACTCTCCATGCTTGTGTCTTTAATTGCTCGCATCTTTTGTAACTTCTACAACCTGTGGTTTGCACTAGTCTCCTTTTATAAAGTTAACTCCACATTAATGGGTTCTTCATTCTGGTAGAGCTGTGTACTTCTGAGCTACAGCACCACATGCACTTTAAACCTGCTTTTAATTTTCAACTTTGATAAAACCCAATTTCTTTGGTTCTATTGTTCTAAACCTTGTATAATTTTTGAAGATCCTGACTTGACAATTCATTTATGAATGTGTGTTTGTTTTCATTAAATTCTATAAAACTTATCCACATTATAGTTCACTACATGTTTCAGTCCTATGAAGTTGAGTGATGAAAGACAGCAGTGTCTTGTGAGCTCATTTATTTTGTCAGCAAAAAGTTGCCCACTGAATTTTGTAGTCCAGACAGTTGGGATTATTGTTTCTGAATTCTATTGTCTAATGGTGATCTAAATCCTTGTCCCTGTCTGTGTTTCATCTGTCTTTTGTTTATATGAATAGGTGGTTTTGCAGGGATTTCAGGACATCAAAATATTATGTGCTGTGTTAATACATTGCTGGAAACATGTGCTTGTTACTAATTTGAACCTGGAGTTTAAAAGTTCTTAATACTTGGCCTTGGACTTCTAGCCTTTGATGCAAACTTGAATTAGCCCTAAAACTCATGTGTGCTGTGATTTTTTTTCCCCTCTGATTTCAGTAAACGTATAGTGTAATCAATGTTTGAGTTCTTTAGTGCTTGAATAGATGGGGTACTAGTCTTCCGTTTGAGAGCATGGAGTGTAGAATATAGATCTGGTAGTATAAACACAGCATCAGATTTAGAATTCATGGCTGGACACGTTGGTATTGTGAAATTTCCAGCTGAACAATTTCTTGTACCCCCACTCAGCATTTGAGCAGAAAATTGATCAATTCTTAAAAGATTAGAGTGATCTTGAATTGAAATGTCAGTCATTGTGATGTGAAGCCAGTGCTGTAACTTCTTAATTTCGGGTAAGAGTGGTTTCTTCAGTCGATCTTGTTGTTTGCCACTGACTAAGCACTGCTCGAACAGTCTGCACCACTCAGTTTTATAGAATGATACTGAGATGTATGGTAATGGCTCCAAATGCTGTAAATTTGCAATAAAAATAGGAACTGCCAGAAGTGCTCAGCAGGTTTATAATCATCTGAAATGCGGGAGGTTCAAATCAAAGGTTACCTAAGAGATCTGATTGAAGGGTCTCCCTCAAAAGATTAATGTACTGATGTGCTGTAGAATGTTCCATCTTTATAATCATAATATAGTACTAACAATACTAACAAAGAACAGGTAGTGGAATAGATGGGGAATTTCATGGGGAATTAAATGTTGATAATACAATTGCAGTATTTAATACAGAGATTCTTTAATTCGATTTGGTTTGTGTATTGCTGAGTGGATAGTGTTAGGCTTGGGCCAAGAGCCACTAAATTGAATAACGCTTGTTATATGTAGAGTTGCAGAACTATTTGCCTGTTCAATGTTTGAAAGGTGTAACCAGTGTAATTTTGTTGTTGTTGTTTACTGGAAGGTTGTAATGACGTTTTTTTGTTTAAAAAAAACTGCACATCAAATGTTTCAAATCCATTTCGTAAAATGGTTTCAACAAGAACGAGTAATGAATCCTGATGGTAAATGGTGCATTCATTCCATTCCCCGTGACTACTTCTGGAAGGTTAATGGATGTAGAACTTGGTATCGGTGATAATAATCCCAAATTATCTGAGGAAATGCAACTGAGTTGGATTGAGCAGTCCAAAAGTTCTTCAAAGCCATTTTGCATGATTAATCATTTGGATCATTGTTCGAGCTGAATATTATGTTATTTTTATGGGAATGCCATATTGCAAGATTTTGGCTGGGGGAAACCTACTTATTTGTTCTCAATTTTTGAGCTGTGGTTCTGTCAGGTTTCAGTAATGTGAGAACATTTACAAGCTTCCCCCGAAATTTTTTTAATATTGTAACAGAAGCTGTAACTTTTGTTAATTTTGCAACTGTCAAAGTAATTGGGTTATTTAGGAAAATGGTTTTAGTCCTCGTTTATTTTCTCATTATACATAAATGGGGTATTAGTTGGGATTTCAAACATCTTTGAAATCCCAACTAAATCCCACCCGCTTTTTTAAAAATCCTAGAAATCATAGCATTTGACTCATTGAGCTGGTGCTAGCTCCTCCTACTGGGATGTCCTTTTGACGCGAAAGGCACAATTCAATGTAATTTATTGTTGTTTTCGAAGCTAACAACTCTAATTTCTCTTCTCTTCTCCATCTTGTGTTATTTTATATTACCCTTCAACTATTTAGTCAATCTAAATATGATCTTGGCCTCAATAACTGTTTATACAGTATTTCTGTCATTATATTGTCTTTAGATGAGTTAATCTCCTGCTTGCTCGTTCAGGTGAGCGTTAAAGATTGACAACTATTCAAAAAGGCCATTGTCTTGGCCAGAAATCCCGCAAAGGAAATTAGTCATTCACAGTGTGTGGGGGACATTGCTGTGTTTAAAAATAAAAAAAATTGGCTGCAGCGTTTGCCCGAAAGGTATATTGTCACACCACTTCACAGAACATCCTGTGAAGTGCTTTGAGGTGTCCTCCTGTCATGAACAGTTCTAAATCGAGTATCAATATTATTAATTATCTCTCAACATTTCAGAATTTCAAAGACTTCTAGTAATTAATTTCTTAATCTTTGTTCTAATAAGAATTGACCCAATTTGCTGGGCTATCAGTGTGCTGTAACTTTTTTTTCTATTGTATTCATATCATTGCTGTGCACAACTTAGCTGCTGCATTTGCCCACTGCGCACAGCCGCATCCCGCAAACAGTCGTGGATTGAAGTGACCAGTTTATTATTGTTTTATTTCCTGAGGGATTATGATCAGGTTTGTGTAGTAAGAAAACTTGCCCAAGATTTCACCCTCCGGGAATCAAACCCATGTCTCTGCAGGATTCCACTTGGTTTAGATTTATTCATGTATAGAAAAAGCCCGTTTACCCGGCACCCTCGGGACCTGGCCAATGCTGGTTAAAGCACGTGCTGGATATTCAGTCGAAAACACACACAAAATTGAAAACAAAATGCATTTTTTTGGATAAATTCCGGTTAATTGAATGCAGACTTTTTTTGAGGTGCCAGCTTTACGGAAGTTCCGGTTGATCAGGTCACGGATACATGGGCTTTTACTGTAGTCAGAGTAGGGAATTTTGAAATGTATAATTAATTAAGTTATTGATCAAATGGTATTGATTATGCTTAAAAATCAATGTTAAACATTAGTGCTTTACAAAATCTCTGATTCAGCCAACCATCCAAGCAAAAGATTTGACTTGCAGGTATTATTTTCAGAAGCAAAATATGAATGAATGTTTATAAACGTATGATATGTTGCTGCTTTATATATTTGCGTTTTTTATCAGTTCAGTAAAAGCCCTTTTATATGGCACCAGCAGGACCTGGCCATTTACGGTAAAATCGCTTGCCGGATATTCGAGCGGCCTGTGGCCAAAAACCCGCCACAAAGAAATTAAAGTTCTTTTAACACAACCATATACACCAGACAAAATAATAACAGATAATAGCAGGATATTGTATTGGTACTTATTGTTAAAACTACTCTCTTGCGCTTCTCACCTTTACTAGTTGAGGTTTACAGTCCAGCAATTCTTTTTTAAATGAAGGATGCCGTGCGGGTGAAAAAAAACGGCAGCGCGATTTTAAAATCGTGCGACTTTACTATCGGCAAGCCAATAACCCTAGACTCTACTAGTGGCAAACCAAAATACTGTACCTGCGCGACAATGTGGGTTATCAGCTAGTGTTATTGGCTTGCCGATACTATGGCTTTAAAGTTGCGCTCCATTTTCTTCACCCGCTTGGAATCTTCCATTTTAAAAAGAATTGCTGGACTATAAACCTCAACTGCAGCATCATGGCTTCAAGCGCAGCATCTACCAGTAAAGATGAGAAGCGCAAGAGAGTAATTTTAACAATAAGTACCAATACAATATTCTGTTGTTATCTGTTATTATTTATCCATTTACAAATGCTCCACCACTATTGTTCCAAATAAGGTTCCGGTTTATCGAATGGGGGCTTTTTTTGGCATGCCGGTTGTATGGAAGTGCCGGTTCATCGAGTCATGGATAAATGGCTTTCTACTGTATATTTAAAAAAAGAAATTTAATAGCTTGCATTATGTGCTCAAGTAGAATGTAGTTAGGAAAATGGATTCTTAGTATTTATAGCACCTGCATTTTAAAAAATTTGTATTTGATTTTTATTCTGATAGTTTACTAAAAGAAATATATACAAATACGACACCCCAGAGGGAAATGTGAGCATTGTTTGCAGCATTATCAAAAAAATTCAAACTCTCGTTGAAATCAGTGTTTTTAGTTTGTTCCTACTGGTTGTTGACTAAACGAGTTAAATTAATATAAATTAAAATTTGAAGATTCTCTTGGTATAAAGCAAGTCTGAAAATCTCATTACGACAGTACTTGCATTGATCCTTGCCCCAAAGTACTAATTGTTTATAGGTAATCCTCAATCCATGCGCTGCCCTATATACTGCACAATCTGTTTATTTTTTTAAAAGTTTTCTTTATTTTAATGTCCTTATAAATTTGATATAATTGCAAACAGTAGCCTCTTGTTGCAACAAAAACAACTTTGATTTATATAGTGCTCTTTACACCAGGCGGTGTCTCAAAGAGTGCTTCACAATGACGGGATAATGCAATACACATTAGGCAAAGGTTTAGAAATAACAGCGCAGAAGTGTCAAATTGCAGGCAACTTTCTTACTATAAATACTTTTTCATTTGGACTAAATCTATTCTATTTTTAATAAGATTTGTTGCCTAGAATTACATAGAATTACCACACAAAAGTTCTACCCTACAATATAAAATTGCTGTTTATATTCCTATGCCCTTCTATTCTCTTTCTCGTGTTTGACAAAATGTGTGGAATCCAAAATAATCTTGGAAACTTCAGTCTTGTTGTTCATTCACTGCCATCTTTTGAGGTTTTACCACCAGTTAATTTATTTTTCAGACAAGCAAAACAGTAATCTTCCATTATTATCATATCTTTGAGACATCTCAAAGAGCATCACCGAATATACTGTAAAGTGAATTAACTGTATATTTTGTGGGCAAAACACAGCAGCCAATTGTGTACTGCAGTTTCCCCACAAACAGTCATGGATTGGCTGAGCAAATTATTGTCATTAAAAAAAATGTTGTGAAGGGATTATTACCCACGGAAAAACGATCCACCTACTGATTTAACAACCGGGCTGCTACTTACTGATAGGTAAACAGGTGGAGTACAGAAATTTGTCCAACATTTTGCCCTGCCAGGGAATCAAACCCAGGTCCTTTGGCTTCTGAGTACTCACTAAGCTATAGGACCCCAAAATGTATAGAGTTTGACAAGACATTCCATACAAGATTATGTACAAGAAACAGGGTTGCTGTTGTTTTTGGCTGTGGATCTAATGATTTGTCCTTTCAATTGTTTCAATGTTAAAAGTACCAACAGTTGAGGCTGTTAGAGAGTGAAATTGCTGTGTTGCATTGTGATTGAGGCAACGATTTCAGGGCAGGACTGTCTCACTAAAATATGCATTTGATATAGTGCCATTGTTAAGACATCACAAAATGCTTCACGGAGTATATTGGAAGGATATTGCTCCGAGAAAGCGATCCGCCAATCGACCAATAATTGGGTTCCTCCTTAAGCTAGGTAAACAGATGCCTTTGGAGTAAGGAAACTTGTCTAAAGTTTATCCGCGCTCGGAAATCAAACTTGGGTCCTCCTGCTTGTGAGGCTTATTTTGAAGATCATGGTATTTTAGATATCAAGTTTTACCTCATTGCCTTAAGTGTTTCTCCCCCTTGCCACACAGAAAATAAAGGGGGCTGCTCCAATGGCCTAGTGGATAAAGGTAGCATAAACCATGTATATGTTATAGGTTTCACGTATTTTTAGGAATGGAGTTAGTGTGACATCTTTTTTGAACCAAATAACTATTTCTACAGTGTGTTTATTCTGGGTGTTGCACACATGCTGGTGTTTTTTTTTCCTCTTGACAAGTTGAATCCACTTGCCTCCTGTTCAACTGCTTGCTGTTCTGAAAAACAGTTGTGGTTTGGAGAGTTCAGTATTTTTGAGCTACTTGTTTTGTTTAAATTGTGGTATCCTGCCTTTGATAGTGCAGAAAAAAAACGGCAAACTGCAAAATGGTCTTGTGTGCACTAAAGCAGTAGGTTGTTTTGGATGTCAGTAAATAGTGTTTGTACTTTGAACTGGTTCCACTCAGTGCACTTTATTGTATCAGCCATTTGTTTTCCCTGTACTTTTGGTGGCTGTTTTTGTGAAGCTGCAGTGTTCCTGTAATTGCAATAGAATCTTAATTCGTACATTTTAAACAAAGTACAGTACTGATAGAATTTGAATATTAGCAGTGCACAATGAATGTTGGATTACACTATATAGAAATTTACAGTGCAGAGAGAGGCCATTCGGTTCATCAAGTCTGTACTGTCTAACTGAGTAAGGAGTTCATTTGTTTGTTTGGGCGGTAAGAGTGGTCTCCTGTTTCAATATTGCTATTTTCCCTTGGTTGGATAAGTTGTAAAAGTAATTTATTTGATCTTAACAAAAGCTACAATATATTTTTATTTCATAAATGGCATGAACATTACTATTGAAAGAAAGTTCAGAGAGCAAACTGGAGACTTTACTAAAACATTTTTTTTAAAAAGGCGAGTTGCTTTAAATTGTTTTTAACCTTGTGTTTTGCAATTTGAGTGCAGAGGTATGGGTTCAGATCTATGCAATAGTGTAATGTATAGGGTGGTCAAAAAGGTTAGATACCATTGCAATATCTAAAGTCTTAAAGAAATTATATACATATGTGTGTGTGTGTATATTATATATATATATATGTATATATATACACACACACACACACACACATATAATTCAGATAATGGTGGTTACCATGACTTTTTTGTCACCCTGTAAAAGGAGAAAGGTAATCATCGCCCTAGTGTGGTCCAGTCGTGTTCTGCTTTCCATCATTGGTTGAAAGAAAATCCATGTTAGCTTTGGACTTGCATTAAAAAAAATTCTTAAACATAATTACAGTGCTTTCTGCAGAGGATCATGTGTAAATGGGACAATGTTATATTGCTGTCTTCTCGACACCTAATCCATTTTTTTTCACAGTTTTGTGTTTTTTGCCAGAAGCATTTAGAGCATGTAATAGGACAGAAACATTAACAGTCACCACATTGTTTATAACAAGCAAGAGTAATAGCAATTTTGTATCAATGTGTGATCTTAGCAAGGAAACTGAAAGATTGCATATTGGCAGTTAGCCATTGAAATGGGGTGGTGGGGGGAGTTGAGGGATATTATCAGCAGTTGATTTTGCAAAACAATGTTGATTTTAAATAAACACCGCTATATTTTATAAAGGGATGTAAATATTTCACCAGTCAGTTTCTGTTGCTGATTCTGAAAGATGCATGAAAAAATAATTGTTTTGGTTGCTACAACGATGTAACCTTCATACAATCATCACGTCCATAATTGAACGTCATGCTCCCCGGCTCTGACCTACACATGCTGCAGGCTAACCAGAACTCTGCAATTTGTGTCTTCTCTCCCACCATCTTCATTACCACCATCTTCACTCAGGTTCCACTGGCTCTCTATCCTACGGTATATCAAAAACAAGATCCTTATTCGCATGTTCAAATTCTTCCATTGTTTCATCACTATCTCAGTAAAGTCCTGCAGCCATTCTGGCCTGCCTGTATTGTGGAACTGGGTACATGTGAAGATCCAACAACGTGTATCTTTTCAGTTTATGATTCAAAATGATCTCTTGTGTGATGGTTGAGGAAAGAGAGTAAATAAGGGATTAATACAGTAAATTATTTTCCGAAACACTAGCATTTGTTTTTGTATACTTTTCAAAAATGTTAATTGGTGTGTGTGTGTCACTTCATGGCAAGTTTTCATGAGCATTCAAGGTCAAATGAGGTGAATGTAGTTATTTCCAAAGGCACAGAATAATGTTTGGATACGTGTTTTCCCACTTCATGACTCCAGAGGTAACAGGATAAACTGTGCCTCTTTTGGCACCATTAACTTTCTTTCCTGGCTGACACCTCAATCCATGTATACAGGCTTTCTCAGTTTTCTTTAACTGATATCATTACTTGTGCTAAATGTCTGGTTCTGCTCTCCCTCTGGTTTGGCTGTAAGTTTTAGTAAAGGTTACAATGCTTGGCAACAAATCATGTGAGATTTTTCTCCCCACTCCTCAGCTGAGTGGCATTGAGACCAAATCTGGTGGTCAACTGTTTCCTATTTAACATCAAATAAATGAGCATTGACTGGCATTCAAATGTGCGAACAGGAGATAGATGTTGCCTATATTCATTGGGCCACAGAAGTTTGTTAGATTTGTTTTTAAAAAATATTTTCAGATGAAAATAGCATATCTGTTCTTTCAAACCTTCTGCTGCTTTTGATTTGTTGGATGAATTGTGCATTTAAAAGGGTGGAGTTTGAAATTGGAGCATTTTCTGTTGTGATTATGGTGACATACAGGCTTGATAGAGGAAAGAACAGCCCAGCATACAGGGTGGTGACTTGTTTGCTCAATTTAGTAGGTACTTTAACAAAGTGGAACTTGATGCTTTATGAAGATACTCTTTCATTGAATCCCTTTGCAGCTTGATTATTGTGGTCTTTCTGCAAAGATGACAGATATTTCAGTCTTCCAGTATGCTGTATTTAATAGTGTTAAAATATTAAACAGAGCAAGTTTCTTGTCTCAGAGATAGTTAAACATTTTCTAAAAGTTGCTTCAGTGTGTAAATTTTATATGCAGAACAAGGTCTATCTCTCAATTATATAATCCTTGATGCATTCAATCATTTATTTTGTAATGATTATATAATTCTGAGAAATAAAATCTCCCTGCTTTCAGTAAATTTCAGTGTTCTGCGTAACAAGCAAATTTAGAAAATTCATCAAGATACTATATACTGTACTGTAATCATATATAGTGCAAGCTGTTGACTCACTTTGAGATGTGGAAGGTGCTATATCAAATGTATTAGTAGCACAGTAACCTCTGAGCCCTTTCCCTTGAAGTGACGAGTTATCAGGAGTTTACTGTGTACAGTATACAATTGCTACAGTGGTATATTGAGTTGGATTATTTCAGAATTCCAGTAAGTAGAAATTCAACAAAACCTGTTTGAAGCATTGATTTATGTTGAACCTGGCATGGCGTCAGGAGCACTCATCTGAAGTACTTGTTGGTTCCATTAGAACAGCAGAAAATCAAAACCGCTTACTTGCTTAATTTCAGTAAATAGCGCAGTTATAATATGTATACTCATGGAAAAAAATCAAATTAATGGTTTGCTTTTGTCGATGGATACTGAAAATGGCAATGTATTAGGGAAAATCTCCTGGCTGAAAACTTGTTCCAGCAAATATTGCAACATTTACTCTTTTGATGGTCAGCAGTTGTTTTTTTTCTAAATACTAAAGGTTGGCAGTTGACATAATGCTGTGTTTCTGAACTGTCATCTGCAGTGATTTCTTTTTTTTAATCTGTTTTCTTTTTCAGTTTGCTCTGATTTCCCACACTTAAGATTATTAGTTGGGATAAATGGTAGTACTATACTAATTTTGACGTGTCAGAACTGTCCTCCACATTTGGGCACCTTCCTGATTAGAAGGATGATCAATTCTGCATGTTCTGCATATCAGCTGTGGTATTTTGCACATAGTTTAGATGTTGAACATTTTAGGCACTTACAGGCATCGTATATTTCATCAGCTTGGTATTCTGCTGTGTAATCAAATCAGGTGATAACTATTTGAAGAAGTAATTCTGTCTTGTTTTTTGCTGGAATGTGATATTGATTTGCATCTTATCTTGTGATTGCCAAGAATGTCTCCACCGCTGGTTGGGGTAAAATGCAGGCCTGAGTGAGGGTAAATCAGTGGAGCTGCATTAACCCAGGAGTATCATTTTTAACATGATGCACTTTGTATGGATGAGCAGAATTCAAGATTGTTACATTTTTTAACTTATTGTCAAATGAGATAAAGAACTTGGTTTTATACTATGTCAAAATTCTTCAGTAATTACCATCAAATGCTGTGTCAAATTCTATAGGCAAACATGGCAACTAGTTGGGCCAAGAAAGGCTCACAAACAGCCAAGAAGACATGAATGACTGATCAGAAAAATTTCCAGCCAGAATTCAATAGAAGTTTAGCTCACCATAAAACAAGTCCTAGGTTAGATTATAATATTAATAATGATCCTTGCATATGATCTAGCGCTTTTCACATCTTCCAAACGTCTCAAAGTGCTTTATAGACTATATTGTAATAATAATATATAATAATAATATAATAATATAATCCTTGCATTTAATATAGCGTCTTTTCACGTCTTCTCGACGTTTCTAGACGTCCTCCCGACGTGAAAGGCGCTTTATAAGTTTAAGTTGTTGTTGTTGTTTCAAAGCGCTTCACAGAATATACTATAAAGTAAATTGACTTTATATATGTGGGTGAAACACAGCAGCCAATTCTGGACAGCAATATCCCACAAACAGTTGTGGATTGAAATGACCAACTTTATTATTGTGTTTTTTTTTAGGTACTATTATTAGGGGTGTGGAGTAAGGAAACTTGCCCAAGGTTTCGCTCTGACCTGCCTGGATTCAACAGGACTCCACTGTAAATTATAAAGTGAATTGATTGTCTATTTGTTGGTGAAACGCGGCAGCTAATTGTGCTCACCAATGTCCCACAAACAGTCGTAGATTAAAATGATTAATTTATTGTTTTTTTTCTTGAGGGATTATTATCAGGCGTGTGGAGGAAGGAAACTTGCCCAAGGTTTTGCTCTGCCGGGAATTGAACCCAGGTTTCTCGCTTGTGAGGCGAGTGCTTTAACCACTGAGATGCATTATGTATCCCGGTGTAACCCAGTCCCATCCATTAAATTGTTATGCCTGTGGCAGTAAGTTTTGTATAAATATTACCCAGCATCATACTTCTGTACAGTGATTTATCCTTCATGCATATTTTTCCACTCCTCAAAACTATGAACATCTGCTTGCCATATTTTCTTGCTTTTTGTCTTCATTTAACACATGCTATACACATATGTAAAATTGTATTTTTTTTAAAAGTGAAAGTATTAATCAAAATAACTTGGGCTCTTTTGCCCCGTCTAACCGAGAGGATCAAATTGAGTCTGAATCATGACAAACTTAATATTTAACCTGTACTGGATGAAAACCTTTTTAATGGAATGGGACAAGGATGAGAGGTATAGTTTAATACCTTATACATGCTGACTTTAGATGCTGCACGATAATCACTAAAATTGACACAACATGATTACACTGACTTTGTAGTTCTCCTCCATCCACACACACCATTTCCACTGAACATTTTTGCAGATAACCTCCACCTGGCACTCCACATGTGTTGCTTTAATTGCTTGATGGATATGAGTAACACGACTTTGTCCTTAAATGTATTTTTCACTTGCACTCATTCCCCTCCACTCAACACTGCTTTGTGTGTTACTCCTTCCAAATATCTGTATCGGGAGCCCACAGCTTGCATGTTTCTTCTATTTGTGTCTTTAGTTCCCCAGATTTTCATTTTTTCTGGTATTAGAGTTGAAGATGAGACTATTGGAGGGTGTATCTCAGGCTGAGGTGAATTATTCAGAGTAATCTTGTATTTGGAAAGGTTTGTGCTGGAATTAATCTCACCCACCTCTCTGATTTGGCAGCTTCACAAGGACAATGTGCAAATGTATTTAATTTCCAAGTTAATCTTTTTTGTTCTTGTTCAGTATGATATAAAATCCTTGGTGCCATGTGATACCCCAGCTTTTCTTTGTTACTCAAGTTAGAATTGACAGCCTCCTGGGTGCAGGTTTGTCCGTGTGTTAACCTTGAAAAGGTTGATGCAGAAGAGCAGCCCCATTCTGGAAGGTAATGAACACTTCCTGCTAATTGACCCAGGTATTATATTTTCAGGTTTTTGTCAGGGAATATTCAGATTGAAATTGGTGCAAAATTTCCCTTCACTCTCAAACAAAAGGCCACATAGCCAAATGGAAACGTAACTTTCATTTTCAAGTTCTCACCTATAAGCAGATAACCAAATGTGTATCTCGACAGATTGTGAATATTTTCACTCTTATTCCTAGAAATTGTATTTTTGTTGTCGACTATTCCACTTCAAAAGTTCCACATAAACGCACAAATGCTAGATACGTTCTGTGGCACAACATTGTAAAGAAAATAGATGGTATGATAGGAATGTTAATTTTCAGGTCAGCCGATTGTACAATAGCTTTTCTGTCTTTGACTATTTGTGGAATCCTTGATCTATTGCAAATCACGTGAGGAAGCCATTCCTTGTTATCTTGAACACTGTTGATTTAAGCTTCTTGTGTGGTGCAACTCAATTTAAATTCAGCATTTCAGACCTTGGTGTGTCTGGTACATCAGGGGTTTGTATCAGTGTGACAAACGGATCCAAAATTGTGCATGAAACAGTGTAATCTTTATCTGCATAATGTGGTTTGTTAGTGCGCATGGGCAGATCTCTATTTACATAATTTTGTGTTCTGCTGTCTTCAGCATTGATCTGTTTACAGTGTTACTGGGAAGGAAGTACTTTGCTGGTGAGTGAACCTCAAACGTTGCGAGTTGAATAAATCTGCCCACCCCCACTCTTGTAAACAGGCCATGTTTTTGAGAAATCCCACTTTGAGAATGCTATGACTCACTGCAACTTGTGCTTCAGGACAAAAGAAAGGTGTTATCTGTATTGCAGTTTACAAAATAATTCAAAATCACAAGAATGCTTAGATGAAGAAAGCCTTTGCCCCCATTTGATCTCAACCTTCCAGAATACTTGACACACTGTCTTTTCATTGTACTGTTTAAACATTTAAGTTAGTCTAGTACCCTATTTTCTGCCATCTTTCCCATGCAAGCCATACATCCATCTATTGTGCTTCCTAGTTCCGTCGCAGCACCTAACCTGATTCCATTGGCTCAACCTTTCATTGATATATGTAGCTATGATTTTAATTTTACAGAGTACTAGCTGTAACTCAATGTTTTTTGTGTGTATATTTTTAATTTATAAATATATATACCGGTATGTTGTTTATGTACATCCTTCAGCTTGGAGCAAACACTAATAGTTTTTCACCGTGGAATAATTTACACCATCAGTTGACTGAACATAGGTTCATATTCATTACTGGGGTCCAAATCCCGTTTCTCTCTGCAAAGTAAATTTGACTTGATTTAAAAAAAAACACACACATACATCGATCAAGGCAATTTTTCCTGATTCTTGTATACCTTCATTTGAAGTAATGTATTGCAGTCAAACTTTACTATTCTTGACACTTATGGATCTCCAGTTTGCAATTTATAGAAATACAGTAGAAAAACTGAGCATTCACCATGTGAAGTGCTTCACCACACTCTAATTCTGCTTTCCTGCTGTCTCCCCATACCTATTCACATTTTTCAGGCACCCATTTAATTCCCTGTTAAAATAATTTATGGACTCTGCTTAACCATGTATATAAAAGGTGGTCATTTTCCAGCCACAGAATGCGGTATACATTACCTCTCCCCCAGGATCCAGCCCCCACCAACACCCACATTACACACCTCTCTCCCTCTGCGCTCTTCACTCTCATCCGGAAAATTAACCCCAAGCCTGCTCCCTCAACCCTATCCCCACCTCTCTCCTCATCTCCCAGCTCAACCTCCTAGCCCCCTCCTAACCGACATCATCAACCTCTCCCTATCCACTGGCACTGTTCCCACCCCTCTAAAAACAGCTGTCATCACCCGCATCCTGAAAAACCTTTCCTGGACCCATCCCTATTCTCCAACTATTGCCCCATCTCCAACCTCCCATTCCTCTCTAAGGTCCTGGGATGAATTGTTGCATCCCAACTTCGCTCCTTTCTCTTTCGCCATTACCTCTTTGAACCCATACAATCCGGTTTCCATGCTGCCCATAGACGGAGGCAGCCCTGGTCAAAGTCTCTAACAGACATTTTAAACATCTGTGACCAGGGCTCTCTCCTTGACCCACCGCCCCATCATCAGTGGGCAAGCCTTCAGCAACTCTGCCCCAACCTCTGGAATTCCATCCTGCAGTTCATCTGCATCGTGCCTCCCTGGCCTCCTTCAAGTCCTGCCTCAAGACGCTCCTCTTTGCTGGTCCCATCGGTCACCCCATATCCTTTCCTCTCCCTCCACCCTCCCAGATCCCAACCCCAGCTTGGTCTGAAACATTGACTGTCCAAACTTCCTCCCAACGTGAAAGATGCTAACTTCCTCCCAACGTGAAAAATGTAAATTTGTTGTTGTTGCATATTATGTTAATTGCTTCTTTTCAGGTATGTTTTTGTGTCTGGTCTCATCTGTCTATTGTTTTGCAAAAAAAATTGACTGGGATTCTGTTATTAAGACGTATAGCATTCATCTCCGATCTGTCCTACAAATTTGTGATCGCACCAATCTTGATTTCTTAAACCTAACTACTACTGGTTGGAGCAAACACAAATTAGTAATAGAATAGTTTGAATGACTGTTTGGCATTTGCTAATGCAAAACGACTAATCAGTTTAATTTCACCATTGGCCACAGGGTACTACGAAACATCTTGTGAGTTGTCGGAATGAACTCGAGAGGAGAAGAATGAAGTTAAAGCAATAAAATTGTTTTTCAAAGTTCGTTTTGATTGTTCGTTGGTATTAGGATCCTTGGTTCTGTAGAGCAGTGTGTCATTATGGGAAACGTGTTGGTGATCTCATGCTGTCTTTTTATGTGAAAAATTTATCACCTCAGTATTGCTTGAGATTCTCTAACCAATGAAAACTTTTCAGTTCGCCTGAAATGAGGGTTTTAAAAGTTGGGAAACAAAGTTTGTGAGGACATCTTTTGATCGGTTTGTTTTTAGAGCTAATTAGACTTAGTAATTCAAGACTGTTAATTTATTAGCTTGTGAAAGGAAATGCACTTTGATTATTGAGAAAATTGCAATTTTTCATATCTGAAATATATAAGACTGTGGTTTAAACATTCTATCATTCCTGTAGCATATGTTGTGCATTGATTGCTGAAGTATACTCAATGTATACTCAAAAGGAAGAGAGTTTATTGATGTCTCGGAGATCTGCCCATATGTGGTGAGCACATATTTTATGTACAATCCTGCTGTATATAAATAACCGGAAACTGTTGGTTATGCTTTCTCATTGTTCTATTAACCACTCCCCTTTCTTCCCCCCCACCCCTTCCCAGGACACTTGTATGCAAATTTAAAACCTGATGCTGCAGGGTATTTTGTCTTTTCTAATCCAAAGAATCATGCTTTGATGGCTGCATTTTGAGAGTTAAGTAATGGTGCAACAGTAGGCATCATTTAACAGTCAAATTTTGATTACACAAAACTAATTCAGTTGATTAAACTGCCAACATTTAAATTAAAATTTGTAAAGCTGATGGTTTGTTGCCTCCTCATTTGAAAGCACAGCTTGATGTTAAAATGGAGGGTTGCAAATCTGGAAGGATCTGGTGAATACATTCTGCTTTTCCTACATTTTCCAGTCATTTTCACAAATTAATAATAATCCTTGCATTTGATATAGTGCTTTTCAGATCTTCTAAATGTCTCAAAGTGCTTCACAGAATATACTGTAAAGTAAATTGATGTATATGTGTGTGTGTGTGTGGGAAACGCGGCAGCCAATTGTGCAGCAATGTCCCACAAACATACATGGACTGAAATAACCAATTTTGTTTTTGAGGAATTATTATCAGGCGTGCGAAGTAAGGAAACTTGCATAAGATCATCAACATGTATCTGTCCTATGTGTTATAATGCTCTGCTCCAGAGATCACAACAGAATCAAGATCATTTAACACCAAAAAAATTGAAAAGGAGCTTTGAAAATCCAATGTAGTCCAATGCAATCCAGCATTAGTCATTGCCTTCAAAAGAAGGACTATGGTAACAATGGGGACAGAAAAATGAACCAGAACTTGTACTTGTTTTTAAAACTATGAAGTATTTGATAAAGTGAAATAAAATCTTTCAGGAGCAACTTCTTTACACAGAAATTGATGTGAATGTGGTGGTACCAGAAGCGATGGTTGAAGCAGAAAGGATTGTTACATTTGGTGAGTTCATGAAGGGACAAGAGGATTTGGGTTTGACTCAAGTCGAGTATAAACACCTGAATAGACTAGTTTGGTAGGAAGGCCTGTTTCACTGCTATTGATTTTTTTGTACTGGGTCCATTGGATACGTTTTACCATTTTTCCAATTTAAACACAATTTATTTCTAATTTCTAATTTTTTGAGGGATTTACATTGTCACTGGGTCTTTTCTGTTGACTTAGCCATGCTTCAGATTGTTCACCTTCATGATTTTATGTTTCCTATAATGGCAATTTTACCGAAGCAATTGCTGGAATACACACTCAGAGGTTTATGGAGAAAGTGAACTCCTGGGCAAAATGCCCTGAATAGTGTGTTACTTAAGATATGTCTTACTTATGGTTTTTTTTGTGTGTGCGTGTGAACATCCAGTATCTGTTTTTGAGAAAATAGCGATTGTGCATGAAGGGAGGAACCTGCGATTAAACAAAGTTGCATATTTTGCACCAAGATAAACTAAATTGTACAGAAATACAAACTCACAAAAATAGTAATCGATTTAAACTAATTAGTTATTGGATTTTAAAAAAAATATGGTCACTCAATCCACGACTGTTTGTGGGCCACTGCTGTGTGCAATTGGCTACTGCATTCTGCCCACATATATAGTCAGTTCACTCTACAGTGTATTCTGTGAAGCGCTTTGAGACGTTTAGAAGATGTGAAAAGCGCTATATCAAATTCAAGAATTATTATTGATACCACACCATGGTACTGAATGCTGCAGATCCAATCTAGCTTTGCAGATCCAAACCTGTACTTAACAAGTCTATAGTTTGTTTAGCATCATTTGTAGTATGCTTGTCACAAAGATGTTAGCTTTGAGACTGGATTACTTGTTTAATTGCACTCTCCTAGAAACTAGTTTTATACTGATGTTACTAACATGTGCAGAATTTTAATTTTTCCAGCATTCATACTCCTCCCTTTACTTGAAGACAATGCTAGCAGATATTACATGCTGCAGTAGCAGATCTCTGGCGGGTCACTCAAGTGGCTGTTGTTCAAGTAAATGTCTGGTCACAGTGCCAGCAGCCTGTTTGACCATGAGAGCATCACAACCCAGTTCAACCCTGTCTCTCCGCTTCTCAGGAACACAGACCGTTTATAGAGTCATGTCTGCAGGGTTAACCCAACCAAGAACAGCCAAAACTTGGTATGTGAGGAGGGTCAAACCTGATATCGTAGTGCTCTGTTGTATATCATGCGGAGGCATTATTGACCTCCATTAGGGAATGTAGCCACTTATACAAGACCCATTTCATTTTTAATAACTTGATCCAAGATGCAGTCAATACATTGTTTTGAACTGTGTATGGATTTATTATGGTTCATGATATTCCCTCTGCATTAATGGGAATGTCCACTGGAGATGGTTCTAATTTGTGCACACATGTTTTACAGACAGCCATGAAGTGAATGATTGATTTTCTTTGAGGGATTGGCCAGGGCAACTAGGTGAAACATCCTTTTAGAATAGCACAACAGGATCTCCACCCGAATAAGCAGATGTGACGACAGTTAAATATCTCATTCAAAGAATGGCCCCTTGGACTTCAGAATTCTTAATTCTTAAAACATGGCACTATAGGCCATAGACTGGGAGGCAATCAATTTTTGATCCCAAACTGGATATTTGATTGAGTGCACATGATGTACATTCCTTTTGGTATGGTAGGAATGTATGGGTTGCTACCCACGTGTAATTGAAGGTGAGTTGGATACTTTGTGCAGGCTCGGACAAGAGTATCAAATCACAAGTCAAACTGAGGTCAGGCTTACAGGCATAGATGTGTGTTTATGCTTGTGCCTCTTAAAATTTTCCTTTTTTTAAAATTATTATGGAACAATCCTGTTTGCTTGTTGAATCTTTTATCCTTTAGATTTACCAGAATTCTGGTAAATTCTGGTTAATCGAATGCAGACTTTTTTTGATGTGCCGGTTATACGGAAGTTACGGTTGATCAGGTCATGGATAAATGAGCTTTTACTGTACTCTGCAACATAGATATGTTAACCTGACTCCACCTTCTGGAAAACTTGCACAGTGCCACTCTTCATCAACTAATGCTATTAATATATTTGTTTATAAGCTTCCCAATATGAGCTGCAGTTCTCACCACAGAGAGTCGCTACGTGGACACTCACAAAACCAGGGCGGGGTGAGTGCAAAGAAATTTGAAGGTATTGCTAATCAGGTCCATTAATATGCTTATTGTGGCAGCAGGTTTCAGAGCAGAATGCGCAAAGGACCTAATATTCCAACTCTTTCTCATCTTCAAATCAGTGTTGAATTATTGCTGTTCTCCCCACATCATACCTTAAGTTTGAGTTGAAGGCCTCTGCCAGTTGTGTTCTAATACTTGCAACAAGAATGGGAGCAAGAGCTAGTCTGATAAGCATCTTTAATATGCTCTTTCTTATAAGAGGCATTGATTGTAGAGTCTACTGTGCTCTGATAGAGTTCTAGATTTGAAAATTGCCCAACAAATGACATCTACTTACCTTCAAGTTGTTCGATATCAGAAAAGTTGATTTTGAAATTGGTTAGATTGGAGTTTGTGAACAGAAATATTGATGCTTCAATTTCTGGTACAGTAAAAGCCTGTTTATCCGGCACCTGATCAACCGTAACTTCCATATAACCGGCATCTCAAAAAAAAGGTCCGCATTCGATTAACCAGAATTTATCCGGGAAAATGCATTATTTAAAAAAATATATTTTGCATTTTGGCCGATTATCCGCCACGTGCTTTAATCGGCAGTGGCCAGGACCCGAGGGTGCTGGATAAACGGGCTTTTACTGTACAGTATAGTCATTTTTAAATTTAATATGGTACCTGCTGTTGAATATCTCCCAAGTGCTTCATAAAGCTTCTGTGAACCCGCAATCTTCTAAGCCAGAGCTAGGCTGACACATGATACTGTATTAGAATGATTTTTTTCTTGGATATATAAACTCAAAGAAAACGTATTGCCTTCATGGCATAGGCACACCAAATATCATTCATTTTTGTTCAGCAATGAAGTCATTTTAAAATTCCATGATGGTGTATTTGTCACCATTAGCTTAGTCCTAAACCCAATGGAAGATTGTGCCAGCAATAATGAATGGTTTTGATAGTTTCATTCTTTCTCCTTTTAAGAATCAGCTGCCCAGTTTCTTCAGTTTCAAACTGGACAGTCTAATAAATTGAAGCGTGTCACCGACTTACCAAGACAGGTGGTTGCTTCTGAAACCTTGCTAGTTCAAAATAAGATTAATGCAATGAGCAGTAACTTTGCCATGCCTGGTGACATAATCCTTATAAATGCTTTGCAGTACAGTTTTCTTTCTTTCTCTGATCTGTGGTGCAAAGGGCAACCTGTGATCTTGACAATAAAGACTTTCATTGTCAAATGTTTCTCACCTACATTATGTGGGATTCATTGTGCTTCTACCACAAAAGATTTATTCATTATATTCTTAAATATACGGTTGGCTAAGAATTGCAATGGGGCAGTGATAATATACATGTAGTTCACTAAACAGCTTGAATTGTCCAGTTTGTTGCCTTGCGTCAGTTCTGTATGGGAAATGTCCAGTGAACTTGATGATGGGCAAGGGTAAGAATGCTTAATAAGCACAGACCTTTTTTAAATATTGTTTTTAAGTGGTTTACAATATATAGGTGTATATATATTTAAAAACTGCTTTCTCTATACTAGGTGCAGACTAGTTCTTGCTTTATTAACTAGTGCTGATGTGATTTAGATAAAATATGTTATAGTCTGCTGTATAAAGTATGGAAACCATGTGAATACTGGCTTCCACTTTCCACCGTTGCCTGGATTTGAACATTCAACTAGGATAAACCATCCTCGGAGTGTTAGGATGCTGCAAAAAGAAGCTGGTTCAGATAGCATTAACCCTTTTCTGGGTGAGGATATTCCATAACATAGTGATGTGTGATGAAAGAAGGTGGTTGTGGTGAAACGGGTACTCTTTTGAAAGTCATAGCAATTGGGACAGGATGGAGGAGATTTTCAGTGTATTTGGGTTGAGCAGCACCAAATTGGGGAAACTATATCTGGTCATTGAGTGCTGAAAATCAATGATTGTTTGGTCTCCGAATACTCTTGTCCCACACCATGAAAGATGAAAGTCAAGTCAACACAAAGGTTTTTGCTACTTTATGTTTAGTCCATTTACTTTGCCCAGCAATGTGGATATATGTTGTCATGAGTCCGTTTTCAGTCTGATTGCTACATATTTCCAAGCATGGTTTAATTGCATATGTGGTTCATTTTATTGATCAATCTTAAAGTTGTTTAGTGTTGAGGTGCAAATTTAGCAATCTTTCAGTTGCATCTTGTTTAACTTAAAATTTGAATCATAGAGTGAATAATTGTTTGAATGAAACACACTCACACCTGTATTATCTTTACTTTAGAAACCTTAAATTTTTGGAAAGTTCCATTGACGTTTTGAAATTGAATCGACAATCTGAGCAGTTGTGTCTTTGTGAAATATAGCTTGCATTCGACACAAGGTGATTACTTTACTGCAGAGGAAACTCTTAACTATACTTAAAAGTGTTTCCCTGAATCCAGGAATTGATTATTTGGAAAGCTGACTCAGAACCATACTGATGAGGCAGGAGCCACACTCTCAACTGCAGTATTGATATAAACCAGATTTTTCCACTGGAATGTGTGGAAAGTGAACCTGTGCTGAAAAAGTGGGCCCCTTTTAGCAGAGAAGTGTTGCCATTAATAAGGTTGCCTGTTAACTGCAATGAGTTTCATGACTAAAAAGAAGTTTGGCTTAGTTAGAGATCATTTTGTACCTCTATACAACGATATTCTTGAATTAATTTTTGTGGTGCTTTTAAAACACTCTTTTGTGCTAAGCTGTGGATGATTCCAAGTCATCAAATTCACTGGCAAATGTTAAACATTAGTGGGATGGTGGTAGCACAGTGCTATATGTCCAGGCAGTCTTGTACAATGGATTTCATTATCTCAGGTCATGGAACAACTTGCCCATGTGGGTGTGTCTGTACTCGGGCCATCTCTAAAGGGGTTTTGAGATCCATTTGGTGTTGAATGTTTCACTCTAGAAGTATATTTTTATAGATGAATAAATGCAGGATTGTATTTTTTTTAACAAATCTAGTTTTTCACAAATTAATTGCAATGTACTTCACGATAGTGTGCCATTAATTGGGAATATTTGGCATGGTTTTATGATCTGAATCTCTGCTGAGAACTCCATAGACCTTCCAATTATTTTTTTACAATGGAACACAGTTAATAAATTCCAAATTATATTGTAGCTAACAAGCATTTTTTAGTATTAAAATTAAGATTTTTTATGACTGCTTAAACAAGAGTGAATTTGTTGCTGTTAAATAACACCTAATTGAGGGATTATAATTGATTAATGAAAAAAGGACATTTACCATGGCTTGTTTAATGTAATTTGTTCTGTCCTGTTTTTAACTTGGTTTTGTATTTGTGTTGAGTTTTCAAGCAATGTGGTTTAATTTTTAATGAAATTAAAGCCGATAAATGTTAATTTCCTGTCTCAAGACTAAGGCAGTTGGGAAGCTACGACAGGGATAAAAATTGACAGCAGAGTCTGATGCAATAGATTACATCAATTATGGACCGAGATTGATAGACTGTCTTGTCAGTCTGCACTGCTTCCTCTACTTATTTATTTTCTTGGTGCTAGAGTTGAATTGCAAGGATGTTGCGGTACCTCAGTCCAAACAGCTGCACCAGTAGCTGAGCCCATTCCAAGCAAGGATGTGGTTAGTTTGATTTTGTGCCATTGCACATACTGGCATACACTTGCATTGAAGATGGTGATTTCTAGTCAACAGCTCCTCGACAGCAGTTCTAGTTACTGTCCCAGTAACAGTTCCAGATTTTTATTTGCTCTTCAAATTTTATTGTATAATAATCTGCAGTTCAGGATAGTTAGCTAAACCAGCACATGAGTTGGCACGAAGACCTCAGCATTAAACTCACTCAGAAAGAAGAAGATTTCTCTTGGGCATCAATTAATATCAAGGTGTAAGTATTTCCAGTTGGTAGTGACAGACGAAAGTCTCCTTTTTTATCCTCCCAAGTATTGCAGGCAGGTCTGTGAATTTCAACCCTTAAGAGGCCTCCGTTACACTCAAGGGAGAAGACAAAAGCCTGGGCATGAGTCTACAACAAAGCCATAACTTATTTGTTAAATTAAGAAACTGATCCAAGTCTGCATGACTAAATATAAAAATTTGAGTTTCCAAAGGATTGAGCTATTGGTGTCTGACTAATGTCAAAAGGAAGTGATTTCATTCGTCGTGTTTGGACTTTTTATTTTAAGACATGATATCAGACTTGATTATAATTCAGATTACAAACTGTTAAATCACTTCTAAACATTGATTTATGGAAATGTTATGTTGCTGGTGTTTTGGTCTGGTGGAATGGAAGTTTTAAAAAAAATTAATCACTTTGCTTGTTTAGATTTGAAATCTTTAATTATATACTTGTGTGTGTATATATATATATATATATACTTTAGAATGTTTCAATATCATAAGGTGCTGTTTCAAATAAATGAAGGTTTTTGTTTAGGAAAAGATTTGATGAACTATAAATCCTGTTTTTAAAATAATGGATGAAAGAAAGCAGAATTGCAGATGTCCTGGTATTGTATGACTTTACAGTAACATCTTCTATCCCCTTGAAGTGTGAAGCTCTAGAAGCAATCCAGTATTAGTCGAATGGAAATCTGTAGTAATTTTCTTAAATTGGATGTAGGCCAAGATGATGATAAATTATGTATGTGAGTTAAACCACAAGATTACAACTATTGCATTCTGCACATGGTGGCTCCAGTCCCATGAGATCAGGATTGCATTACGTATGGTTTTTATATGTTTAATTTGAATCAGACTATGCCTACTTAAAAAGGAAACATTCTGAATTGTTTAACATTCTGACTTGTAGGGTAATGTATACTTGCAGCCAGTTTTTCACCCTACATACAATATGATTCTAATTAATTATCTCAACATAGTCAGTTCTGACAGAATATGCTGTGAACATTGATCTGAATGATGTATGTCCTTTTTATAAAAATAGTATTTTGTACCCAAATGTGTATTTGCTGGACCGTTTGGTAATGCTTAGCGTTTGTAATGTGGTTATAGATTTTGTTGTATAATTGAGTCTCATCCTACAAATTTAGAAGGGCGCCTCTCCAGATGAACTTGCACCAGCAACTAGTGTTGCATGAGCTCTTTGTGGCTATGCTCAGCTTCTTGGCTTAAATTCTAATAAAAGCCTTTGATTATATGGCCTCTTAGTCATTTTCAAATACGTAGTGTTAAACCATTCCTGTATCAAGGAAGGTTAAATGGTTAAAGTGAAACCAGTCAATTTGATTCAGCAAAGATGAACTTTGTTTGCTTTCTCTAAATCAGCATTATACTGTAATATAGTGTCTAATACAGACAACATATGTGAACATGTATTGCATGTTTTTAATATACAGTATTTATTGTTGCTAAATAAGAAGCTCGGCTTTTTCAACACTGGAACTGTTCCCCTTTGAGTTGGAATGGGTGGACGGAGATTACTAGAGATTGTTAGTATTGTATTTGAAATTTATGATGAGGGTTTAGATTATCTTAATTCAAGTATTGTTTCAAAATTGTAGAACATTAACTATGCTGGCAGTTGTAACTTGTGTGACAGGTATAGGCTGTCTGGGGTGGTGGAGGGTTGTGCTGGATGTGGCTTCCTTCCTATGATTCATTTTCAGTGAGCTTTCGCCTTGTCTGGAAGCTAGAGACTGTAGCCATCCCTTTTTTTTGCTGTCTTAAGACTACGCATTGCCATTAATAACTTAATTTGAATGATGGATATGTACTGTGTAATCATTCAAAGCCTTCAACTAAGTCAGAATAGTTTTTCCCCCAATGATGGTGGGGTTATTGGGGGGACTTTTAAAACTCGTTTTCCTCCTTGACCTCGCTAAATGTAGAAATTAAATAAAAACTGAAAGCAAGCAGTGTGATTGAATCTTCTTCCTTCCACACATGCAAACACAATTTCCTATCCCCATAAAAGACCAATATTATTCTTGCACTATCACAAGTACTTACACCCATGCATTTCTTCATTCAAATGCTCATTCTTTTATACATTCTGTGCCACTTGCAATATTGACAGATGCTGGTTGAGTGGTGGTAGGGGTGGGTGGGGGGGTAGAAAAGAAGACCCACGACAAAGAATGATCCCGTTTTCATCTCTGCACTTTTCAGCATGGATCAATGGATAAATATTTAGTTGTTTCTTTCCTTTCTCCCCCCCCCCCCCCCCCCGCCTCCCAACACCATAACCACCACAGCAAGACACATTAATCTTCTATATCATGGAGAGAAATCATACCCATGTCTTTTAATCAGTAGAATGAAAATGAGGTTACTCTTCTGTCTTCTATAGAAATTTAAGTTTAAAAGGTTGATATTTAATATCTTGATTGTTAAATTACTGACACTGGTTTTAAAATACTGAATACCAAGTTATGCAGTCGTATAAAGCTGTTTACAGCCCCCCAGTTACTGCTTCTAACTGTGATGCACGGATGATTATAGTTCTTGAAACTATTTCTGTGCTATATTTAATTGGAGTCCTCCTGCCCTACCTCTTCAAAGCAGCTACAGTAGTTAATGTAATCCTTGCATTTGATATTGTCCCTTCAGCTTGGGAGGATGTCTCAAGTACATTTTAGGATCTTGGCTTGTTGATAACAAACAAACAGGAGGAACGTTAATTGTTTTTAGATAATTAGGTTTTCTTCTCTCTTTTTTACAGTCTTACTTTGTTACGGATTATGATCCAACAATTGAAGATTCCTACACCAAGCAATGCGTTATTGATGAACGAGCTGCAAGGTTGGACAGTAAGTATTCTGAAACAAACATGTGTGCCATTTCAGTTTGTGTGAGATTAGTGTACAACTTTCAGGCATATTTATGACACAAAGCTCTCCTACGTCAATTCAAGGAACCAGTCAGTGTTTATGAAATAGCTTTTCCTTGGTGGTAGAAGTCCTTAAATTCCAGATCTATCTATATCTGGTGAAATTGGCTTGTATGAGCTTCCAATTAGGAGTTTAGAAAAAATAGAACTAAAATCTTGAAGGTCCTGCTTATAGTTTGAAGGCAGGGATTCTCCAGTTAAGACAAATCCGACTAGAGCCAGATTCCAGGCAGCTCTGGGCGTAGTTTTGCTACCACTTAATCATTTCAGGAACATCAACTTGGATTATTGCAGTTCTCTTGCAGTGTGCAGGATTCAAACTCTTGTCTGGATCCTGGGGTTGATAACATTGTCCTTGTGGTTTCTCTTACACATGCATTTATCAGCTCTAGGCTTGACTACAGCAACTCCCTCGTTGTCGGCCTCCCCAACTCTTCTCCCCACAAACTGCAGATAATTCCAAACTCTGCAGCTCGTGTCCTCTTCTGCACCAGGCTCTGCGACCCCATCACCCTGATCTGGCTCCACTGGTTCCCCACAGGAGCCTCAGAGGACCGAATTCAAGATCCTTGTCTTCTCTTTCAAGGCCCTCCAGGGCCTTGCCCCCTCCTACCTCTATGACCTGCTGACCTCCTATCAGCCTGTCCGCTTTCTATCAGGCACCTGCCTGCTGCATGTCTCCTGACCAAGCCACCCTACCATCGGTGCATGGTTTTCAGCCTCCCTGCTGCAAAGCTTTGGAACCCATCCCACAATCCCTTTGCCATGCGCTCTCGTCTCCTTCAAAACCGATCTCAAGACCCTCCTTTCAACCATGCCTTCAGTCGCGGTCCTACCACTCTGGTCTGCTTCATCCTACCCCTGCCCCCCCACTCGGGTCCTGACCCCTCACTGACTGTTCAGTGCTCTACAAATGTCATTTTATTGTTGATATACTGCGCTGTTCCTGCTGAGTCTCGTTGCGTTTATGCTTCTCGACTTGCTAAAGTTAATGTCAACCACCCATAGTTTTGTTGCAGTCAAGACTTATTGGAGATCAGGCAGGGGTTGCTAGATGTTTAGCAAGCTTTATATTTCAATAGGTTTATCTGCAATGTCAGACTTACATACTACTTGTTACCTTCGATTATGGAATGTGAACAAAAGAAAATTCATTCTTCCTGTGCCATGGCACATTTTGAGCCAATATGCAGAGTTTCTTAAAATATAAGAGTTATATATTTGCTAGGATGTTACTTAAGAGTTCCTCCTTTGAGATTGACAAACATTTTTGTCCTGACTGTTTAAAGTGAAACTGCTCACCTCCTCTGCGATCCAAGATTACTCAAAGATCTGTTTTTATGCCCTGGTAAATCATAATTCATTTGTATGTGTAGATTTAAAAAACAGTTAGATTAGATATGGTCCTCCTCACTCTGAATTTAGCTCAGCCTCAATGTTTTTTAAAAAAGCTCCTCCCACTGTCTAATCTGCTGCCCTTCGAAATTCCTTGTGTTTAATTCCTTGCTCAATCTTTCTTCTGTTAACTTCCCTTCATAAGAACTGAGGCAAAACCAGATGAGGCCTTGTCTGCAGCTGTGTTGGCGAAATATGTTATGGTTTCCTGATTTCTTTGTGTCACCAGAGATAGATGTCAAATGGTCTTGTGCTTTTTTTCTCTGCCATTTTGGTGTATACATTTATACGTAGGCTTTAAAGAAATGATAGTGACATCTATTTTGCTTCATGTGTAAATACAGATATCTTAGATCATGCCTGTTCAGAGAGAATTAAAAGCCCTCATAATTATGTAATTAACCCATCCTTATTGCTTGTTAATTCAAATCAACTCTATAATTTCCCATGTAGAAGGCATAATGCACCCTCATTTACACATGGGAAATGCCGTAGTATATGAGCAGCATTTTAATACAATTGAGGAAAAGATCCTTCCTCATTTAAAAAATATATTACGCATTCCAAATATTAATGCCAAGCAGAAGTAGGTTCTGAATTTGGACCACTCATATGGAAATTGTGTAGTGAGTGGTAGTCCTTTGTCAACTTTGCAATCGTAATTACAAAATTTAGAGAAAATATAATTGGGTGAAGAACCACAATTAAATTTTACCCCTAAGTGTTAGATGTTTCCATTGTGATTTTCGAACATATCAGAAATTTGACTATATATTTCTTGATTACGGTATTATCTCCAAAACCAGTTTGCTTGACGTAAGTGCAATCTTCCTCTTGTTAAACATTTTTCTTTTGTGGGGATTCTACTGGAACTTAGAGATTTAGAGCTGCCTATCCAGATTCCAGTTTTAAATTTAAAGCTGGTTGGCATCAGATTGATTACCAGCTATGATGTTGCTAGCCATAATAAAAGAGCAATATGCATATGACCTTGTACATTGAGATAAGATGTTTGTTTTGTAAAGAAAGCTGAAGATGAACTAACATCTGCAGTTTCAATTGGGAGTCTTCATTCTCTCTCCATGAATCAATTGTTAAAGGCGTCACTTCCACATACAACACCTGGAAGTCAGAAGATGCAGTGGTCAGATACCGTGTCAGCAAGACGACTTTCAGCAGTTAATTCAGTATAGATTGGGTATCCATTTAGGGGCTTTCCTGGTCTACAAGTGGAGTTCTGCAGCTCAATGGTTAGAGCACTCGCCTCACAAGTGAGAGACCTGGTTGCATTTCCCGGCAGGTTGAAACCTCGGGCAAGTTTCCTTACTCCACAGCCTGATGATAATCCCTCAAGGAATTTTTTTTTATAATTTGGTCACTCAATCCACAACTGTTTGTGGGACACTGCATTGCGCATTGGCTGCCACATTTCATCCACAAATATACACTCAATTCACTTGACAGTTTATTCTGTGAAGTGCTTCGAGACGTTTCGAAGACTGAAAAGCGCAATATCAAATGCAAGGAGTATTATTATAATCTTCGCTTCACAGAACATACTGTGAGGTGAATTGACTATTTATGGGTGAAACGGGGCAACTAATTGCATACAGCAGTGTCCCACAAACAGTCGTAGATTGAAATCACCAGTTTATTATTCTTTGTTTTTTTGAGGAATTATTACTAGGCAAGTGGAGTAAGGAAACTTGCCCAAGGTTTCACCCTGCCTGGAATTGAAACCAGGTCTCTTGCTTGTAAGACGACAGCTCTTAACCACTGAGCTACACGACTCCACTACAACAACCACAGCAAAATTACATTTGTAAAGCACCTTTCATGTCAGGAGGATGTCCCAAGGCGCTGAACTGTCAGATCAGAACCCAGGTCGGGGTTCTGGACCTGGGTCAGTGTATATTGGTCAGCACCAGGATGTCCCAATCAATAGATTTGCAAAATGTATAAACAAAAAAAGGCTGAAATGATGGGAGTTTTTCTTTAGCATGCTGAAAACCTGAGTCATAGTTGGAATTGGTTGCCTATTAAAATCTATGTTGACCTTTTCATTTGTTTCTGTAAATGGTATGATTATACACTTCACACTTACTTTAGTGTAAGATGATGTTAGCAGACTTGTGAAAACTGGTTCGGTATGAATGCACTTTTTAAAAAAAAAACATGCTTTTCACCCAAACCATTTATAGTTAATTCATATGGTTGTTAAAATGTCCTGTCAGACTTCCAATGTGACAAACTTCAGCTTTGGTAATGTTTTGAACAGAATCCATTGGTTTATCACATGTCTGTGAAGTGTGTCTTCCGTTTTCAGACATTAAAGGAAATAAAATTTGTGTTCCGCAAAGGCATAATGCCAAGGTCAGATGGAAGTGAGAGGTGGAAGTGAGTTTCTTCATTGTCTGTTTGATTCCTTTCAGAATGGAACTTTGTTTTTGTTTTTTTATCATTTTTGAAATCTGTGAAGATTTGTGCCCCTTCCCCCTCCCCTTTGAAAATCTACCTCTTGGATAGAACAGTTAGAATGTTTCTATGCATAATCCTACTCCTTGGCTCTTTGGTGTAAACAATTACTTACAATACCACACCGTTTATAGTGTGGTGTCTTGGTGCAAAAGTGCTGCCTGAAATTGAGTCCAATTGTGTGACAGACTATTCATGAAATGGGACTTTATTTTTTCCATCTCTTTGGCTTGCAGTTTTCTTACAGTTGAATTCTGACGAAGGGTTGTAGACCCGAAACGTTGACTCGTTTTCCTTTCTCCATGGATGCTGCCTGACCTGCTGAGTTTCCCCAGCAACTTCTGTTTTTGTTTCTTATTACAGTAGTTGTTGTGCAGCAGCCGATAAGTCATTTGAATTGTGAACTTTAAGTAGTATTTTGTTCCCAATCTGTGGTGGTTGAAATGTCTTTATGATATAATTTGATTTCAAAATGTACTTCCAAGAAGTAATTCTACATACTTGAATGTGAGTTTTGGAACCGTTTGATCTTTTAATTTTCTGATGTCCTCATCTGCATGAATTAATAAAGTTGAATTATTATTCTGTTGCCCAGAAAGAAATCAAAAGAAGATTTTCTTTGTAGGGATATGTAGAGAAGGAATGATTTTTGTGCAACGGAACGCCTGTTCATGTTTTGTCTACTGAATGCTTCTTTCTGTACGTTGTGCTGTCCGTAACTTACGGCATTTTGCTTTTGTCTAGTTTTGGACACAGCGGGACAGGAAGAGTTTGGAGCCATGCGAGAACAATACATGAGGACAGGGGAGGGCTTCCTGCTGGTCTTCTCAGTAACCGATAGAGGAAGGTATGCTTTAAAATCAGAGACCGAAGATTGTTGGCTGTATTTACAGTGGCACTTAAACTGTCAAGTTTCCTTTGACAAAACACAGCATAGTTTTAGATTCATTGTGACATTATTTGAATTAAAGAAATTGTTCTTCTTTACTTTAATATTTCTAAAAGTATTTGTCAGTTGATCAACTTCAAAGAAGTCCTCTTTAAAGGGCAATATTTCCTATATACTGTAATATGGGAGTTGTCTCTTCCTTTTTCAGAGACTACTCATCATCTGAGGTTTCCCAGAATTGTAGACTGAAAGTAAAAATATATTGGGCACAGTTTCAAAAACATAATAAAATGAACTGTTGTGAATTTTTAATAATTTGTGAACAATGGTCTGTTCCCAATGTGTCTATCTTAACTGCTGTAGCAGTGCTTGGTCTAGAAGCTTGACTGCTCCATAAGCCCCTCCACAACTGCTCTGGCACATACGAGATAACATTTGGGTGGCTTTTGTTTTTCTGTGTTATAGGGTAATGAAAATGTGCTCACAAAATAAACGTAAACTATCAATATACATATGTGAACACATGTGTAATTGTTTCATTATTTCTTTAATGAAAACTTGTCGCTATCTATATATGTATTTAATATATTTTTTAAAAATTAAAAAACTTTTCTTGCTTGACAGACTGGGACAAGCCAAGTGACTCTTTTAAAATTAATTACACTTGGATGAGTATATAAAAATTCTGAAACTTTATCTACAACAGTTTGTCATTACTGTTAATGGAATAGCTGTAGTCATAAATTCATTTTAAGTGAATGAATTAATCCATGTTACACACACATTGTTTCTGTATAAGTCATCTGCATGACTATTCATTTCGACAATGTACCGCAAGATTGCAAAGTAAAAATATACATCAAGATGTTTACATTTGGGTTTATGTTCCAACCACTAAGCATTCAAGAAATTTTACAACAGTCATTGTAATATTTTAATTATGAATTCTAGAGAAGTGAGGGTTTTGTAGCAAAAGAGTTATTAAATTTAATGTGAGTTAACTGCAATGGGGCAATTCATTTTTAGGAGGAGAAACAACTGGTCAGACACAATATCCCTCTTGTGAATCATTTGCAGAATAGGTTTGATGGCTATAATCTTCCAATTCCTGAAGGTGGGAAGCAGTGAGCATTTGAAGGGGAAATGTACAATTTAATAGAATAAGTACATTGCACATTCCAGTACATTTTCTGCTTTGGAGGAAAATCTTAATTTCGCACTTAATTTTTATAGTCAGTTTTTCTGCTCTCCTTCCCCCTTCCCCGGCCCCTCCCATTACCCTATTTTTCCCCAAACCCGACTTCCATGACTGTTTGTGGGACACTGTTGTGCGCAATTTGGTCGCCAAGTTTCTCCTACAAATATACAGTCAATTTTCCTACTTTCCTTCCCCCAACCACGACCCCTCCCCCACTGCTCTGGTCCCTACCTCTTTTTCCCCCTTTCTTCCCTCTTCTCCCCCCCCTCACCCCTCTGGTCCCAACCTTGGGACGTTGCTGTATTCTGTGAAGCGCTTCGAGACGTCGATAAGACGTGGAAAACGCTATATAAATGTAAGAATTATTATATACATTTGATCATGTTAAATTTAATGTGAGCATTATTTTAATCATTGATCAATTGTGGCAAAGTAATGGCATTGCTTCTGCAGGAATAAATCATCAGACCAAATGGCTAATCCAGGATAATCGAAGATTAAGCTGTGGTAAACTGGATCACTGGCAAATTCATACTGTTGAATAGACTTGTGCAAAGAAGATACGATCGAAACAGCTTCATTTTATGTCATTTGACGTGCGTAATAAAGTGACCAGAGCTAAACTACTACTGTTAGCCACCTCAGCAAAAAACGATTTTGTGGCCTCTAACCCACCCACTCATTCCTCCTATAGTTGCTTAGCCAAGCTGAGAACTACAGCATTCCTCTCTCGAATGATTTATTCATCGTATAATTTTGTTGTCACGCAGAGGCACTTAACTCTGTGATGAGTGCCTGCAAGATTTTCTTTCGGGCTGGAAGTGTGAGGCATTTTCAGCTACCATGGAAACGGAACATTTCTCATTGCAGAGCAGATGTTTCAGTTACCACTGAGTTGAATATGATGTCTGAAGTCAGGAAACAACATTGCTGTTTTGTTTGGAGCACCATGGTAACGTAGAATAAGTTTAAGTAAGGAATACAAAGGGGAAAGGGAGCATAGTCATTTCCCTTTTTTTGCTGAATTTCTGAAGAAATTGTTTGTCGATATTGTGAGGATATTTTTCAACAACAAAAAAAAGTGATAGATACCTTAATTAAAAGTTGAAAAGCCTGGAAATGCAGCACCTAGAAAGGTAACTTAGATATGAGCCTGCAACATGTAGATTATGTAGAAAACGTGTCTATGTAGATTAATTATGAAAAATTTTCACACCTGGTATCAGTTTCTGCAGTAATTTCAAATCAACCATAGTAAGAAACTCGGGTTTCATACACGTTTCGCCCACAAAATATACAGTCAATTCACTACAGTATATTCTGTGAAGTGCTTTGAGACGTCAATAAGATGTGAAAAGCGCTAGATCAAATGCAAGGATTATTATTCTTGTTCATTTTCAGCTGGTGAGTGAGCTATTCTGCATACACAGTATTTTCTATTTTTAATTATTAAAATCTGGTATCTAATACGTCTGACAGCATGTTTTGATCATGTAGACCCTCTTTCCAGTGATCTCCCAACAAATGGTTCTTGATGCTTGACATAGACATACATATCAACTAAGAGTCCCACATTTTATATAGCGTTACTTCATGCAAGTTAGATGCATCCATCAATACTGATAGATGCCTGGGCTAGGAATAGTCATTTTGCCATCTTAGAAATTCTTTGGAGGCTTCATAAAGAAGTAATTTGATGGGACAAACACATTTTAAAAGTAAAAAGCTTTGCAGTATTCAAAGGATTAATGTGGGTTTCTAATTTAAACTCCCCCAGCTCACAGGAGCTCACAGGACCATTTGGAAGTTTGCTACATGAGGCCTTCTGCTCTGACTATTTTACTTTTGATCTTTCAGCCATGTCTCTTTGTTTACTTTCCAATCATGTCCTCTGTGTCTCCCTTACGTTTGCTGCCATTTAATTCCAAAGTCGGCAGACGTCTCGTGTCCACCAAGTTTTATAGAGCCAGCTGTAGTGGTCTTTGGGTAACCTGATCAGTCCAAAAGGCCATGCTGCTTCAGCTGTCTTTTGTCCTTTTGTTGCATTCATTTAGACTTGGAGAGGATTGGAGTGGGGTGGGGGCGGGGGTAAAAGCGAGGGTATTTAAGAAATGGGGAGATTATGCAGCAATTGACTGGTTAAAAGATTAAAACCTTAAAAAGGGGTGAAACCCAAGGGATGAAAGAAGCGGAATGTTACAATATAGATATCTGCTTTGTGAAATGATATTGAATTCTATCTCTGACATAATCTTGTTCCAATTGGTTACCAGTTCGATGTCTGGGTACTCACTCTCTCTTTCAAATCTCATGTCCCGACACCTCCCTACCTCTCCATTCTGCTCACACCCACCCACTCCTCTACCCATCGCTTTCGGTCTTGTGCAGTCCCTCGACCCCTTCGTTTCACAAATATTGGCTGCTTTCAGCCACTAAACCCCGAGATTCTAGAATTCCTTGCCTCAATCCCTCTGCTTTGCCCACTTTTAAATTGCACCTGAAAAATTTCCTCTTCAACCATGCCTTCGGTCAACCCCGCTCCCTTTCCAGCACTGGGTCAAACCTCACTGTTGTCAAACATTCCAATGTTACCCCGATGAAGAGCATGAACAACAAATGCTTGTTGTTATTTTACCTGCTTTCCATTTGCTTTGAAACGACATTCACAAAGAACATATTTTTCCATTGTTGAAGGTGGTTCATTAGATGCTTAACATTTGATGCTAACGGAGGATAGATTAATGCTGATAATGTGTTTTCATTTTCAGTTTTGAAGAGATTTACAAGTTCCAAAGGCAGATCCTTCGGGTAAAAGATCGTGATGAATTCCCTATGATCCTAGTGGGAAACAAAGCTGACCTGGAGCATCAGAGGCAGGTGAGCACCAGGAAGCGACTTTTCTGTGGTATTCATGATGACGGTTTTGTGAAGGCATCAAAAATAATAAAGGATATTGCCTCCTGAAGCGATTGATTTTTTTTTGACTGATGTGTGGCTCTTTGATGACTAAAAAGGAGCAGAACAAATACAACCTATATTGGCTGATATGCTAGCCCTTTGAAATGCAATTTTAAAAAGACACCAAAGGTCTAACTTGCACAAACATCCGCCCTGTACAGTACAGTGCATTCAGTGAAGTGTTCTTTTCAAATATTTAATTCTTTATTCTGGGTAATGTATTCAATTCCTGAGCAAAAGCTGATTGCAGGTTTTACCTTAACTGTTGGTGATGCATGTGGAATGAGGTTTACCAGTATCTCGAAGTTCCAGTTGCGCTCTCTGGGGACTTTAGTTTCAGATTCCTTTGCTGTTGCCCAACCGCACCTCTGTTCTCCAGCCATAGACGGGTAGTTATTGAGCACTATCCATCTCGTGAGGGACAGATTGGGTTTTCCACAACTGGCAAATCAGAAAAAAAAAATTGCCCCAGAGACTTGAGCAAGATGTTTTGTGACAATTGAAATTTCTAGCTGACATATATACAAGGTATGCCCTGAAGTGCTGTAATTTATATACTGTAATTAGATACAAAATCTGTGGAAAAAGTGGATGTTTCCCATTCCCCAACACAACCGAGTCAAACTTCTGGTTGGTTCACTACACAATGAGCAATGCAGATACAGAAAAAGTTGTTGGAAACTATTCCAGACTCCTTCAGTTGAACAATTATTTCATTACAAGTGTGGAAATGTGGAAGAAAAAAAATCCATAATTCAGACAAAATTCTGCACAGCAATCACTTTAGGTCATTCAGCTTTCACAGTCAATTATACAGTGTCATGTAAAAATAAATTATACCCGGTGGAGTAAAACTATTGCTACTGTTACAGAATTTCAGAAGGAATTTATTTTTATTTTTAAGAAGGCATGTTCATAGGATAAGTGAAAGTGCACAAACGCAGAATGTAAATTTGCTTGTCATTCTCTGGGTTTCTTATGTTGACAAGGTCACTTGAGAAATTGCCAACTGAACTGACGAGAGGAGCGAGGAGTGAAGGAAGATCAAACATAAAAAGAATATGAGAGAAGAGCTCATTCCTCGGACTTTGTCAATGCCCGACAAGCCAGTAAAATCAACTGAGATTGTGATTTGGGTTTACTTGAGGTTTAATTTTTCCTTCTTTGGGGGGAGATGCCTTACCTCTAATTGTAATTTCCCACAGATACCCTAGTTCAGATTTAGGGTGCCTCCGAAGTGCAGTGCTGCTCATTGAATTATCAATGCTCTGCCATAGCTTTTTGTGAATTGCAATAATACTTTAAATGGGTTTAACTGAAGTCCAATATATTCATTGTGCCACCTGCTGTTGAGTTTCTGTAACTGCAGTGCGTATTGCATTTGCTGAAATCTGCCCTGTCAGTGGTGGGTGAATCAAATGTGTACTTTACCCTGAATCTCCAAAAGCTCTAGAAAAGTGTGAATTTCATTAACTTTGTTGTAAGAAGTAGGAGTAGGCCATTTGGCCCCTCGAGCCTGCCCCACCATTAAATAACGTTATGGATAATCTTCGAACCTAATTCCATTTATTCGCCCTATGCCCACATCCCTTAATCCCTTTAGCTTTTTTTAAAAAAAAACTATTGATCTCAGTCTTGAATACGTTCAATGCCTGAGAATTCCATAAAGTCACTATCCTCTGAGTGAAGTAATGTTTTCTCAACTCAGTTCTATAATTCTTAGACTATAACCCTTTGTTTCAGATTCTCCAACCAGGGGAGACAGTCTCACAGTATCTACCCTTTCAAGGACCATAAGAATCTTATAGGTTTCTGTAAAATCACCTCTAATTCTAGAGAATATAGGATTAGTTTATAACACAGGTATTGAATTGAGTTATGAAGTGGTGCACCACAACTTTTGAGCAATATGGACAGTATTTGACAGATTTGTCAAATCTTAATGTGTGCTCACATTAAGTACTCAGGGAGGGTGTGGGTTCATTCAGTTTCCCCCCATTCCTCATTTAAGTCTTTTTTGAGAAGTAGATTTTACTTTTTCATTTTTAAAGTTATTGAACTGAACAACATCATTTATTCATCTATTTGTGGCTAAACCATCACTACTTGGGAGGAATTTGCTTTCTTTTTAAGTATTGAATCTAATTGTTTCTCATTTAAATCTGTTATATATAAAAGCCTCCGATATGTTTCTGCAATTGTAACAATGAACTTCTAAAAGGAAAACAAAAACCAATACAGCTTAAAAAAAAGAAAAACAACAAAGAAAAACAACTCAGTGATTAAAGCTCACCTTTTTGTAAACAACAAATACATTATTTTAAAAAAGTTTCAAAATATATGAATAAACGTGTTCAAAAACACTAGGCCGTGCATCTTACGCGGGGGTATAGCTAGTTCAGTGTAATCTTTGCATAAAGCCTCTCATGTTGGGAAGATATTTCAAGGAGCTTCATAGGATATACCGTAAAGTGTAGTGTCCACGTGTTCTGTATAAAAACATCAGTTGCATCTTGGAGTGTTATTTCCCAGGCGACCTGTTATCTCAAGTATTATTCAGCTTTAACTTATAACCAATTAAGCTGTGCCCAAAGCTTGTAGGGTTGATGGTACAATCTGTACACATTTTAGTTGTTTTTATTTCAAAATAAAAGTGCTTCAATGTGAATAACAAGAACATTTAATTCTGTCCTTTCCTTCTCGAATTTGTCCCCAAATCACTGTCACTTTCCTTGCCAGGATTGCTTTAATCCGTCACGAGTTGGGACAGTGTACTCTTTGTGTGTGGTCTGTTGTTTGCTTGTTTATATATTTTTGTTGTGTTGATTCTACAGGTGACGTTAGAGGAAGGACAGCAGCTGGCACGTCAGCTCAAAGTCACATACATGGAGGCTTCAGCCAAAATCCGGTTGAATGTCGACCAAGCATTTCATCAACTGGTCCGAGTGATAAGGTGAGTCGGGGGGGTGTCTGATGCAGGTGCACTGCACTACTGACCATGTCTGTGTATGGTCAAGAGGCTTTCACTCTCTTTAGGTGCATTTCAAGTCAACAAAGCACTCAGCACATTTGTCTTTAATGTATTTAGTTTTGTACTACATTTGTACTCTTCAGAAATGTCATTTGGGTGACAGATCACCGGTGGTCCTTGTTCAAAGTTTTTTTTTTCTCCCAAATGTAGTATAACTTTTTCAAGCAGGCAATGCCGTCTTTCCTCCCTCGCTGTTTGACCTGTGTCCATGTGCGCTCTTTTGCTCTCCGTTTAGATGCGAATGTCTGTGCATGACCCGCTAATTTTTTTTTGTCCTTCACTCTCCTACAGAAGATTTCAAGAGCAAGAATGCCCTCCTTCTCCAGAACCTTCACGCAATGAAAAAGATCGCAGTGGCTGTCACTGTGTCCTATTCTGAAAGACCGTTCCTCCACTCACCCATCAGATGCCAACCCACCACCCACCTACCCTATCCCTACGTCTGCCTTTGCAACCCCTTCCTGTGTCGAACAGTATCGCCTCTTATCTGCATGCTCATCATTTGGTCACTGATAGCCTTTAGTTGGACAAAAGTTGTATCAGTCCCTTGGGGAAGGTTTCAATCATCCCCTCCACAAGGCAGAAGAATTGAAAACAAACACTAAGGCTGCTACTTTGTCACACAGTTCCATTTGTTCAGGGCTTGAGCTTTGTCGTGATATTTGTACTACTTATGAAAATTTGATCTGGAATGTAGATACAGTTTTTAAGCAAATTTGCCTTGTGTGGTGTTCAAATCAATGCTTACGTGTCTTGTCCTCAGTGCCGTTTAACTCTTACTGTAATGGATATGTGCTAATCAGCTGCTGTACATATAGATCTTTGATTTTAAAGAAAATCTTATCAATTGATAGTTATGAGGACAGCGAGAGTAAGGGCGAACTGATTATTATTTTGCCCTGGATAACACAGACAACACATAAAATAAGCCTTAAAAAAAAACACTTTATTGTTGGCAAGACTCTTGAGTTTCATGTAATACTGTGGTTTGTTCCAGTGGCCAAATCCAGTCAGTCTACTGTATTTATTTAGAAAAATCCAGAGGGATTTGCAGGCAGTGATGTGGCCAAAACCTGTGACTTCACTGGATATGAACATTTCAGTGTTTTTTTTGTTTAAAAAAAAGCAGTTTCGCATCACTGTTGAGGATTTCCAAGTCGTTTAATTTGTCTTCCTTTGATGTGAGAGTATATCTGGATGAGGGATTCAAAGTGCTACATTGTGGTTTTTGTTCCTCATGTAATATAAAGAGATTGAATTGATCCTTCCATTGTTGAAGATGATTAAATGTTTTGCTATATACTTTTATACATTATTTTCTTATCAAACTAGTTAACAAGTATTTTTATATGTTTGTAAGCAAATATGCTTTTCACAGCATAACTTGTGTATATGTAAAGATGAGTATTTAATTCTCACATTTCACTCTTAACTGACAAAAACGATAGGTATAATTTACAAGACTTGGGTAATACTTTCCTAATGTCCTGGCCTTAGCTGGTTGTGTTCAGCTGCAGCTAGTCATGTGCCTGTGAAGTGTACCCACAGAGATTAATTTACTCAACTTTCCAGTTGCTCTGAACAGCCATTACTGAAGATGGATCGATTATGTACAAAGAAGGATCTACGTGTACAAGTTTGGAATCTGTAAGAAACTCCTGCTGATGATATTTGAGTTTGACTATGGATGGTCTCTTGAGTGCAAGTTCTGTGGATTTGTAACTTGGTTTGAGATGTGTTCTTGGAACATTAACATAGAGAAGTTGTACACAACTGTCCTGATAATGACTATAATACATCAATTCCTTGAAGTTTGATCTTACTATACCCTTGTATAGCTTCTGGTGCTAGAATAAAAGATGATTCAATTAGTAAAAGACTTATTATTTTTTTCTTTCAGTATTGCCCCCTCGCTCCCATCACATTTCCTCTTATAGGTCTTGTTCCTTTGCTGCATCCAATTTGAGGGCAGACAAGCTATTTGTTGATTTGTCGCTCTGCTGATAGTTTAGGTTTTAAAACGATAGGTATAATTTACAAGACTTGGGTAATACTTTCCTAATGTCCTGGCCTCAGCTGGTTGTGTCCAGCTGCAGCTAGTCATGTGCATTTGTTGTTGAATTAATGCACAGGTGATTTAACCCCTGAAAATTGCCAATGTAAATTTATTGCAGTAGAGGTAATAATAATACTTGCATTTGATATAGCGCTTTTCCACATCTTCTAGACATATCAAAGCGGCTCACAGAATATCCGGTAAAGTGAATTGACTGCATATTTTGTGGGTGAAATGCGCCAGTCAATTGCGCACAGCAGTGTCCCACAAACAGTCGTGGATTGAAATGACCAATTTATTATTGTTTCCTTTGAGTGATTAGTATTAGGAGTATGGAGTAAGGAACCTTGCCCTGACTGGAATCGAACCCAGGTCTCATTTGTAAGGTGAGTGCTCGAACCACTGAGGTACAGGGCTCCACAAGGTAGATAGATACCTTTGCTAAAGGATCACAGGAATTCTACATTTAAAATAATTGCATCATGAACACCACAAGATGGCAGTGTTTACAAGAGCGTTTACAATCAGTACACCGTTGGCACAGAACTGCACTCTTCCTAATGTCAAGTGGAAGCTTCCATCTCAAGATATTTTTAAAAAATCTCTCCCCTTCTTTCCTGAAGTTTTTATTTACGATCCTCTCATTTGGTATAGCACCTTTCTTGTCTGGACAACATTTCAAAGTACTTCACAGATAAATGTGGCAGCCAAATTATGCACAGCAATGTTCGATCAGGCAGCCATGAAGTGTTAGCATTTCCAACATGCAATAAAGCTGTCTGCATAACTTTGAGTCAGCAAACTGAAGAGTCCCACAGTGCTTGGGGTTTGCTTGCAAGAAATAGATCTTGCAAACAAACGTGACAGGAAGGAATACTCAAGCATAATAATTCCTTCAAACAAAATAATAAATTGGACGTCTCAATCCATGACTCTTTGTGGGACACATGGCTGCCACGTTTTGCCCACAAAATATACAGTCAATTCACTTGACAGTATATTCTGTGGAATACTCCCAAGATGTCACGAAGACGTAAGAAGGCGCTGTATCAAATACAAGGATTCTTATTATTCACATGTGAAGTGGACCTTTATCATTGCTGTATGAGCACAGGATCATGTAGTCGCCTGATTCTCAGCTTGTGCTCAGGACGAGGATAAAGTTTTAATTTTGCCGTGGTTTTGGCTGGCAGAGCATATGATTGCCTTATTGTTGAAACGCATGCCTTTGCTTAGGTTTTTTGAATGAACATTTTCTTTTAAATGTAACAACAAAAACCATCACCCAGCATTTATTATTATTAATTATTATTCATAATAATGTGTGCTCTTATTCTGCCTTATTGGATGAAATGCTTGCCGACATTGTGAAGAGGTGCATGGAGGAGCTGCAAGAAGGTACAAGCATACATTCCCAAACTAAATTGAGTTAGTGAATGGACCTGGAAACTGCAAACTGATGGAATAAACACATCGTGCGTCACCATCTAATGGTGGCAAGTGGTAATGTGCCTCTGGTATTGGACTCTATATCAGCTTTCATCCAGATCTATCAAAACATATGCCAACTTGTTGAACCTATTTCTTGACATCACCAGTGAAAAACGCTCGATGTGTATGAGTGATCGGATTGTTTGTACTGCTGAAGATTCTCTTTTAAGCAGCTGTCAGTACTTTTGATGAAGGGATGAGTAAGTTTCACCCACAAATATATAGTCAATTCACTTTACAGTGCTTTCAGTGAAGCGCTTTGAGACGACTAGAAGACATGAAAAGCGCTGTTTCAAATATTATGTTTGAAGCTTCAGAGCATCACAATGAGCAAATTGTATGTAATACACTAATTTTATTTTCCTTGCTTTACTGTGCACGCAAGTACAAAATGCCTTGGCCCCCAAATATTTCCATACATTTTTGATTGTTTTCACTGATCTGCATCCAGGGAAAATTTGATTCAAATTGAGAGTGTTTCCAGACATAGTCAGATAGTTTCTGTAAACAATAGTTTTTTTCTCTCTGGGGAGATGACTGAAAGAGATAAGGCTTTGAAAATGGTAAGGTTAGGGGTGAGTTGGAGGGCCTCATAGGGAACATCATCAGCAATAACTTTGAATTAAATTGGTAATTTCAATCCATGACTGTTTGTGGGACACTGGTGTGCGCAATTGGCTGCCACGTTTCGCCCACAAATATACAGTCAATTCATTTTACTGTGAAGTGCTTTGAGATGTCTAGAAGATGTGAAAAGTTCTATATTAAATGCAAGGATTATTATTATTATTATATAGCGCCCTCCACGCCGGGCAGCATCTCAGAGTTCTTCACAATGGCAGAGCCCGAGGCCGGGCCAGTCAGAGGGTGCCCGCAAGCGTGGGCAAAGAGAAGGGTCTTCAGGTGCGACCTGAAGACGGGAAAGGAGGGGGTGAGACGAAGGGGTTGAGGTAGGGAGTTCCAAAGTTTCGGGGCGCAGTAGCTGAAAGCTGAAACTTACAGAAATTAGAGAGGTTTGAGTGGGTTGAGTGTTGTCTGTGACAGCTTCACTTATTGAAGTAGAGGCAAAGTGCTAGACTGTTTAATTACACCGTTGGTTTGCAGTGCACTGCATGGATTTGCAGGAAACATAAGTGTGCTTTGTATAGATGGGAATCTATTGAAAAGACAGGTTGTGATCATGAAATGACGGTGTTAGATAACAGTAAGTGAAATCAATTACCGCATTTAATGTGCGCTTGTAGAAACGATATGAAAATAAAAGCAGACTGTTCCTTTCTATTTCAGTAACCAAATAAAGTTGGTGTAAATTTTCCACAGCACCATGTCACTTTCATTATCTGACTGCTATAGCCTTGCGTGTGTTCTACTTTGTGGGTGTTTTGAGTTTCATCTCTGCTCAGTCGTATTATATACCCTGTCGTTTGTGCTTCAAAATATGTTTTTACAACTTTTATTTCAAGCCTTTTAACTCGATTGTCAAAAATGTCTCAGTATTTGTAATAGAGTCGTTCCCATCAGCAGGATATCTCAAAACATTTTGCAGGCTTTACTGTAAAGCGTAGTTACTGTATATGTTGTAAGCAAATGGGGGAGCCTAATGGCGCACAGCATTGACCCACGAACAGCCGTGACGTGCCTGACCAATTTTAACCAGAGGATCGTTGGCCAGGACATTAGGAGAAACTCCTGTCACAAGAGGAGGATGGCTTCCTTCTGTCCACGCTGAGCTGCAAAAAATTAAATGAGTTCAGAAAAATGTGCTGTGACAATACAATCTAAATATTTATCATGAACTTCATCATGAACTATATATTTTTTTCCCGAACCACTTAGTTCCATATTTGTGTTGACCTTTTTTTTATTCGTTGCCCTTTCTCATGTTCTGGTGCATTCTTAAAATAAGTCGTGTCCATTTTTAATCAGCTTCGTCCCGGGAATCTCCGATTGATTGGCTATGATTGCCAATGACAAGCGAAGCGTACGTTTTCCTTGGTTTGAATATTGGTTTCCTTTCCATTTCAATTAAAGCATTGGAACATTGCTGTTCACAGATTTCACATTGAGAGTAAATGCATTGCCACTGTGATAAAGGAGACCACCTCCTGGTAACCATGTGTCAGTGCTGGACTGCAGCCCTGTTTGCAGATTGAATGAGCTTCACAAAGTCTCGGCAAAATCGATTGGCATTAATTATTAAGCAAACTGCATGCCTCATAAAGAGATGTTGTGAACCTGAGTTATAATGTAAGATGCAGGAATTAACTCTGATTTGATTCATACCATTCTCCTGTTACATCTGTGTTAATCATTACTTGGCTCCAGCACTGTTGGTGGCCTCAACCTTTTTAACTCCAGTCCCTTTGGCTGAACTTGCAGCTCCACCTTCCTCTGGCCTTTCATTTACTGTCTGCCTGCGTGTCGAATGTGAGAGCAGGGATTTGAGTGCTATTCCCTCTCCTCTCCCATAAAATTAAACGGAAACATTGGTGCATTTTATTTTTGTTATTACTGTACTGTGAGTGCCTAAGCTACATTTAGAACTGGCCACGCAGTTACACAATTGCTCCGTAAGAATGCTGTCAAGACTCTGTAGTAATTTAGCTGTGGAGCATTGACAGTGGCTGTTTTCGACAAGGCATTTCTTAGGAACATGTCCCCGAACAAAGAGTTAGGGGATACCGGTGAGTTAGAATTAAATGATGAATCCCTGGAGGGTCAGAGGCTGACGAACTCGCCATATGGCAGCATGGAGTTTTACAGTGTTGCCTTACAGCATTGGTACAGCACATTGGAGTATAAGTTCAGCACCTTTCAGGTTATTGTCTTCATGACTCCAGTAATATCCGATTTTATTTGGAGTTAGCACGGGGGAATTTTCATTCCTTAAGATGAGTTTTATTTTGAGCAATTAACTATTACTCTGGCAGGTCTGTGTGGCTTAATATTCTCTGGCCTGAGGTTCTTCTTTGAAAATATAATGTACTTTAATAATGCGTCCCAGCGACAGCTCAGATTTCTATCACTGTCACTCATTTGCATTGTGAATAGAATTACACTTTACAATCCATGCTCTCTGCCACAACCTTTTCTGTCTCTGTTTCGTTGATAGAGTAGAAAGAGAAGTTCCGACAATGGTCAGGCTTTTAATACCAAAATGTATCAATAATAATAATAATCCATACTTTTAATATAAAGCCTTATGTTCTCACAAAATCTCAGAACACCTCATCGAATCTTATTGTGAAGTGTAGTGACTGTGTATTTGTAAGCATTGTGCAGCAGCCATGAAATTATTTTAAGTTTGGGAATGTTGTCCAGGACCCTGGGAGAAACTCCCTTCTCTTTTTCCAAATCAAGCCATGGGATCTTCAACATCCATTTGAACAGGAAGATCTCAAACATCAATTATCCTAGAAATCATAATCAAATAATTGTTAGCGTGAACACTTTCTAAGTAAAACTATAAATATTGTAAATGTTAAAATCTTTAGGAGCCGGCCGAGGCTGCAATTCTAGAAGCATTTAGCTGATAAATGCGCTGATTAGCTAGAAGGGGCACATTTAAATGCACATGTTTATCACATCTACTGAGGAATCTGACACTTCAATCTGTCTGCACTGTGCTTCTTCTTGTTGTGCTATAAAACACCATTTCCTGTTAGGTTTCTCAACTCAGATGCTTCATGTATGTTTTTATATTATGAACTTTTATTTAGCTGGGAATCTGCAACTTTTGCCAGTTAATTTTAACTTGGCTTAACATTGCGTTTTGGCAGTGTGTTTGGCAGTGAGTTTGTTTTGTTGGATGAGTTTTACAGTTGCACGTTTGTAAGCCAGTGATAATTGTGAAACCAGTGATACAAAGGAAATTATGATCACTTCAATGAGAGGGTAGGTTATGTACTCTTGTAATTTTTTTCCTTGAACAAAATTGTCACTTTCTCAACTACCACTGCTCTTGTGTTCAAAGGTGTATTGCATGATCCAGAGGGTACAGAGAACAACAGGTAGTGTTGAGAGCCTTGACTGTGATTCCACCAAGCCCAAAGGATACGCACAGATCAGCAAAGAGTGTGTGAAATGGATAAGTGTACTGCTGGATACAAATGCTCGAACAGACATCTACAGTGCGGACATTGAAAATAATGTATGTTAAGATAAAAGTCACTCTCTCCTTCTCAATGGGAATTCAAATAATTTGGTGTATTTTTTTTTAGTAAAAGAATAAAACTTGAGGAAATTGTTCTCGAGTGCTATTTCCTCCTGTTGCTTGAGGCCAAGAACAGAAGAATGGTTTATTTCACATTTTAATAATTGCCCTTGAGGTTAACTAAATGTGTCTCAAGCTGCAATACAATGACACTCACATTTAAGCAGCCTTAAGAGGAATTCACTCACTTGAGAGTAACTCTGAGTACAGCATGAATGTCATTTCATTGAAGTATACATTTTATGTCGAGTTGTACCATTGTATCTGAAAACACTAGAGACTACCACCCGCATCTCAATTAAACTGTGTATGAAGCCTCTGCTTTAGGATATCATTAAGTGATGTTAACGACCTGAAAATGTACAGAGCAGAGGCAGAGCTGATAAATATTACAGGGCCTGGAGAATTTGAATGATAAATTATGCTTATTGAAACATGAATTTCATTAAGTAGACTCTGTTTAAAATAAAAGTATTTGGACTTGGTTCATTTGCTATGCAGATCCTAGGAAAATGAATTGCAGTGATTCATGATGAGATACTTGACTTTTATGAATCAATACAACAGAGTTTTGCTTCACATACATGGATGTCATCACCTTCATGGATGTCCTCCTGACATGAAAGTCGCTATACAAGTGCAATTTTGTTGGTGTTATTATTGTTTATGCGACCGTAAACAATGTCCTGTTGCTCAGTTGTTAGAGCACTCACCTTACAAGCGTGAGACCTGTGTTCAAATCCAGGCAGGTCAGGGCGAAACTTTGGGCAACTTTCCTTACTCCACACGCCTAATAATAATCCCTAAAAAAAAAAAAATTGGTAATTTCAATCCGCGATTGTTTGTGGGACACTGCTAAGCAAAATTGGCTGCTGCATTTCGCCTACATATATACAGTCAATTTATTTTACAGTATAATCTGTGAAGCGCTTTGAGACGTCTAGAAGATGTGAAAAATGCTATATAACATTGCAAGGATTATTATTATAAGGAAACTTGCTCAATGTCTGCCCCGCCGGGAATCAAAACCAGGTCCTCTCACTTGCGAGTTGAGTTCTCTAGCCATGGAACGATAGGACTTCAGTGAAGCTTTAATTCCTGTAATTTTCAATTGAACTCTTTTGCTTGATCTGTAGATGCTGGAAAAGGCTTGTGGAAACCGCAGTAAATCACAGCTCTGGCGAGACACAAGTGCATGGAGTTGCTCGGTTGGTAAGGCCTCTGCTGGAGCTGGCTTGATTGCTTTGAGGAAAGAATTTTCCAGGTAAATCATCTTTTCCTTTGAATTTTGCTTTTTGTTTTCTCAATTTTATCATCTTGTTCACATCGTTTCGCCCACAAATATACAGTTAATTCACTGTACAGTATAATCTGTGAAGTGCTTTGAAACGTCTAGAAGACGTGAAAAGTGCTATATGAAATGCAAGCATTATTAATAGTAGTAGTATCGTGGCCAGCACCAGGAGAGACCAGGGTTCAATGTACATCTTGTAGGAGATGAATTGGGAGGATTCTCTCGGAAGGGAGATTCGTTGAGCCCTCTATGTAAATTTTTCGCAATCGGTGGCTGGTTCTTGCTCCCCATACTTGTGTTCTAACCTTCTCCAAATTCAATGTATTTTCATGTCAGTGGAAGATGCTGTCGGGACAAATTTCTAGTTAAAAAGAGATTGATGCATGGAGGGATAATCATGGAGAGAGAGCGAGAGAGAGAATCAAATACCTTCACACAACACTAACTCTTCCAATCTCTCTCGAGATCATTAGAACATCATCTGAGAAGGTTGAATAAACTAGACTGTAATGCTGGGATGATATTCTGAAGCGCTTGGTCGATCGCCTTAGGGTAAGGGAAAATATTTATCATTCTTCTCTTCGTGTAGCTGTAATTGGAAAAAAAAATTGGCTTCCCTAAAGAGATTGAAATGATTTGTCAGAGTTGACAATGGAATTAACTAAGTATGGTCAGTAGTTATTGGCTTGGAAGTGGGTCAATGGCCTTTGATAATTTCATACCTTGCGTGCACATTCAGTGCTTTATTGTAGGTTGCCTTAATATGGAGCTCAATCATTAACTCCACATTGACCCCAAGATAGTGGGTTTCATGGTTTGTGGAGGAAACGGGACGATTCCATACTTTTTCATTCTAATTTTTTATTATTTGTCCTTTTTTGACAACACACGAAGAATCGGATCTTAGACCCTTACAGTAAAATTAGCCCGATTGATGGGGAGAGAAAGAGAGATGATCAAGTATCTTTACATAACACTGACCAGGAGACCATGAGAACGTCATGTAAGTGTTTTGTTCCTGTATTGAAGATGCATTGGCCTGTGTAACCAATAATAAAAAGCTCAATCCTGAGTGAGTGAACACAGCAGCAAAAGTATCAGAAGCTGTGGAAGAGTCTATATGCAGCAATTCCATTGACACCTAGAGAAGAAGTAAGCTGCAAGTGAGTGGGCAGGGGAGATGTTTTATCATGTTCTCACACAGAGAAAACTCACTGCCTGCTGTGTGAGATATTGGCTGTCATCCATGTTAGATCTTATTTTACAAGGTACTGAACAACTTGCTGCTTGAACAATGCCATCAGATCCTATTTGGATTTGTTGAACCGGAGAAATCAAGTGACTCCCCTGATTTTTGTAAGAGTTTTGGGGGAAAAAAGATTGGTCAGTCAATCCATAGCTGTTTGTGGAGCACTGCTATGCACAATTGACTGCCGCATTTTGCCCACAAAATATACAGTCACTCCTCTTTTTGTCTTTACCTGGCTCAGTTGTCAGGCTCCGCCAATGTTAGGCGCTCCAAGATGCTACCACAAGTGAAGGGCTCTGTAGAAATGCAAGCTATTGTTGTTATAAATCGGACATTCATGGCTACCTGTGGGACATTGCTGTGTGAAAATTCGGTGTCACATTCACCTTCAAAGTACACAGTCGCTGCCCTCTACAGTAAATCTCGTGAAGCACATTTCGACTTGATAAGGCACTATATCAAACGCAAGGATTTATTATCATTTGATTACCTGGGTGGGAGTCAGCAGGAAATAATTGGTCAACACAGGGTCTGTTTTACATCTTCTGCATCTATTTTACTTCAAAATGATACTCAACTAGACGGTATTTCAGAGATGTAACTAAACTCTTATTCAGCACGCAGCACTGGACTGACCTGGTGTGGAACGGGGGGAAGTCAATCCACAACACAGACGATTGCAAAAAAAAAAAGGGCAATAACGCCACAATGGGAAGTGTTGCCAGATCTGCTAGGATGTTTCTGCGATCTCGAACAAGCCCTCAGCGGTCTGGCGTAATCTCCCGAGTCTCGACAATCCCGAGGTGTGAAACAATCCATTAAAATGTGTGTGGTCAGGAAATAACATTGGGCGGGTGGGTGTGATGTATGAATGACAACGTGTACCAGGGGAATGTCGGCTGGGAACTGACGCCGAGGACGCTGTATTGAAACGACTTTCATCCTGGTTTACTCACAGTGGCAGGCTCCAGTCTTCCCACTGTTTGCCCGACATAGAGTCTTGACATTCCTGTCTGTCTTGTGATTCAGATGAAGATGGAGGTGTCACTTCCTCCACTGCTATTTCAAAGAAAAGCAGAATTTTCTTCACAATGATCCTGATTTATCACCTCGAAACCCTGGAACAGTCTTCCTCTATCCCCCCACCTTGCCCCTTCCTTCCCCATCATCAGGTCGTGCCTGAAGACCTTCATCTTTTGCCGTCACCTCCCTTCCCCTGCCCCTGGTTTGTTGTCGTGCTTCAACAATGTCAAGCGCTCTGGGGCGCTATCCATCGTGACGGGTGCGATATAGATGAAAGTTGTTACTTATATCGGCTCCTCATCCCCTCCACATTGAACTTCCAAAAGGCTAATTCATTGGCCACTCATCTCACTCTTCCAGGACATCGCTGGCGCAAATCAGTTGCTGTGTTTGTCTCCATAACAACACCCACTTGTTCTCTAATCAATCTCATTCTGTGCAGCCCTTTGAGTCTTCACTTCTCCGGAAGTGTCAATTTTTCGTCTAATCACTGATCTCCGAGTCACATCTTTGAAGCAGGGAGAGATTGGAACGCAAGGTTTGAGCAAACGTGCGCCTCCATATATTGTATTTCCTCTTTGTTTTGTGGATAAAACTTGGAGGTTTAATTTTTATTTACAAATTGCTGAATGGCTGTAACCTCTGCAGCAAATAGTTTATTTCTACTGACAGGTTTTGTCAGCCTTAAACTGACACAAACCTCAATAACCATTTTGTGAAATTAAGAGTAAACCAATTATTACAATGCCCAAAAGCCCTGCGGTGGCTTCAAGGCTATAACCTTGTCTTGTGGTTCAGATAATACTTTTATAAAGCATTGCAACTTCAAGACACTATTATGTTTTACAAAGTCACTTAGAATGGTCCTGGTTATACACTTTCAGCATTCCTCCCCCCTCCCACCCACCACCCTTTGGAACTCCACACACCGTCCCTTCGCTTTGCTTCCTCCCTTGCATCCTTCAAGGCACATCTCAACAACAACAATTTGCATTTATATAATGCCTTTCGGCTGGGTAGCATCCTGGACTGCTCAACAGTGGCGGAGTCTGACCCCGAGCCGGGGTACAGGGAATGGGGGGGTTGATCAAAAAGGAAGGTCTTTAGGCAGGATTTGAAGGTGGGGAGGGAGAGGGCAAGACATAGGGTTGTGGAGTGGTGGAGGGTAGGGAAGGTCCAGAGCTTCGTGGCACAGTGACTGAAAGCACGGCTGCTAATGGTGGAGTGGGCGAGGGACGAACAGGAGGCTGGAGCGGTCCAACGGAGTGGGAGGTGAGCAAGTCAGAAAGGTAGGGAGGTGTGAGAACATGAAAGGATTTGAAAATGAGAGAGAGGATCTTGAAGTCGATCTGTTCTGAAATTCTAAACCAGAGCAGCTTGGCAAAGATTGGTGTGATGAGGGTCTGGAGGTTTGTGCGGGTTAGTGTCCAGGCAGTGAAGTTCTGAATTAATTGTATTTTATGTACGATGGAACTGGGGAGTCCAGCAAGGAGGGCATTTGAAAAGTCCAGTCAGGAAGTGACAAAGGTATGGATGAGTGTTTCGGCTGCTGTGAGTGCTCGGTACGGTCGGAGGCGGGCAAGGTGGCGGAAGTAGAAATAAGCAATCCTGGTCAGGGAGAACCCTCCTCTTCGACTTTACCTTTGGTCACCCTCTCACCCCTACCTTCCATGCCCTCCACCCCCTCCTGATCCCAACCTCCTGCTCGGGTCCAAATCTCTGATTGTCCAGGGCTTTGGGAGGTCCTCGCGACGTATAAGGCGCTTTACAAATGTAATTTGTTGCTGTTGTTGTTGTTGATACAATGGGTGGGATTGTGGTGGGAACAGAGGTGGAAATGATACAGTTTAAATTCAGCTGCTGAAATTTGCGTCATTAACTGCACCAAGTCGACTTCTGGGCTCTACATTCTGCTGCAGCAGGCAATGTGCCAGAACACCGCACAGGATTTGGGAGCAGAACTGCAAACAAATGGGATTATTCATATTGCCCCAGACTCGGGAAGGATAAAAGTGGGATCGTTTAATCAATCGCGCGCTCCTGCGGAACAGGAACCTGAGCTGTGACACACAGCAATAGTGCGGAAGTCACATTTCCCCACTGGATCTTCTTTTAATAATCAAGAAATCCAAAAGGATAATCTTGATCCAAAACAGGGTCTTAAATGCCAGCCGAGCATTGAGGCTAATACAGCTTTAATTAACACTGTGCTTTGTTTCTTGTGGATTAAGGTGCAGTTTCACTGGGAACAACAGGCGCTGAGAATGCTGGTGAGGCGATCAATGCTATCAATCATCTGTTAATATAAAGCACTTTGCTTTGCTTTCCTTTTACAGAAAATAAAATCCTGTTTGCGGCAGTTGCTCAGCTCTAGTGTTTCTTTAATAATGTCTGCAAGGCCAATGGGCCCCACTGTAGGATTGTGTGATGGGTATTCTATACACAGAGGATTTAATTAACGCCTCCAAAAGGATGAGGTTTGAAAGGGCTGTGCCTGTAATGATTGGACGGGAAGGGGGAGTGATGTCAAAGGATGGTACTGTATCTGTGGAAACAGGAATAAATAAGAAAGGATACAGTGAACTGGCAGAAGGTGCACCTTTCATTTGCATTACACTGATGTGTTGATCTGTGAGCCTTTTACTATTGCAGCATTTTGAGATTGATCGAATAAGGAATTTGCCGTGGGGAAGAATAGGTGTCAAATTATCTCCACTGTTGCTTGGGAATTGTTTCTTTTTTTGCGGCTTGAGCTTCCCCCCCCCTCCCTCCCTCCCTCCCTCCCTCCCTCCCTCCCTCCCTCCCTCCCTCCCTCCCTCCCTCCCTCCCTCCCTCCTCCCGTGTAAATCGTGGTGCAGTCCTGATATTCTAAGCGGAGACTGGTGCAGTTTGTGTGAGTCGGAGATCCCCTTGTAGCTGCTTGCAGAGGTGTAACTGTTGACTGTCCAGCCTCACGTTCCATCAGTCTGGTGCCAGGGGTTCAGTGGCATCATTGACTCAGCGGCGGCGGCTTGCGTGGTGCTGAGGACGGCAGATTGCCACTGGTTCCCACCTCGTGCAACCGAGACACTGTGGTCCGTCGGCATCGCAGCCCGGCAGAATGGATGCAGTCAGCAGCAACAGGACCATGTCTTACAGCAGGTGGAGTTACGACAGGTACTCTTCAAGTCGGTAACGATGAGCACTGGCCTGTCAATCTGCCAGGCTCACTGGCTTAGACTAATAATAATAATAATAATCCTTGCGTTTGAGATAGCGCCCGATCACGTCTTTGAGACATCTTAAAGCGCTATTCACAGAATACAACAACAACAACAACAAAATTGCACTTATATAGCGCCTTTCACGTCGGGAGGATGTCCCAAAGCGCCGAACAGTCAGGTCGGGACCCGAGCGGAGGGTGAGGAAGGGTTGGGGTAGGGGGAAGGGGAAGGAGAGTGGGTGCCTGCCTACCGTGAAGATGAATCGACTGTTTATTTTGTGGGCGAAACTATTGCAAGGATCTCAATGCTTGCAATAGTGGGCTGCAGCTTGTACCAAGCGCAGCAAGAGCTTAGCGTTCTGTGAAATCCAGTCTGTTTAATTCACAGCAACAATGCAGCAGGCAAAGCTACTGTGTGTTCCAGGTCTTCACATCTAGCATCGCATTTTGTTTCTGCTGAAAGGCTACGAGCGCGTGCGTGTCTGTGCGTTTTTGTTTTTAAAAAAACAACCGTCACAAAATCGCAGGTGAATTATTATTCTCATTATTATTCTGAAGCAGACACGAAAGTCAGGGTGTGAGGCACTCAATGATGTTCCCATTGTATATTGAGGAGCTACGTTGGCAAAATTAGCAAAGGACCACCACTATGACACACTCTGTGCAGGATTGTCGCAGGACAACAATGAGTATTTTGAAAGAAAAGGGAAGCTTATGATCAAACCATGTCTGCTTTTCTTTGGGGAAATTGTACAGAAACTTCCTCAGGACTTTTGGGCTTCTCTCCCACAGTGTCCAGTTGTTGCTCTGTCACTCCTCCAATGATGTGCACTGATAAGATTTGTTCCAATTAGTTTTGTAGAAAGGTAACTAGATATTGTTGGAAGAAAATGACATTTAACCAACCACTTAGCCTGACTGCTGCGGTGGCTGTTTGAAACATCTGCCTGGACTTAGCAAGGCTTTCCAGCAACAGTAAAATACTGCTGGTTCCTCCTGGGTGGGTGGGAGAGGAGGTGAGTGGAGTTGCTGGTTGAATTTGCAATTTCCATTATTAACACAATAAACACCTTGTTTCTTCTCACAAAGCATACTGCAAATTCACTTTACGGTATATTCTGTGAAGCGCTTTGAGACGTCTCGAGGATGTGATATATTATATATATTATATTGAGTGCAAGCATTATTATTATTATTTTGCTCCTGAATTCAGGTGACTAACGAAAAAAAAATGATTCCAGGAAAGTTGAGTGCACCTTCGCATGACATTATTAGTACAGTAGTATCATACTTTTAACTTGTGGTTTAGAATCTACACATAAATGTTAATGATGATAATAATAATGCTAATAATAATAAACATAAATGATTGGCATAAGTGGCAGATTTCCAATGATTTGTGGGGGATAGCATAAGTATAAAACAAAGCAGAGATTAAACAATGCCTATATAGGGTGTTGTCGGGCTCAATGTGCCTCACATTGTCGAAACTGATCATCCAGAATTACCATTACTCGTGGGAAAGCAGTGCCTCTCTGTATCAATATAATTTACAACTATTATTTAAGATGGTGGGGTGGGAGCCCACCTTAGGGGCTCTTTTTGCAAATAAAGATCGATGTCTCTGATTCTCTGATCTGCGTTTCTGCTAAATGTATTTATAGACGAGAAGTAATGAAGGTTGTTTTGTGTCTGAACAGGAGAGCCTAGTCTCTCACATACGTGTGCTCTGTGAGCGAGTGCTCAGTTTAAGAAATCTTCAAAGAAATAGGCAAATAATAGGAACAGAATTGAGTACAAAATGGGTTCACTCTGAAATAGCTTTGAAGTCATTGACTTATATTGTATTGGCATTATATTATCTATTGAATAAATCGTAAGTCTATACTTTTCAGGGCAGCACTGATCTTTGCCTTTACTGATGTTGTACATTCTATATTTTGAATTTGTTGCTGTTATTCAAAGTAAATTGTCTCTTTTTTTAGTACATTCTCTAAAGTCCATGGTGTCCACCCAAGCCTTTTTCTGTTTGAATGCCAGATCACTATATGCTTGTAGATTATTAGAAAAAAATCTCATTGTATAGATATTCTTAACGCAGCAATTATATTGCAGTGTGTGGCTTTAATTACTTTGTTGAATTTAAAGTACGGTGAACTACACTACCCAAACAATGTGATATACTGATACACTGTTGTCTTGTTATTCAGTCATCACAGGCAGAGTTGTTGGACCTGTTACAAGTTTGGGAAAGCTAATGGCAATGGATGGTGAGGTGGATAGCAACAAAATACAACAAAGTTACACTTATAGAGCGCCTTTCATGCTGGGAGGATGTCCCAAGGTGATGGTGTGATGAGGTGTAACATTAAGAGTTCACAAATTGGTAACGAGCAGACAAGGTACACAGCAATAATAATAATAATAATAATCCTTGCATTTTATATAGTGCCTTACTATTTTGCTGAGACATCTAAAAGTGCTTCACAGGATCTACTGTGACGTAGAGTGATCTACTGTAAAGTACAACTGTATTTTGTAGTTGAGATGTGGCATCCAGTTGTACACAAAAAGCCGTGAAGTGTGGGTCCAATTTTACTGCTGAGGATTTGTTAGCCAGGACACCGGGAGAAAGGCCTTTCTCTTTTCGAATAGTGTTACAGGATCTTTATCATCCATCTGAACAGACAGACGGGACCCTGGTTTAATGTCTCATCTGATAAGCAAGACAGACGGCTGAAATGTTGAAATGCTGCAATATTAAGACATGGCTCACAATCCCAGTATAGAACAGTCTTTGGGCTTGTCTTGGATCTGAGTTCTCACTGGTTCGAGGTGAGGGAAGATGGGAGATTGAGCATAGATCCCAGAGCATTGTTTACAAAGCTACTCACACAGTGAAGGCGTCGACAGAAGGCAGAATATAAAGGGAAATCTATCTGCCTGTAGAGTAAGCCTGTAAAATACAATCCTCTAAAGCGACACATCATCATCTGTGTTTATAGGAATCTATCAGTCCATAAACCGTGCACTGTGTGTTCTGCTATTCAGCTCTACTTTGCAGTGAAATAGAATCTGACGATAAAGTTACATGATGAGGTACTGTAAAGATCTGAAACAAATGTACTTCCCTTTTTATTTGAATACAATCAGCTCATGTCATTTTTTAAGCCATCGATTATGAATAGAAAGGGGAACGCCGAATTAATTTTTTTTATGAAGGCAGAGGTAGAGTTGGATTTTTGAAGTACAAATACAAGCGTACTAAGATTGATCCGGAATTGCCATGATACCATCAGGGGAAGTGTGGCTTGCTACCCATTCCGTGATGGTGAAAACAATTGTGTTGGATTCCTCTGGGACTGCTGTCACCTCAAAAGGCATAACAACAGCACCAGGTGTGATCGATGAAGACTCCAGCTGGTCAATAAATAATCACTCACCGAAGTGCAGAACAACGGTCGGCTATTATATAATTATTTTCCATTGAAATTCGCATTCTGCCACAACTACTACTTCCGCATTACTGCCATTTATTCGCATTCATGTGCTGTAATTGAAAATCTATCTCATCTTAATTTGTTGAGTTTGTTCTGTGTGTCTGACTCCCTGTTCTTCATGTTAAAGGTCATCATCACTCATAATGAATTTTCTTTTTTGCTAAATGCCATATTTTGCTTCCTGCCTTCATTCTCTGTCCCCCCACTCCTCACTGTTAAGGCTGAGCGGGATTTATAATTTGGATGGAAATATATAGACCTTTTAATAGCTTTTATGGGAAAGTCAGAAAACAATGTTTGATTGAGTTGTGCATGAACATCCCTGTAAAAAAAAGATTAACAAGGGAAGCAGTTGAAAAATTCACCTGGTTTAGTTTTTATGGTTGAGGTGCAACATTTGTTCCAGATTCGCCAAGAGAGCAGGACAAGAGGAAACAGTTTCAAGGTTAGGAAGAGCAATTGTATGACAAGCACCAGGAAGTAAATAACAGTTGGAATCTGTTTACCAGGAAAGATAGTGGAGGTCAGGAAATAAATCAGAAACTGGGTGTCTATTCCATTTCGGTTATATTTCCAATGAACAAATCCCAAAAAACAATGAGAACCTAAAGGTTCTGAAAGGTGAGGTTCTAGTAAACTTGAATGAGAGCTGTAAACAATCGTCAAGGAACTAAACAAGCACAATAACTTGTTAGTTTAAGAAACTTGGAAGGTAGAAATAAAATGAGCTAAATTTAAGACCTTCTTCATACGAACATAAGAATAAGGAGCAGGATTAGGCCATTCAGCCCCTCGAGCCTGCCCCACCATTCAACAATCATGCTGATCTTCTAATCTAAGTCCACCTGCCCGCTATATCCCCATATCTCTTAATCCCTTTATCCATAAGAAATCTATCAATTTCAGTCTTGAATATGTTCAAGGACTGAGCATCTACAAACGTTTGGGGTAGAGAATTCCATACATTCACTACCCTCTGAGTGAAGAAGTGTTTCCTCAACTTCAACCGAGCCTCTCTTGAGATCTTTTGACTATTCCCAGGTTACCTGACTCAGACTGATAAATCTCCCTGGCCCTTTGCCAATGCTCAAAGCAATGCCACTTTGCTGGACAATTACATCCCAGTCTTCTAATTGATTGGGTTTCTCCCCTTCCTTTAATTTTTCACCTCTCCTCATCTAAATTGTTGACTCATGTTGGTGTATTGTAGCTGGCAGAAACTCCCTAAACTAGTACTCTGTCACTATAAACGTAGATTTATAGTGTGTTGTAAGTTATTGTGCTTGTTTAGTTCCTTGACGATTGTTTACAGCTCTCATTCAAGTTTACTCAAACCTCACCTTTCAGAACCTTTAAGTTCTCATTGTTTTTGGGGATTTGTTCATTGGAAATATAACCGAAATGGAATAGACACCCAGTTTCTGATTTATTTCCTCCCTGCAATTGGGGTAAAACTATGTGGATGAGCATCTGATGCAATAGAATTGCAAAGCAATAATTTCTACATTGGACAATTGCCCAAAATCCAGTTGTTAATGAGACCATTTTGCTAGCTTTGCTGTTCATATAAAATGGAAGGTATTTCATTCCAATAAGACCAACCATTAAATAAATTGCAGTGTACCTATGTTAACGAGAACTCACTCAAAGACTTAACACTTTGCACTGACAAGGTAGACACATCACCACCATTAACCCTTTATTGTGGTTGTCATTGTACATGATTTGAATTGAGAATCCAATTGATCAAGTCTGTCGTTTGACAACAACAACAAAATTACACTTGTATAGTGCATTTCATGTCAGGAGGACGACCCAAGGTGCTGATGAATAATGGCAAAGAGCACAATTAAGTTTTTCTCTTGAGGTTGATAATGACAGCCTATGAGAGGCTTGTCTTATGATCACTTGGAGGCAATCTGTTATTTTCATTAATGATTCTTTTGTCCTCATTTTTCATGAATGACTGAAAGATCTAAAAATGCCTCATTTTATTACTCAGCCCCAAAAAATCTAAATGTTCTGCTTAACTTTTGCTGCTATAGGAGCTTCTATCAGGAGCCACTGTCCTCTTGGGCACAGTGCATTGTATATTCATCCTTGGTTGCTTAGCTGTGATAAACAAACACAAAACAATTAAACACCTTATAATTACAATACCGATAGCTGCACTGCTATAAGTGTTGGTGGTAAACCATGCATCATAAAACAAATTAGATCTGGAGTTTAGAAACAAGTGTTTAACAAGGTTAGGTGGCAAAGACAATTTATTCAGCAAGTGCTATGGTTTGAACCAGAGTTGGTCTGTTCCCATGGTGCAGGGGCTGTGTTGCTGAGAAAGCCTCCATTAGATGGAGTTATGGTTGCTGATGTGAGCAAAGTCTCATGATATCAATGACAGTTGCATTGTACTGAGAAAAGTTGCAAATACTGTATTATTCTGTGTATTTTTGTTCCAGGCAGCAATAACAACAGCAAAACTACACTTGTATAGGGCCTTTCACATCAGGAGGACGTTCCAAGGGGCTGGACAGTCATTGTTTCAAACTCATCTCAACAAATTCTGATAGACTTTTGCCAAAACTGTTTGGAGGAAATGTCCTTTCTACTTGCTTTTCAGTCGGAGGTGTCTAATTTCCCCCTACATCCTTTTATATTATTCTTTTTAGCCCAGCTCCTTTATGCAATGCGCAGAGCAAACAAGACAGGCACACGTGCCAATTTCCAGGGCTCGACCAGTTGCTCTAGTGAACATCAAAACCATTCCTACTGACTACATTTGCTCTGCATGTGATGAATTCTATCCTACACTCAATCAAATAGGCTCAGATTGGCATTGAGTGTCGTGCCATTTGAAGTGCACAGCTCACCGGCCTTGAAAGTTTAGCAGAGCTCTGACATTGTACTGCAAGCTGGATGCTCCTTCTCATCACCCACTTATGCATCGCTCCCACATCTGATGACACGAACAACCACATGAGGTATTTTCACGATGAGATCGCAGCAAGAAAGCATCTCGTCAGTGCTGATTCCTTTTATGCAGCGTGATGACAGCCCATTACCTGTGTCCGCTGGCTTCCTATTCCCCAGCAGACTGTCTTCAAGTTGCTTGTTCTAACTTTCAAATACTTCCACGATCTTACCTGCTCCCTACAGGCTCTTGTTGTCCCGCTCCCCCGTCCAGTCCTCTGCTCTGGTAATTCAGGCTTGTTTCATGTCCCAACTCATGTTTATTTTAAAAAACAGCTTACCTAAGCTTTTCTTCCACTATATCTCTATCCTCTACTCACCGAGTCGCCCATCATGACATTGTAAAGGGGACTTTAACAACAAGCAAATGACAAATGAATGTGCATTTTGCTGATCAAGCTCATAAATTACTGCCAGCAATGACATAGAAGCAGGTATGGTACCCTGTCCAATACAGTAATAAATACCCTGATGCTCTGGAGGTGATTTGTACAGACCTTTAGCTCAGGACATAAAGATTTGTTAGAATTTATGATGGTTGATCCTGTGTGAACGTGGTAAGTTCATTAGTGTCACATTTCCAGTGGCCAAACAGTGAGTGCTGTGAATTCCAGACTACAGCCACCTCTGGTGTGGAAAGTACAGGAATAATGTACGTCGATTTATGTGTTATTGTGAGTGAACAAATGCTTAGTAGCAGCACCTGAGCAGGCCATTGTCGAGATAATTCACTTGGAATGGGCTGAGACACTTATCTTGCTCTTGAGATCCAGGTTGGAATGTAATGAAAGCCACAAGCAGCAGCATCTGATTGAGAAGTGTTTAAAAGTCTCCAGAGACTGTTGTGTTTTCTCAATTTGCTCTTATTATTCTGAGTCAGTGACTTGGAGGGTTGATGTGCACAGTTATTCCTCAGCACTAGTGAACGAAATACTGGTACTTGGAGAGATTGCCATCAGAAGAGAGCTTGTTGATCAATGCCAAAACATCAGAGACTGCAAATCCCTCATGCTCTCTCTCATTATCTCTTAAGAACCCTCCTATACTATATATATATATTTTTATATATTAATAATATAGATTTTTTTAAGAACTATGAAAATATGGTATCCAAATTCAAACAGAATTTTAAGTATTTTCCAAAATTCTGCATAATTCCGCATGGTCTGAGGGCCTGTTACTCAGTTACCACGAGGATTTGGGGGTCTTTGACTTCCAACAAGACTCCTCAAGCTAGTCACAGAAGAGCAAGTAGGAATGAATTTAAATGACCACTAATGTTACTTAAGACCTTGAAGTTTAGTGTCAATGTAAGTGTTGTACGTACTCAGTTCAGTACAACATTTGTGGAGCTGGGTAACTGGATACAGTACACGATCACAGTGTGGAATGGAGGTGGTGGAACGCTCCACATGTGCACACAAACACATGGATTCTGCTCACGATCCTATGACGGCATTTGGGAATGATCAAATTGAGTAAGAATGGTACTTGTTTGGTCTCAGAGGGGCTGCACATGCACATGTGTAAGGTTAAAGCTTAAGGTTCATAATAATAATCCCTCAAAAAAATAATAAATGGGTCATTTCAATCCACAACTGTTTGTGGGACACTGCTGTGCGCAAATGGTTGCCGCGTGTTGCCCACAAATATACAGTCAATTCACTTTACAGTATATTCTGTGAAGCGCTTTGAGACGTCTAGAAGATGTGGAAAGCACTATATCAAATGCAAGGATTATTATTATTTTTATTATTGCGGTTGGTATCTGATGCAAATCCATCATTTGAAACCAGCAAGGCTGTGTGCATTGCAGTGTTAACCAAATCCTTTGTCCTTTTTACTTACCAATGATGTACACAATGTGGAGAAAGGCTGGACTCTTGATCACCTGCAAGAGAGAGTTACCGAGTTGGAACAACAACAACTTCGATTTATATAGCGCCCTCCACGCCGGACGGCGTCTCGGAGCGCTTAAAAGGAAAAGGAACTAATTAGAGTATGTTTACATTATAGGTGGGAGAGTATTGCCTAAGGAACAGAGCAGACAGCTCTGGACATTCAGGTTAATTAATCCCATTTGGAATTCAAAAGGTGTTGGGGTAGTAACTGTTTTGGAAGCCTTCCAAGTTTTTAAAGCAACATTTACATGTTGTGATAGATGGAGGCTGCCGATCAGCCTAGCTGTTGTGCTTTGCTTAATTGTGTGTTGGTAGAAAAATACCTAGGTGAAGGTTGCTGCAGGAGGCGTTTAAGAAGATGGGAGGGGGGGGGGAGAGAGCATTGATCACTGTGTTTGTTGTTCTTCTCTTCCTCACTGAGCTGAATGGAGAAACCATGAGGGGATGTAATGCGAGTCCTTAAATGCTGATGGAAAAGAATAGTATGGATGTAATAAAAGAGTAAGTACTGTAGATGCTAGACACAATACAACTTGCTTTTACTGGGTCTTTGTTCAAAAGAGGTCTTAACATCTGGTTTCTATTCTGGTTCTTTCCTTCATTAATCAAAGACAGCAGAGTTACAAGGTTGAAGCACTCCGAGACACCTTCCAGCGTGGTGGGTGCTATACAAATGCAAGTTGTTGTTGTTGTAGTATTTTGGACGTTTTGGACGTAAAAATTTTAATTGTCAACTCCTTCAGGAAATCAAATGCATTGGATGTAGTTCATAACAGTACTAATTATTTGTGATCTGTGTGTTGATTAGTTTTGTCTTATTCCTTACTCCTTTAATTTATGTCTCTCAGGGCTGTGTCTTTCTTGGGCACTTTTCTCACATCAATAAATAAGAAGCTTGATAATAAAAATAATAATCCTTGCATTTGATGTAGTGCCTTATCATGTTGTTGAGACATCTCAAAGCCCTTCACAGAATATACTATAAAATGGAGTGACTGTGTGTTTTGTGGGTGAAACGGGCAGCCAACTGCCCACATCAGAGATCCCAAACAGTTGTGGATTGAGTGATCACATTTTTTTTGAGAGTTCCTACTTACTGCTGGGTAAGCAGATGTGTGTGGAAATATAGAATAAATATAAAGGTGTACAAGATCTCAATAGTCAAGTAGTCCTGGGGAGTCCTGTAGTTCAGTAGTTAGAGCACTCGCCTTGCAAGTGAGAACTCTGGGTTCGATTCCCACAAGGCGAAATCTTGGGCAAGTTTCCTTACCCCACGCATCTGATAATAATCCCTCAAGAGAAAATAAAAATAATAATTTGGCCTCTTCAATCCACGACTGTTTGTGGTACACTGCTGTGCTCAATTGGCTGCCGCGTTTTGCCCACAAATATCCAGCCAATTCACTTTACAATATATACTGTGAAGCGCTTTGAGACCCCTAGAAGATGTGTTAAGGCGCTATATCAAATGCAAGGATTATTATCAATATGAGTTCTCCCTTGCCTTCCTCCCTGATCTTGAATTGTTTATATGACCCATTAACATTAACAGTCTGAAACTGCTGCCGTAATAGCTGTATCTGTTTCTACAATGCTCTACAAACCAGTGATTACTAAGGAAAGTGCCTCCACACAGACAGGAGTACAACTACTGAAATTGAAATTTATGTAGTCCAATTTACACTGCTGGATATATTTACTATGCTGGACTGCATAAATCACACAGCAAGTGATACTGTTTTAAACAGCATGTGGTTCAGTAACATCAATGGATCAGTCACCCTGTGGGTTTTATACCTTAGATCCGCTGTGATTGCAGATTGTGGAATCTCTTCTGTGTGTAACTCAGGCTAGATATAGAAGGTGCTTAAACAATTGCTGAAGGTTTGATGCACAATCCTAAATAAACACATGGGGTGGATTTAATGAGTTCTACTGCTATCTGTTTGCAACAGGCATGGCTTGTGACTTACGTAAATCAGAAATTTTTACTTTGATGAGGGTTATCAATCCTTTCCATTTATTCCTCCGATTATAGACAAGCTTTGATCTCCAGTTTGTTGGAAAAGAAAAAGCCAACAGTGATTTTGTCAAAGTGATTTTGAGGGACGCACCAACCACTGCTTTATAGCATTAAGAAAAAAAGAGTTATAAAGTTTGTAATGGAGTACATGTCTCCCTCCACTAAGAGGCTAGGGATCAGATTTGTTTTATAATACTAATAACTACAATTTACATCTCTGAGACTCTATCCACGTGAAGACCCCTATATAAATGCTTGTTGTTGTACTGTACATTAAAGTATGTAAAACCCTCCTGTTTCTATCAGTGCTCAGGTGTTGAAATAATGGCATGTGTGTATAATTGTACTGGAAGATCAAGTGAAATATCCTCATTCAAATAGAAGTGCCTTGGTGAATATAAAATCAGATCAATGTTACACTGTGCAATAAGGTAGCAGCTAATATTGCTTATAAACTTCAGTGGCTACTTATAATGTGATGCATGGCAAAAATATTATTATTTATTTATCAATTTTTCAAACGCAGAGATGCAATCCGACAGTGGTTAAGTCGAGAGCGAAAGAAAATGAGAGTAGAACAAAGCATTATCTTTGCATGTGTCAGCCTGGCTGACAGCCAATGATCCAGAACCACTGTTGCTAACTAGGTGTAGATAACATTAATTATGATAGGAAAGATCATGTGAATACAAATGTTTTCAACTTACTTTTTTTATAGGACTTTGCAATGATGTTAACGTTTGCAGCAGGAATATTATAGTTAAATAATTTGGTGTTGCATGATGATGGCCATTATCACTAGGCAGCTCCCCATCAAATCCGATTCATTAGACACAAATTATTTACGGCAGGAAAATGCCTAGATAATGATCGGCTAATTAAAGAAACCACAAGAGAGACAGAGAGAGAGAGATAGAGATAGATAAGAAAATCTACACAAGGACAAGTCAGGAACCTGTTCAGAGGAGAGAGTGGATAAAGCATTAAGACAGAAAACTGTAGAAATGTTGTACAGTAAGTACACGTAAGCAAGAGATGTTCATACAAGGGTTGGAAAGAACCGTGACTGATGAGTAATTTGAATCCAACGCATTGAACTCCCCAGTTTCTTCACTGCCTCTTACAACAGCACTGCATTCCCCAAACACTAGCTACCCAAAGGCATCCATCAAAATATGACTGCCTCCAGATGCTCTTGTGCAAGATCCAGCTAAAATATTCTTCTATCGATGCAATTGCCCGGAACCCGATTTCTTTGTGGAAGTCGGGCTTGAAGCCTGAATTATTATGAAGTAAGATTTCTGTGGTTTGTCTCGGCTGGTCTTCAGTTTTAATAATAATAATCCTTGCATTTACTTTAGCGCTTTTCACAACTTCTAGACGTCTCAAAGCGCTTCACAGAATATACTGTAAAATTAATTGACTTTATACTTGTGGGCGAAACGCGGCAGCCAATTGTGCACAGCCGTGTCCCACAAACAGTCGTGGATTGAAAATGACCAATTTATTATTGTTTTTTATTAGGGATTATTATCAGCCATGTAAAGAAACTTGCCCAATGTTTTACCCTGCCCTGCCTGGATTCGAACACAGGTCTCACACTTGCAAGGCGAGTGCTCTATCCACTGAGCTACAGGACTCCACTTGACACTAGTCGGGATGAAGGCAGTGCAAGAGAAATCTCTTTAGTAAATCTGTATTTATCATTTGATGCTACCCTAGCCTAAAATAGTTGATTTGCTCCCAGTCAATGAGGAATGTTTGGTTCTAGGTTTCTAACCAACCTGTACCCATCCATGTGTTGGCTGGGCTTGTTTGGAGGCACCTTGACCCTGAACCAGAAGATTGTGGGTTCAAGTCTGACAATGGGCAGATGAGTTCAACTCATCATTTAGACTAACACTCCAACAGTGTTATTAAACTGAGGTCCCATCTTACATGACCATTAAAGATCCCTTTGCACTTCTTTTTTTAAAAAAAAACAAGGGAGTTTCTCCAAGAGGCCATCACAAATTGATCATTCACTGCATGGCTGTTTGTGAGACACTATTCTGTATAAATTGCATTGAATGCTGATGCATTTATCTCCAAAATCCAGTCACTAATTGTTACAGCAAAATTCAGTTATCTGATTTGAGAAATCCTTCCAACATGAAAGGTGCAATATCAAATACAAGACCTATTACAGTATTATGCTACCTGAGACTTGGTAATGGATTTGGTGAGTGTGAAAATTAGTGGCTGGATATTAATAAATAAATCTTCCATAGGAATCCCACAAAAAAAAAACTGACCTCGCTGTGAAGACTGAGCCCTCATCTGAACCCATGAAAGCATTTGGATGGAAGAGGCAATTCCACCTTCTAACTAAATATGTTCCCCTGAAGGCATTGGCCAAAGATGTTGAAATGTAGAATGTATTCACTTATTTATTGGAAGTATAAAGAGGAGCAGTTTGATGTGCCAGTAGCTCCAGGGCTGTAAAGCAGTCTTGATGGTGGACGTTCCGCTCCTTTTGAGAATTACTGTATTCGCTCACTGCCATCAACTGCTAACTCTTCCAAGAACTGCAAATGATTATTTTCCCGTATTCTTGCAGTGTGTAGAGAAATAATGGTGTAGGATTGGGAAAACAATAGTTTTGCCTTTTACTGGTAAGAATTCCTTCGCTGTTGATTTCCAAGAAATCAGATTCCTGGAGAATGAACCAGTGGGACGAGAGGCTCCTCTTTCTGTACATTTTGTGAGTAAAGGGAGTCTGGAGACCGTATCCACTCATGTCTAAGTGGGCTTGTACATGTGGAATAAACTACTACAACAAAATTACATTAGTAAAGTGCCTTTCACGTCGGGAGGACGTCCCAAGGTGCTGAAGGACAGTTAGGCACACAATGGGACAGATTTTACATTACATCTGACTATCCTATACCTCACAAGGATTTGCTTGATGCTTACATTTGGTGCCTCAAATAGAATGTAGGGCTCCATTAGCCAACGCTTGACACTCCCAGTCTTGATCAGTGCAAAGGACACCACTGTACAGCAAAGCGAGCTCTAGTGTTCAGTTTAGGAGAGATGCTCACCACTGAGATCATCAAATGGGTCAACATCTTCAGCAGATACTATGAAGGGACTATGATAAGTTGGAGGCAGTTATGCTTACAGTTTACATTGGCTGCGTCTCATGTTTTTGAATAGGTGTGATGGTATTTTCATTCTCTGCAGCTGTGATTCCAGGTCCCTGCCAATGAAATCATAGATTGAGACCACAGGTGCAGTGACCTGCTCTGTAACCCAAGGCCTCCTTAAAACTAAAGTCTGCACATTTCCTCCTACCCAGTTGCTGTTCGCTGTGGAAGAACATTCTGCTTTAATTGCACCATTCATGGCTTGAGATCATGCGGAACACTACCGTCTGTCTCATGGCTGTTTCCCCAACTGTAGTTTTGAATCAAATTTTCATGAGAAATAGAAAAAAAAATTCTCTTTCTTGAACGTTAACTTGATTGTGGGGTTAAAACCAACGTTCTACCGGTAATCTTAATGTAATTTGGAGCATGAAACCAATTTTCTCAATAAAAGAATAAGTTTTGAATTTCACTGGATCAAATTCACTGCAGTGCTTCAGTAAACAGCTGCCTCTCGTCCACCACTCAATAGCTCTCTAACTCTGCAAACCAAATCCTTATTCCATTAGGATCATAGGTGTAGATTAAATCTTACAGGATCTTGATATTTAGGAGGAAACTAACTAACTGACAACAATTTTACATTCATGTGGCACTTTTCACATCGGGGACCTAAAAAAATCCAATGTAGAATGATTGTGGGGTTAAAAAAAGCACCAGGGTAACAATTGTTAGAACGAATAATGTATTTTGAGGGAAACTGCAGTGAATTATTTAACTCTGAATATCGAGTTATTTACTGGCTTTGTGTAGCAACTGCCAAAGGGAGACTTTTTAAAGCGAAAAGCAAGTTCAATTGTGGGAAATTCCATAGAGTAATCTAATTATAATGCATTATAAAATATTTATGCAGTCCAACATTAATAAGGCCTGAGAAAGGCTTACCAGACCTGAATAAAGGTCTGACTGGTCTTTATAAATGTAAAACCATCAGACGTGCCCTTTAAACCTCTGTTTTATGACTTTGTTATGTGGTTGGATTTCATAATACAGTACAGTAATAATAATCCTTGCATTTGATATACAGTAGCTCTTTTCACGTCTTTTCAGATATCTCAAAGCTCTTCACAGAATATATTGCAACGTGAATTTACTGTATATTTTGTGGGCGAAACGCGGCAGCGAATTGCTCACAGCAGTGTCTCACAAACAGTTGTGGATTGAAATGAACAATTTATTATTGTTTTATTTTTTGGAGGGATTATTATCAGGCTTATCCAGAACTTGTTTCTGGTACCCATAAACTATATAATTAACAACCAGCAAAGGAGATTCAATTCCTTTTCATTAGTTGTTAAATACACACGGTATTGTGTATCTAAATTATTAAATACATACTGTTGATTCTCACTTTCCATTTGTATTTACACAGAGTTAGCACAACCAAATTAGACTTCCAGAAAAAAATCAATACAAAATAAAGTGGGGGGGTAACATTTGCATGAAGAGCAAACACAACGTAAGGGGTTATCTTTAATGACTACATTCCACAAAATACACAGTCGCTACACTTTACAGTGTATCCTGTGAAGTGATTTGAGACATCCTCTAGATATGAAAGGCACTACATCAAACGGAAGGATTGCTTATTATTATTAGACTGATGGACTGTTGCCTGTCCTGAAAATGTAGCTGTGGTTATTCAATGTGATTAATTCATCAGTGTGCCTCTATGCAATATATTTGTTACTCATATTATTAAATAAATTCTGGAGACTGGCAAGGTCTTGAGAATGGAGTTAAATTGGCTCTGTATTATAATCAATGGACTGCATCTATTCAGTTCTCTGTGGTTACAAGATTAAAGATTAATCATCATCCTGTCAAACATTGAGCCTATGATCATTGATCAACTTGGCTGGCGGCTTCTGTTAAGCCTCATTCCCCACAACACATCACTGATTGCTGGCTGCAGAAATGCTGACGTTCTAAACTGTGGGTTGCAGCCCCATTTGAAAGTGGGATCTACTCAGTTTGAAGCTGAATCCACGCACATCAAGATGGTTGGTATTCTGAGAGACACTTAAACACAAATTGAGGCAAAGTTATACATTTAAAAAATAACACATCCTTGTGTATTCCTCTCCCTCCCGGATTGTTAATGTTCCTCTTAAACAGAGAAAAGCAAGTATCTTTACCATTGTCACAGACCATTTCCATGTTAAATATTCTACATTCTGATGTTTTCAAACTGATGGAATACCACCAGTGGAAGGATCAGTCAGGAGCATCCAATGCAGTGAATCAGAAGGAAAACCTGAACATAATTATCGAATATCTCTCCCCTGAGGGATTGGAAGAAACGGTCAGGTTGGCGCACAGTCCTTTCATCTCTGGAACTTGGGTTTGAATCAAGGCAGCCATGATGGAATGAAAGCCTCCTTTATCTGTTGGTTGGCAATGTCCATGGTGAAATGAGTTGAAGCAGGCTCAGCTCAGTTTCACACTACTCCTTATTTGGCCTCAGCTGGCAATTGGCAATTGAGATGTCCTCCTGAAGTGAAAGGCATTATTACCAAACATAATTATTAATTTAACCTCAAGAGACGTAGTAAAGTCAATCTGGGAAATGGAAATAAGGCCATGCAACCGGCAGGGTTTCTGTACCGAGGATGAGATAAGAGTAAAGGGAATTGTATGCTGCAGTTGCCTCTGTGCTGCTGTACTCAACTTGGAATGGCTTCTGTTGGCAATTTGCCATGAAATTGATGCATTTTATTTTGACATAACATAATGAATGATACCGCTGATGATTTTCATGTGAACATTAATGTAATGATTCTGACCTGGACTGACCTCATTTTAACTATGGTACTTTGAGCGCTTTGTAAACCTGGCAATTAATTCTCCCCCTAACCAAGAAAACTTGAGGATAATATCTCCAGTGCAATTTATGTGCATTGTATGCAGGTCTAACAGCTTTCAACATGCTTCAGAAGCAGCATTGCTAGTGCTTGCTCCCATCATGCTACTCAGTACAGCAAAGCTTTAACAGAATGTAGTTAATCAAAATAACAGCAGGTCCTGTGGGAAATTGTATTGAGCTTCTGCATGTCTTTGTTCTGACAGCAATGGGGAAGTTGTGCTTGAGTGTTGAGCCATCTGTTAAACTAACAATATATTAGCTGTACTATAAATAAATGTCAGCCTGAACAATTGATTTTCATTGCATAATTGGTAGCTCTTCAGATTTTGTAGGTAATTGGATAGTTTGTGCATGAGAAACTATCTATGAGGGGCTCATTACCTGCGAAAAGTGGGGAATTCTGATCTCTTTTCGGTCATTAATACCCATGAAGTTATACTCGATAACATGGGGATACATTCCATCAAGAGCCGTGGGTGAGCTATTGATGGAATGGTTCATGTCGGAAGTCTGTAGTTTTGTATTGCTTTTTGACACAGTCACCATATTTTATCAAAAAATCCTATGAATTGTTTTGGCTTCCGACGTGAAAGGTGCATTATCAAATGCAAGGATTATTATATTATTATTTATGCTCTACTTGTTTGCATTTCCTTTGTTGGTGACCCGCTGTGACATGCAAGGCGTTATACAATCTAATTTTGTTGTTATTGTTGTTGCTTACACATTGATGTGATATTATTACCCACCTTTATTCCGCCACTTACAACTGGGAGGTCATGAGGATCAATGATTCTCTCCCTGCTTCCAGCAATGCTGCATTATCAATGCTGAGGATCAATCGGCCACTTGATCAAAGGAATGCTGCCTTGTTAGTGTTAATTCATAAACCTACCAGTGTTCTTGAACCTCCAGCTCTGGGCTTCAAAGATGCATTTGATAAAGCGCCTTTCTCGTTGAAAGCCAAACTCAAAGCAATTCACAGGATTTTATACTAACTTGTGGTGATTGTATATTTTGTAGGCAATCCCCAATACAACATTGCAGACTTCCAGCACTCAGACATGAACGATTCCCATCAATAGTGCATCCAATTGATTGATCATAAATTTGTTTAAAATATATTTTAGGAGAGAAGGGAGGAGAAATTAAGCATTATTAGCACATTGAGAAAACAGTTCCTTATAATTCTCAAGGTGAATCGAACATTAACATGATTTGTCTGTTTTTATTTATGCTTCTGTGCTGTGCATGGCTGAAGTACCGAAATACAGTGTATTGTGGATAATTAAAATAGGCACCACTGTAATCTTGCACACAGCCTTTAAGCTATTTTCTCAAATGCTGATTCTAGTTATTTTTTTCTCAGAGAAAATTGAGAATGTGAATTTCAGATGCCTGCAAAATTACCTCCACATATCCTACCCAAACAAATAAGGGCTGCCTTTTCTTCTGCTTTCATGAGTTTGTGGCTGTAATTACTGAATGCTCATTCATTCCAAGCTGCTTTGAATACAGTACTTGTAGAAATGTTCATTTATATACTTCACAATTTCCATGCTTTTCATCTTTGGGCAACTTTAATTGGCGTTGGCAGATGGAGTTTTGTGCATGTAGGGATTTGGAATGAGCCCCATCCCCAAACAAAAAAGGTTTAGCTTCACCATGAATTGATTTAAAAGTTACATAATTTAATCTTCCAATTGAAAATATTTTGAAACTCGCTGTGCGCTCAGTATGCTTGCTGCTGAATACCTTGTAGAATGCCAGATTATTGTTGTTTTGCAATAGGTTGCAAGGCATTAGACGGCTATAATAATTAGAGATTTATTACCTCTTCTAAGAAGTCTTTTGGGTCCTTTTGGGTCTTTTGGTATTCTTTTTCCAACAAAAATAGCTTGCTACTGGCTGTATTATTCTACACGTTTAGCTGAGTAGTTCTGAGGTTATACCCAGAGAGTAGAATCTAATGAGCAGAGGATCTGAGATAAAGCTTCGTGCAGTAACTAATGGCATCTCCATTACCAGCATTGCCGTGATGATTCTTTGAAGTGAGAGGAGGTGCAGCAAATTGCTTTCAAATCAGTGGTGATGGGAGAAAGAGACCAGCTGGGATCCTGAAATCAAACAACAGAATAATGCATTTCAAACCTTGAAGAGTGAAGCCACGGCTATTTCCTCCTCCTCTCCGCTCTCCTAATAGTGATTGACTCCTTTTTGGCAACTATTAGATTCTTGTGCCTGGCGACAGACAGCTTGACTACCTCACCGAAGAGGCCATCGTTCATATGTGAACGATGGCCTGAGTGCAGGGGGCTGTATTTGAGGCGGGGAGAGGCTTATCAACAGCTGTTGGTTGTGCTTTATCTGGATTCCACCTGGAGGATTATTGACTGTCACACCAGGACAAAGTCTACGTGAAGGGCATGATATGAATGCAAGTTGTTGTTGTTACTCACATGCCACCTCTCCCTTGCAACCAAATCCAGCAACTCTTTCTGCCTACAGGTTCAAGAAAAACAGCATACATAATATACAGCAAAAATAGCTGCCAGCAAGTTTAACACTATAATTCAATCCCCAAGTTCCATTGACATTCATAATATGACTAAACTTTGCTTTCATAGTGGATAATGTCATCAGTGGTTCTTCATTGAATTACATCTCTCCAACTTGCCGCTGGCTATCCATTGTCCTGGGTATAAAATCATGATTACTTTCATGTTTTTTTTGCTGCACTTCAGTTTTCTCGAACTTTGCCAAATTCAGAGACCGGTTCGGATTCATTAGTAACGTGCAGTCCCATTCAACAGTGGTCTACGTGAATACTAAACTTTGCCCAATATTCGCCAATGACTGTGCGTTGCTGTGGCGTCGAGGAAAATCAGACGTATCTTATAAATAAGTGAGCTGGAGCAGTGTCACTGGAGCTGTTGCTACCGAGTCAAGTAAAACTAACTGTGCCTGTAATTCACAAAATTGCTTCAGATGATTTGGTCCTTTTTTGGTCCTTTTAATCTCAGCCTTGCAGAATATTCTCCACTCCATTGCCCTTGCACATTATGGGAGTAGGCCCCATGTCAGGTCATTGAACTCACAGTCTCGGCTGATACTAATAGGGAGGTGATTTCTCCCTGTATCTTGGCCAAAAATCTCCCAGATAAAACTTGATTGATCTCAAGGCTGATGCAGGCTGTTGCTGTCTGCAAATAGGCTGTCATCATCAAGACAAATTACAGAAACGTCTTGAAATGTTTTTGCACATTCTAGACACGAGGCAACACTATATAAAAATGCAATGATTGGTAAGGGTAGTAACTCTCATAATGTGTATTTGCAATTTGGCCCTCGTCAGTGCACATCAACAAAGCTGCTAGACAAGCAGAATATCTCGCCCAAAGATGTGATCCAGTGGGAGTTTTGGACCAAAATAGGATCAGGAAGGAGCTGGTTCCCGTTTGCTGATAACTTCTTAGGTCATATTGCATCTTAAGAGATTACTTCAAAGATATTAGTGGTTCAAATTGCTCATTGTTGCTGGGTGATAATTACAGTAATCCTTTTCAAGAATCAACCATTGATAGGGCTAGGAATCTAATTTCACATAGTTGTCATTTCCTGGTGTCATTAAAGGACCTTTTAATAGTGAAGGTTAATGACATGATTGAGAGGAATACCTTGCTTAGATTTCTGCCCAGTAGTCTGAGAGAACTGAACCAACATGGAAGTAAAGCACCCTTGACAAATGGTGGTATTGAATCATGTTAATTAAGCTGCCTTACACTGAATCAAACTGAAAATCCTCCAAGCGAAAGTAAATGTCATCAAGACTCACTGTTTTAACTACTGTAATAACATTTTAAAGTTTTAATAGGAATTGAGCAAAACTCTCAACTGCGTAGTTTCAGTGAATCAGATTCTGTGGAACAGTTAAAATAATCAGACAAACTCTGGGATATCATCAGGTTAAGGTCATTATTCAATAATGTTTTGATCAACTGAAACTAGAAACTACACTAAAGTCATAAGGCTGTGAGTTAGATGAATGACTCGGATTTACAGCACATACACTCTAACGCAAGTCAACGAAATACCAAGTGTTTACCCATCTTAGACGTCAACCGATACATAAGCTCTCTGTGTATCAGGCTCTCACGGCAGTTGATAATATGGTACTGTAATCACACATACTTAGATGTTTGTGTTATACTGACTGAGGGCTGATTCCTCCTCACTTCCCGTAAATGCACCTTGTAAGTTCTAGGTTCTTACTAATCTCTGTTTATCAGTAAGTTTGCCAGCCTCGGCTGTACCACTTCACTGTTCAGAAAAAGAGATTCCTTATAATAATAAATAATCATCCTTGAATTTCATATAGTGTCTTATCACTGACTCTTGACATCTCAGAATGTTTCACAGAATGTACTGTCAAGTGAATTGACTGTTTATGTGTGGCCAAAACCCACAAAGGCTTGTGCCCTGAGCTACAGTTACTACCACTACTACTAATAATAATCCTTGCATTTGATATAGCGCTTTTCACGTCTTTTAGACAGCTTCACAGAATATACTGTAAAGTGAATTGACTGTATATTTGTGGGCGAAACGCGGCAGCCAATTGCACTCAGCAGTATCCCACAAACAGTCGTGGATTGAAATGCAATCTAAATACAATTTAATGCAACCATTGCAGAGCTCGAATTCTTTCTCTTAGTTCACAACATTTGAAATTGGTCTTATCCTGATCCAGGAAAGTATTTCTCGTGAAACACTCGAGCTCCAGTCTTTAATCAGTGTTCAGCAGTCTGCAGGTCTGAGCATATTTGATGCTTCATATGGTTGTTACTCCCAGTGGATTTGATGGGAGTGACAGGATATGAAGCAGTATTAGGCAGTGTGACTTGCTCTATTTGTTCCAGCAGTTAAAGAAACTCTGCTTAGACAAATCAATATTTTGAAGAGCCATTTTATTGTTACTTTCACCACTACACAGCAGACTGATTCAACATGACAACGGAAGTCTGACATTTTTCATGGTTAACAATGAGTATTGTCTTAAAAAACATTTAAGATCGTGTCAAATCCAGTCATATTATGCAAGATGTTCTGCTGGCTTCTAAATTAAGATAAAATTTATATATCAGAATGATTAATATTAATAATCTTTGAATTGATATAGCTCCTTATCATGTCATTGAGACACATCAAAACGTTTCACTGAATATATTGTAAAGTGGATTGATTGTATTTTGTGGGTGAAGTGTGGCATCCAATTGCACACAGCAGCGTCCCAAAAACAGTTGTGGATCGACCGACTGTCATTTTTTGCATGTTCGAGACAATAGACAGATGCTCTTGAGATATTTTATGGTACAATATGATGAGATAGTGGTATATCACATGGATGGAGAAAGGTGTTTGGATGAGTGCTGTTTGTGTGAGCAAGGTCCTAAAGCACTGCAGTACAATTCAATGAATAGTCTAAATCCTTTGAATCAGTTCTGTCCTAATCCACATTAATGATGCTCAGTGTTAGCTTTTATGGAAGAAGCGCAAGTTAATTGAAGTTAATGGTAATGTGAGCAACAATCCAAGACTCGCTCTCGACCATTTCAAATGTGGATCTACATGAATGTTACCAATAGCAACAAGGCATGTACTAATAGTAGTTAACGAGAGCAAAACTGTCAACATTGTCTGTTAAAATATGAAACAATATAAATGTAAGACATTAAGTAAAATGCACAGAGACAATGAACCCACTTCTACCTAGGTGATTTTTTGGGGCGCTGATGAGGACGGGGTAACTGCAATGTGTTGTTGTGAGGGCGATGTGCAGAAACAACAAGGCCAATGATTTATAATGCAATGATTCATTTTAAGGCAATAACATTGGACCTTACGGAGGAGTCAGATTCACCTTGTTGTAAATAACATGGCCTCGTGCTGGTTAGTTCACCCTTTAGTACTTGCGTTTGATGTATGGTTTGAATCTGTACACGATTGTTAGATCGATTTTTATGTTACTGACAAATATCGGACTGACGTGTATGCTTTAATATTTTTGACTTGTTTTTTTTAGTGTCCTGATTTACATTTTGTTATGTTTCTCAAACAGGGATTGGGAGAGTTCTTGCAAGAGGTTGGAATGAGAGTGTTAACGAGAGAAGTGCTGTTGTAAAAAGCATCAGAACATTTGTCTTGTCTTTTTTTTCTTCTCTTCCCGCTCCACTTAAAATCTGTGGTTTTTAAGTCAAAAATGCAAGGTCACACGTACTCCTTTAGTCTGTCTCTGAGCACCACTTATGACTCTTCATTTGGTGCACAATTGCTTTCTCACAGACTCTCTTGGTCTGTATGTCTGATCTCTTAATGAGTCCATTTTCAGTCGAGTCATACCGGTCGGTACAGAAGGGAATTTTTAATTACCTTTCATTTCTGGAATAAAATGCAGCTAAAGATAACAACAGCTGGTGGATTTCCGAGACCTCGAAGAAAAATTCATAACCTTCCAATTCTTGTTGATTTGGGGATAATTGGTCAGTAAAGGATCCAAGTCACTAGCCAATACCACAGCTAATAAAGTTGCTCATCTGAGCCAGAAGATTACAGAGAGTGGTCTCAAAGGTCTGTAACAAATCATTTAAGAATAATAATAATCATTGCATTTGATATAGTGCTTTTCCCATCTTCTAGACATCTCAAAGTGCTTCACAGAATATACTGCAAAGTGAATTGACTGTATATTTGTGGGCGAAACGCGGCAGCCAATTGCGCATAGCAGTATCCCACAAACAGTTGTGGATTGAAAAGACCTATTTATTATTTTTTGAGGGATTATTATTAAACTGAAGCATCGTGGATTGAAATGACCAATTTAATTATTGTGGTTTTTTTTGGAGGGATTATTATTAGGTGGCATATGGAGTAAGGAAACTTGCTCAAGGGTCCGCTTTGATCTGCCTGGATTCGAACACAGGTCTCACACTTGTAAGACGAATGCTCTAACCAATGAACTACCGCTCCATTTGGGATATATATGCTGGTACTGTATATATATATATATATATTTTAAAAAGCTGTGTTTACTCTTTGTCACATTTGAGAAGACTTCATTCGAGACTAAGCTACACAGGTTTGCACAAGGTGTTTGCTGATTTTTCTTAATTGGAGTTTGAAACGGTTGGCATTTTCAGGTCAGAAAATAATGAAAACACGAGTCTGATTCAACTCCATGTGATTGAATTCATGTTGCTATAAATTTCTTTTTAAAAAAACGTAGCACCTTTTTATGCCAGGAAGGGGGGGGTCAGCTATTTGAGGCTAACTGTTTGGACGTGAAGTGACCACAAATCATTGCAAACACATCCAGGCCTGCCTCTCTGAAACTGCTGAGTCACAAGTGCTGACATTGAGAGTTGCTTGTTGGCTTGAGGTTTTTTCCTGGAGTAGACAAATCTGCCTTTTCATGTTTTTTTTTTCTAGACTGAAGTGATTTAAAGCTTTATGCTAGGTACATGCTACATGACCTGGTCAGTTTTGTGCAGATTTGTCATTTTAGCGACCGTTGCACTGCCATCTCCTGTATCGCGTATCTATCAGATATTCTGCGTCTCTGTGTTGATCACCTATGAAACACACAGTCACTACACCTGACAGCAAACTCCTTGTTGCTAACATTGTCAGGTGGTTGATTGCCTCTATCATTCGTGTACTTTTTTCATGCGTATCTGTACATTACCGCATTTTGGTAAAGCATATTGCACAGCTGTGCGTGGGCTGGAGGAGTTATGAGAAGCTTGCTATGACAAAAGCTGTTGCTTCTATAAACTGTGCAACAGAGCATCAGTGATGAACACTATAAGAGTCCTCAGTGAAATGAGTTGGAATCAATTTCAATAAGGCTTTACTCATTTTATCTCTCTATTACTCTTACATTGATTATATAAAACTGTAACAACTTGTGTAAGGAAGCGGGTCACAAAGGGTGATATGGTAGGAAGAAAGATTGATCTTACGATAGTCAGCTGAAGGGAATACAGTGACACACGACTGCTTGACAAGAAGACTATATGACTTTTATGGCTCATGACTGAATTCTGAAGGAATAATAAAATTAGGCGAGACCTCATTCTGGCTGCAGAACCTCTGTCTGATCCTATAATCATATCGTCTCTCGCTGCTGTGACAAGGCTCACCTCAGCGACAGGTGTTTGTTGACCTTCAATGGGCTACGCGCCAGTCGAACCAGGTGCCAGATCCAAGGTCAACATTTATCTCCTCCCTGTTACATCCACCAAATTCCCTTGTTGGTAACCTGGGCACAGCTGTCCCCTTCTTGCCTGCCATCTGCTCTTCCGAGCACCGGATGCCAAATGTAGGAATTGTGCGCAAAAAAAAGTTTCTGCTGTGATCTCGGTCACAGTGCAGTCAGAGTAACCAAACTCCATGACTTTTCACCGTTTCATTCAGTGCAACTGGAGCAAACCCTTGGAGCCCTTCTTGTCGATGAGCTCAGTGGTTAGACCGCTCACCTTACAAGCGATAGACCTGAGTTCAATTCCAGACAGGGTGAAACCGTGGGCAAGTTTCCTTACTCCACACGCCTAATAATAATCCCTCCAAAACTTGGCTGCCACGTTTCGCCCAAATTATTATTATGGCAACTGGTCGAGGATAAAAGCTTAAAGTTTAAAAAGCTTCACTTGACTATTGAAATAAATAACAGATAACAATCCTCACAATAAAAACAGAAATCGCTGGGAACACTCAGCAGGTCAGGCAGCATCTATGGAGAAAGGAAAAGTGAGTTCTGATAACAACAGCAATGACAAAATTACATTTGTACAACGCCTTTCACGTCGGGTGAGTGTTCCCAACGATTTCTGTTTTGGTTTCAGATTTCCAACATCTGCAGTATTTTGTGTTTTTGTTTAATAATCCTAACATTTGGTAGACCATCTTTTGTGGCCAGATGACGTCTCAAAATGCTTCATAGGATTATTTCTACACAGTATAGTGACCCTATTTTGTAGGTGTAAGTTATACCTGGAGCTTTTTTTTTATCAGGAACATACAAGTATGTTCAGGAACATACAAGTATGTTCCTGAACATTGTTTTGGGGGAGAATATACACGAACCCAAATTGAACTAAAACAATCCAAAATGAGCAAGTACGGTTGTAAGGTAGAGGTCACATAGAGTCTTGGATGATAAGGTGCTCTCATCCTCGTATTCTAAGTCATGAGGAAACCAATAAGCACCCAGGTCTCAAATAACAATGGCAAACAGCAGTAAAAACGCCAAAGCTGATATGGAATGATTATCTGAGTTGTACATTTATTCTGAGCACTTTTGTTTTGAGCCCTTGGGAGTCCTTGAGACAAAAATAAACACTTAAGTAATCGCAGTGCATAAAATGATCAGCAGAAGTCTCATTGGGAAGCCATAAATGTCATCACAATTACATACTGGTGTACATATGCCAATAAGCCTGAGAGAGCTGCGTTCAATCGCTGGTGTACATCATACCAATTAGATGATCATAAACCTTTGTATTTTTAATTGGATGTTAATTGTAACCATGTAACAAATTATACAGTTTCTATGGGCACTGGTTATGTCTTCAGAGTCAAGGAAGGGCACAACTACAAACAGATTAAAAATAATCATTATCAACTTGTTGATTTTGAAAGACTATTCCATTGAAACGTCTTAATAATAATAATCCTTGCATTTGATATGATGCTTTTCACATCTTCTATTTGTCTCAAAGTGCTTCACAGAATATACTGTAAAGTGAATTGACTGTCTATTGCTGCGAAATGCAGCAGCTAATTACGCGCAGTAGTAGTATCCCACAAACAGTCGTGGATTGAAGGGACCAATTTTATTATTGTTTCCTTTTCTTGATGGATTATGATCAGTTGTGTTGAGCAAGGAAACTTGCCCAAGGTTTCACCCTGGAAGAGATTACTGTAGTGACTGTGTATTTTGTAGGTGAACGCAGCAGCCAATTTCCACACAACAATGACCCACAAACGAACAGACTTGAAGTGAATGACAAATATCAACTGGGGGATTATTGACCAAAATGCCATCAGAAATCCATTCTGTTTATTGTCCACCTAAACACCTAGGTATGTGTGTGTGTGTATAAACACACACACACGGTGTATATGTGTTTATCATATGATATTATAATTCTGTTATGCCAGCCTTCCTTGTATGGAATGCAATAGACAGGGCTTTTGGAAGTGTTTGTCAATGAAGCGCGATGTGCACATTTAGTTCTTAAACATAAACGTAGTTTGGCTTTCTTCTGATAGCCCCACAGATTTAATAATCCACTCCAGATGATATTTAACTAAAAATTGAAAATATGAGGAGCAGAGCAGATCCTCTGAACATTAATGGTATTAGTTTTCTGCTTCAATGAGCCTGATTCCTTGCTGCCTAATCATAATAGCTTAAATTAATCTCAAAGAGACCCGTCGTCCACCAACTGAATGCAGCTCATGCACTGAACAGAGCAAAGGTTTTCACTGCTCCCACTTGATACATCAGACGTGAAAGGTCAAGATTGCAGGCCCGTGGATTATGGCCACCTCACGTGCTTTCGAGGCAGTTTCTGTCAACATTTCTTATTGTTCTCGTCTTTTAATGCTCCCACGTACTGTAAACTTTGAGAGTGTCCTTCGTGAGTGAGATTGTCGGGGAATTGAGGGATGCAGGGGGAGTGCGGGAAATTGGAATTGAAAAGATTAATAGAGGTCCAGATCAGCCATGATCTAATTAAACGGTGGAACAGGCTCGATGGGCTGAATAATAATAATCCTTGCATTTTTGAAATAGCGCTTTTCACGTCTTCTAGATGTCTCAAAGCATTTCACTGAATGTCCTGTAAAGTGAATTGACTGTATATTATTGGTGAAATGTTTAATCCTCTTCCTAGGTTCCTAGACGTATATCAAATTTGCACAGGCAGGCAAATTAATGTGTGCAAACTAAAACATTAGACTAGTGCAGTGGGAGCTGCAGTGTTGTGAGTTTAGCTTTGTGGTTTTATCACTGTGGGATGCTGCTGGTGCAGATTGGCTGTTGTGTTTGCCCACGTAACATTCTATATTAAAAACTGCTTTATTGTTTGTTTCATCCCCAGATCATCTGACCTGTTTTAATTTATGATCCATCTGCCTTTTCTGAGCTGGATTTATAAGATCTTATTAAGTCATCAAGCAGTCTCAACGCCACTTCACAGAAATTACTATAAAGTTAGTAACTGTGATTTGTAGGCAAATGTGGCAGCCAATTTTCATACCCCAATGTCCTGTAAACAGCCGTGAAGTGAATGACTACTAATTTTATTTGGTGGATTGTTGGCCATTCTCTTCCCAATTAGTGCCTTGGGATCTTTAATGTCCACCTAAACATGTGGACAGGAGCTTGGCTTAACCTCTCATCTGAAAGTCAGCACCTGAGACAATGCAACACTCTCAGCATTGGATTCCCAGATTATCATCATCAGTCAATTGTGAGCTCAAATTCCTGATGCGGGACTTAGTGGAAGGTCTCCTAGTGCGTTCCGAGTTTCAATTGAAATGTTAAACCGGAGTTACACAGTTAGTTCTGTGGTTCTATTGCTGTGGGATGTTATTGGTACAGATTGTTTCTGACTCACAAATTTTGGGTGATTAGGTGCTATCAACCAAGCCAGTTTTACACTACCCTAAATGCAGATATTTTTTTTGTGTGTGTGAGTGTATTATATATAATATATTGCTCTTCCCAAAAAAATTACATAAATCCTTTAGTGGAACTATAAAGGGTTCATCATGGATTACAAAGCAAAATGATTTACTTTCCAATCATAAGCCTTCCTCTAGACTTTAGTACAGTAATATGAAACCCAATTTTCCCCCCATCCCCACTAAATAAAAATGTGCTCCCTCTCAGCGCTTGTATTTTGTCTTTGAGAGACCTAGGTTCAATTCCAGGCAGGACGAAACCTACAAAAATCACCCACAAATATATGGTGTATTCTGTGAGGCGCTTTGAGACATCAAGAAGAAGTGAAAAGCACTATATCAAATGCAAGGATTACTATTATTATTACAAGCATTCTTACAAAGAAACAAAGCAAGACTTCTGTCTAGGTTGAAGCGGGGAATTGAGTGAGATTGCAGCATTTTTTTTAAATCCACAACATAATCTGCTGAGCTCCTTAACGAGAGTGTGTCGTTGTGTGCGTTTTCATCTCCAACCACCCCCTCTTTACCCACCCACCCCATGATGTCAATGGAATAATTCTAACTGCGTTTAATGCCTCTCAGACTGAAATTTACAAAGGCTGATGGATTAAAGATAGTAGTTCAGCAAATTCGGAGAGCAATAAGGTGGAAATGACTCCACTTAATTCTCGTTGGCTTGGTGACATAAAATGAATCAGAAGCCAGACAATGCTAAGTCTGCCTGCTATGAATTGCAGAACAGTTCCAAACACATGGGAGATTTAAAATATCTCTGATGCATTAAAAAAAACATGGTTTCATATTCTTTAGATCATATCTAGGGCAGGTGAAAAGATGTGTTAAAGTGATGTACGTATGTGATTCAAAGCTGCTAATTCACACCCTGATTTCCTGCCCTTCCCACATCTGTACCGACACCAAGGGCCCAAAAACAACTGGGAGACTTATTCCTGAGCTGCTCTCCACCGTCTCCTAGTGGTTCATTTCTGGGTGTTGTTGTTCTACAATAATAAAATAATCCTTACATTTGACATAAGTGCCTTATCACGTCTTCCAGACACACTGGAGCAGTTTACCTGCTTCCTCCCACCATCTCTCCGATGATATGAATTGTGCGGATAACAAGATAAAAAAATAGAGGTGGACTGTAAAGAGAAGAGCCTCGCCCTCAACAAGCAACCAAATACCCCTGGCACTGAGGGTTGGTGGATAATACCACTCGCATGAAGTGGGCATCAGTCAAGTGGAGACTTGACTGATGTCAAGTCTCCACTTGAAAATGTATCATTTACATTTTCACGGGCTCCGGTATTTGTCTGACACTTCGCGTTCTTTCATCTTGTTGTGGGGCGAGACTTGTGGCACTCGCTGCCGGGAACTGGGCGAGGAGCAAAACGCATTATAATATAATATAATCCTTGCATTTGATATAGCACTTTTCACATCTTCTAGATGTCTCAAAGCGCTTCACAGTACATCCTGTAAAGTGAATTGACTGCATTTGTGAGCGAAATATGGCAAATGGGAATGGAGGGTTTTAGGAAAGGGCAATAGAAGGAGTGGGGACTCATGTGGAGTATAAACAGCAGCACGGACTAGTTAGCTGGGCTGCATTTCAGAGCTCTATCATTCTGCGTGGTGCTGTGTCAATGGTAAGCCAGTGAACACACAGCGAATTGTGATCATGAGTCAGAATGTTTTACGTTTAATGAGTTTATTTTATGAGAAAATAAAGGCTGTAGAATAATTGTCTTGGGACTCCTTTAATCAGGGAGCGCAACCTCCGAAATGATCCTGAACGAGAACCCAATAACAATTTATTTTTATTGCTTTGAAATCCCCAGTTTGCATGGTAGCTTGTTGGTCTCAGACGGTTTGATTTTCATTGGGGTTTGCTCTGCGTGGGGATTATCGAGGGGGAGAAGCAAAACACAGTGAACACTGATCATCCCAATACCAATCATTTTAATTGAGCAGAAATAAACTGCAGGTCCACCATCAAAACTTGAAGCATTTGGAGCTCCTGTAGCTCAGTGGTTAGAGCATTCGCCTTGCAAGCGTGAGAGACCTGTGTTTCAAATCCAGGCAGGTCAGGGCGAAACCTTGGGCAAGTTTCCTTACTCCACATGCCTAATAATAATCCGTCCAAAAAAAACCAACCCATAATAAATTGGTAATTTCAATCCACGACTGTTTGTGGGACACTGCTGTGCACCATTGGCTGCCGTGTTTCGCCCACAAATAAACAGTCAATTCACTTTCCAGTATATTCTGTGAAGGGCTTTGAGACATCAATAAGATGTGAAATGTGCTATATCAAATGCAAGGATTATTATTATTAGACACTCCTTGTATGCAAGATGATGTCTGTCAGTTTTTGCCATGTTTGTGAACAGTGCCTGTAACCACCTGTTAATCAACCTCTAGAATTCCCTCTCTCTACCCTTCTGTCTCATCTGTCTTTACCTGCCTTTAAGATAGAGATAAAAAATCTCCACTTCACACCGTCATCCAATGCCCGACCATGTCTTTGTAAAGGGCACTGAGACACTATCCTACATTCAGGGCTCTATATAATAAATAATCCTTTCATTTGAACATAAGAATAAGGAGCAGGAGTATGCCATTCGGCCCCTCGAGCCTGCCCCGCCATTCAATCAAACCATGGCTGATCTTCTAATCTAACTCCACCTGCCCACCCTATCCCTTAATCCCTTTAAGAAATCTGTCAATTTCACTATTTGATATAGTGCTTTTCATGTGATTTCATATACTGTAGAGTGAATTGACTGTATATTTGTGGGTAAAACACAGCAGCCAATTGCGCACCAGCAGTGTCTCTCAAACAGCCTCTAACCACTGAGCTACAGGACTCCAAAAATTCAACCTGTTGCTGTAGCCTCCGTTGATCTTCTTTATGCACCACATTTATTTTCATTTTGATCTGTGTCCCCCACTTCAGATGATGGTCCTCTGTTAGTACCGATTCTGTCTGATTTAATGGTTGAAAGAGCAGTGTAGGCAATGTAATTTACGATACTCGCAGATCAGATATGTGTGTGGGGGGTGGGGAGTGCAATAGGGGGAACGTTACTTTGACTCTTGCTTGATGTTTGAGACTGATCTGAAAATTAGAAATGCGTTGCTTTCTCCAATACAGCAGAGCAGGACAAACAAAATATGTCCTTTTTTGACTGAGGAGTCAGTAATTTATTGTGGGGCAGGAACCCTATAGAGATATATCACTCTGTTCAACACACAGCCAATGTCACGCGCTGTGTGGAAAAGAAAATTGCTCAGAGCAATGCGCCAAAGCGTCTGGCTGTTTATTGACATTTGCTGAAAGAAGAAGTTGCTGGAAATTTACTCCTGTGGGCGATGTTTGCTCACAGTTGTCACAATGTCACTGCCTTAATTTCAAACAGCTTGACATGTGGCATAGAGCTTTCACATTGTCTCTGGAATCAACCGTGGCCCATGATAGCTCGCCCATGTGGAAATTTGAGCACCTCAGTGAGTCAGGCTTTCTCCATTCACAGTGTGGCTGGCCTGAAAGCTTCAGCAAACAGTCAAACAGTCTGTGTGGTTTTGTTTTGGTCAGCCGGGTGTCTGACACACAAGGAAACTCATCACCAGGCTTTAAGAGTATCCAAACATGACGGAAATATGTCACCTGCACATAACAATTTTCCAGTGCCAGTTTCTCTCTCCCTGCAGAGACGCACTTTGCTTACCTAAATCTGGAGAGTATTAAGCGCAGGTTAAGTGAGAGTCAAGTCTTGGGGCTTCCAGAGTGTGTGTTGGGAGTATTTCTGGAGTTCCACCAGCCAACAATGCATAGCTTATCATTGAGTCCAGTGTCTGGCAGGCTTCCCACCGCTTCTCTGGTTAGGACCACCTTAATGCCTCACTGCCTCCCCTTCAAAATACCCGTGTTTCGTCTCTATTTGTGGGGCATTGCTTTGCGCAAGTACACTGCCGCATTTGCCAACAAATACCAGTCACAGTAAATTTTGTGAAGTCCTTGGAGACGACCTTCTGACGTGATGAGACGATATGCTAAATGCAAGAATTATTATTATTTATTATTACCCCTCTCTGTCGCTCTCCTCTCACTTGCCCTTCCTCTCCTCTCTCTCTCGTTATGGCTTTACAATTTGCAACATTTGGTGCCTAATTTGCAATACTCGCAAATACTGTATAATCTTATGATTATAATCATAATATGACGAGATTTGCAAACGGACAACTGAATTGCGCACCTGGCAGCCTCTGAAAAATTGTAAAGTGTGTTTTGCTCAGGGATCTATTTCAGCTGTGCCTTGCGGGATTTTCAATTCAATTTATGAAGATCACAGATTAGATCCCATTTCAAGTCCATTGTATCAAGATATGAATGAAGTGTGTGCGGGGTCTGAATGTTTGGCATTCACATTGCAAACAAGTCCAAGGGATTGTAAGGGCGCCCCCGTGTGGCCCAACATATTGCCTGCACTTGTGTGAAAACATGGCATTAAAACCAATAGTATGTTTGATACAATGCCTTTCACGTCAGGCATATATCTCAAAGCTGCCATACCTCTTTGGATGTTATACCTCAGTGACTGTGCATGATGCAGGTAACTTGTGTACAGCAATGTCCGACAAATATAATAATAATAATAATCCTTGCATTTGATATAGCGCTTTTCACATCATATCAACGTCTCAAAGCAATTCACAGAATATATTGTAAAGTGAATTGACTTTATATTTGTGGGCGAAATGTGGCAGCCAATTGCGCACAGCAGTATCCCACAAACAGTCGTGGAATGAAATCACCAATTTTCTTATTGTGGTTTTTTTGGACTGATTATTTTTAGGCGTATGGAGTAGGAAACTTACCCAAGGTTTCACCCTAATCTGCCTGGATTCAAATGCAGATCTCATGCTTGTAAGGCGAGTGCTCTAACCACTGAGCTACAGGAGCTCTACATTCAAGCACCTTAGTGGGTGGGAGAGAAAGGGCAGTTGAGGGTCAAACAAGATGTCAAGGTCCTGTGATGGTGGACCATGGATGGTTTTCAGTGTCTGAGTTGTGGAGGCACTGGTGGGAGAGAATAATAAGGAGGGCCTCAGAATTGTTGGCGTTCAACTTGTTGTCACTGCATGCTTAACTATTCAATATGTTTAATGATATTGAGGGATTATTATCGGGCATGTGGAGTAAGGAAATCTGCCCAGTGGTTAGAGCACTCGTCTTACAAGTGATTACATGACTCCTGTTTACAGAGAATAGCAGAACATCTGCTACTGAACTCCATGCTTCAGTGTATCATGCGTCTGGAAGTAACAACATGAACCTAGTGCGTATCATGGGGTACAGCCCTAGGGTTGACTGAGCAGTTTGCTGCAAATGGCTCACAGGTGCAGAACGCTTCCTATGGTCAACGCTTGTGAAAGTGGTCAAGCTTCCTGCGGAGTGGCAGCAGCAACCTGACAATTTGCTAGCAGACATTTTTATGACTCAACCCAATGTGATGTGAGGTTTGATATGAATGTACCGAGACTACTGCATTATAATGGTGTCCAACTATAACACTAAAATGTCTCCTAAAGTGCCTCTCGGAGAACTAATGTATTCACCGAATCGACAGATTCCAGCCTCAGTTCTCACCCACTCCCGTTGGTGTTGTGTTAAAGTGTTTCACGGTAAATAAGGAGAGGTGTTTCTCCTGGTGTCCTTGCCAATAATCCTCCAAATAAAATTGCTCATTCACATGCCTGTTTGTGAGTCCTGACTGTACACAAAACAGCTGCTGGCATTTGTCTAGGACTAGGAAAACAGTCGGTTCATTTGACAGAGATTGTTGGATACTTGCACAATGTTGGAATTTTAATTTCCTTTTACATTTAATGAATCGAGACTGAAAGATTACGTGCCCAGTACATCAAGTTACGTTTATTGTGTTACATTAAGTGCAACACACATCCCAAAATACTCACTGAAACAGAACAACAACAAAATTACATTTGTAAAGCCACTTTCACGTCGGGAGGACGTCCCAAGGTGCTGGGTGAAGAGACCTGTAAATAGATTGTGATTTGCCCCAGAGCCATGAAAAGTGTGGGGATGGGTGAGCGACATCTTGAGAGAAGTGAAAGGCAGGTAAGTGTGTAACTGGGTGGAGTTTGAAGGGAGTTTGCCATAAATTCAATCCAGTGGAGTGGTTGTTCTGATCCACAAGAGGGAGACAGTCGTGCCTGTTTCAGGCTTGGAGAAACAGCTTGATCTTAATATCTCACTGCTGGGCAAGGCTGTGCTAAAGTGGTTTTAGAACAGTTGTTGAGAAAGATTTTTTACAGATAAACTGAGATTACAACAATCAGAACCTGATCTGAAAGTTGTCACAAGGTGTGAGAATGTTAAGTGCAGTTCTACTCTCTCTCTCACTCACTCTAGCTCTGCCTAGAGCTACTTCAACAACAACTTGGATTTATACAGTGCCCTCCACGCCAGGCGGCATCTCAGAGCGCTTCGATTTACCCCTTGGCTTGTGAAGCAGTGCCACACGCTGCACTTTTGTAATGTAAGGTTAACGGCAAATTAATGATATACACTGATACTTTTTGTAAGAAGTCCTGAGGGCTAAATATTTACATGGAAAACCTCACTGACTTGCAAATGAAGTTGACAATGGGGAGCGAAATCATGCCGTGAATTTAATATGCCTAATCCAAAGTAATGTGCATTTGAAGATGACTGATTCAACAATGGAGAGGGTCTTGGCTCCAACATCAATCGGAATTATTTAACAGCATGAATTTCCTATAATTCAATGATTCCTCTGATGTTGTGTAATGGTCAGAAACAACATGCACATACTGTTAAGCTGATTTAAGCCTAAATTCTGCCTGCCTTCAAGGGGTTCCTAAAGATCCTGTGATGCTATATGGGGACAAATGGAGGGAGTTTCTCGTCGTGCTCTTGGACAACAATTTTTCATCGGTCACTCAACTATGGGCTGCTTTGTCAGATTTCTCCCACGAATATACAGTCCATTCACTTTACAGCATATTCTGTGAAGCAGTTTGAGACATAGAAAAGATGTGAAAAGCTTTATGTCAAATGCAAGGATGATTATTATTATTATGCTATGTTCTAAATGGCTACTACATTTACTGTACCTACAATAAAATCAGTCAATGCCCTTGACAGTAATTATTGCAAAGTGATTTTGAGTTGCTTTATATACGAAAATGCAAGTTCTTTCTCCCTGAATCTCAAAACCCAGTAAGTCCTTTACATTGGGGGCTGGGAACCATTGAATTGCGGCAACATCGACGCAGACCATGGGGGAGAGGGGCCCATTACAAACTTTAATTCAGAAGATTGGTTTGGATGAAGAATGCTCTGATCTCATCCTTCCAGAGTACCCACTTGCCTGTCTTCCCATCACAGCATTGAGCTATATTTTTAAATGAGTGCAATAATAATGATAATCCTTGCATTTGTTATAACACTTTTCACGTCTTCTAGACGTCTCAAAGCGCTTCACAGAATATACTGTAAAGTGAATTGCCTGTATATTTGTGCGCAAAACGCGAAACACAACAGCCAATTGCACACAGCAGTGTCCCACAAACAGTCGTGGACTGGGTGACCAAAATATTGTTTTTTTTTCAAGGGATTGTTATCAGGCATGTGGAGGAAGGAAACTTGCCCAAGGTTTCGCCCTGCCTAGAATCGAACCCAGGTCGAACCCCGGTCTCTTGCTTGTAAGGCGAGTGCTCTAACCACTGATCTACAGGACTCCTTCAATGTTCCTAGCCTCAAACATCCTTCTCAGTAACCTGTTCTAATTGTTAATTTCCATCTAGCTAAAGAGAACCTTCCTGGTGTCTGAACTGAAATTGCCCTTTACATCTGTGTCCTTTTGGTTCTCTTGTCTCGGTACACCTTAAAGTATTGTTGTGGATTTATGTTTAAGATAAAGATTAAGAGAAAGACTGATCAGGTGAAGCTACAGAAGCAGTAGTGTTCAAACCTGGTGGGGGAAAAAAGCATCAGTCTTTCTGTTTAAGAATGTTGCAGGTGATATTTAGCTGTTTATCCCGGCTTGAGAATTTGTATATGCGCTTGAGAATACTGCATATTTGTGGGTGAAACCTTGGCAGCCAATTGCGCACGGCAGTGTCCCACAAACAGTCGTGGATTGAAATGACCGATTTTATTATTGTGTTTTTTTTTGGAAGGATTATTATTAGGCGCGTGTGTGGAGCAAGGAAACTTGCCCACGGTTTCGCCCTGACCTGCCTGGATTCGAACGCGGGTCTCGCGATTGTAAGGCGAGCGCTCTAACCACTGAGCTGCAGGACTCCATGGCCGCGCTCATAGGATGCCATCTCCGCAGGTTATGTCGGGCATAGCCTTTGCAAAACTGTCTTGAAGTTTGGGTTCAACCCTGTCTTTCTTTGCAGCTAACAAATAAGTAGATCTAGTGCAACCACTGAAATCTAGTCTAACCCTTGACAGATTGGTCCTTTCCCCTGCTTTGGCAGCTATGACTGGCACAGATGTTATCCCCTCTCCCCCCCTCCCCCCCCCCCCCCCCCTCAACACGCTGTATAGGATTCAACCCCACAGCCCTGATGATAAGTAAATGTTCACAAACTGTAGACTTACACAGCCTGAATGAAGACTTCATTTTAATCTGCCTGAGTGAGCAGCAGGGAGCATAGAGGGAACCCCCCACCCCCACCACTTCTCTATCTCTCTCCCCCACCCTCCCCTTCCCCACCTCCATCGTAAGACAGACATTGTTCTGCCAGGGAGTGAAGATAGGAGCCATTTCATCAACAGCTGCTGAAATGAGGGAAAGTAGATACCGGTAAGAGCACATTTAGACACTTCCTTAAGCCTTTGTTATGCATTACAGCGCGACTGGTGGGTTTGTGCCCTTGCAAAAGGCACTGACAGCCTGAGTGAGTGAGTGAGTTGAGTGTGTCTGTCTGTGGTCAGGGGCTAGATGCTTCCTCGTTCTCTCGACCCCAGTCTCTCTCTCAGTGCCTTTGTTTCAGTCTGTGATCCAGTCTCTGATCTGCCTGGACTCTCACGTTGCCAGCTCCACTCGGTGCAACAATGCAAGTTTGGAAAAGGTGCTGAGGGAGGCAGAGAGAGAAACACAGACAGAGAGAGATAGAGAGAGTGAGTGAGTGAGTGAGAGAGAGAGAAAGATTCTCACTCAAGTCTGAAGCCCATTCATAAAGGCTGCCGATTGCATTTCTGCTTTTGGACTGATTGTGGATGGTGTGATAGGAATTGATGGTGAAGGCAATTCCACCTCTTCTCCCCTCCCACCCCCCCTCCCACTCCCCCAACCCACTCTGCTGCAATCTCAGTGTACAAATATCCATCCTAGACATATATAAAAGATAACATGGCTTTGCAAACAAAAACACTTGGTTTGTTACTGTCCCTGGGAATGGTTTGCGGGTGAGAATCGATCTCAGTTTTGTTTTTTACGAGGTGTAAGCCCAGCGCCTGTTTCACGTTGATGGTGTAAATCAGTGTGATTGGGAGAGTGCAAACTGCCCTGGTTCTGTGCTGTGATGTTGAGGTACTCAAGAGTGACTCTGATTTGGGGTCTGCATCTCTGACCCAAGCCTGAGCGGGGGCAGCGAACCGCTGAGAAAATTCATGGGACTGTGTGCGTTTAAAAAAATAAATAAAAACAATCATAATTAGGAGTCCTGTAGCTCAGTGGTTAGAGCACTCGCCTTACAAGCTTGAGATCCGTGTTCGAAACCAGGCAAATCAGGGCGAAGCCTTGGGCAACTTTTCCTTGATCAACACACGCCTAATAATAATCCCTTAAAAAAACCCCAATAATAATTTGGTCATTTCAATCCCCGACTGTTTGTGGGACACTGCCGTGCACAATTGGCGGCTGCGTTCTGCCCGCGAACATGCAGTCAGCTCACTTTACGGTTATGTTCTGTGAAGGGCTTCGAGACGTCTAAATGATGGGAAAAGCGCTCTTATCAAATGCAGAGATGGTTGCTATTGTATTTGATGCAGTGCCCGTCACAGCAGTAGGACATCTCACAGAGCGTCACAGCGTTTGGTGACTACATTTCGTGGGTAAAAAGCGGCGGCCAATCTTCTATGTGGAGATATTCATTCCACAAATATCCGTAAAGTGTATGACCAATTCTATCGTTAGCCAGTAAACTGGGAGAAACAATCCTTTCTTTGCAAATAGTGCAATGTGAATTTTACCACCCCCACCCCCCCCATCCCCACCCCCCCCATCCCCACCCCACTAATGGATAGATAGGACTTCAATTAAGTGTTTAATCCTACGGGTGGCACCTCTGATAATAATAATATTATTGTCCCAGTACTGCATTAGAGTGTTAGCCGAGACTACGAGCTCCTACAACCTTCTGAGCCAGCTTGATAACTTTAGGCAAATTTCCTAACTCCACCCACAAGCCTCTATTTACCTAACAGTAAGAAAACAGTAAGTAGGAACCCGGTTGTTAGTCGATTGGCATATTGCTTCTCTGTAGGAATAATCTATCCCCCCCCAAATTGGTCATTTCACTGCTGTGCACAATTGACTGCCACGTTTCGCCCACAAAATACATATACTTTACAGTATATTTTGCAAAGCGCTCTGAAGCATCGTGAAGATGTGATAAGGCGCTGAATCAAATACAAGGTTTGGTATTATAACTCCTTTAGCTCGTCTTATAATTAAACTTGTAGCTGCAGATATCCCCAATCTCCTCCATCGTCAAAAGAACAGTCCAATTCTCTCTTTAAAAATGATTATTCCGGCTTCACTCCCTGACTAACAGCTCCAAATGTCAACCACTCTTTGCACAAAGTAGCAAAACCTAAGCTATCTATTCACATACCCTCTTTCCCAGTCTGAGCGGGTGGCATCTTGAGCATATTGAATAAGGTCTTGGATTCTAACTGATCCACATCATGTAGCATGCAGCGAGCTTCAATATGGATCGGAAGGTTGGGCAATGCAGCAATGAGTTTAGGTCTGATTGTATTGATGTAGATCCAGTGCCAGCGAGTACAGACATGAATTGTGAACCACCCCAGACTTTGAGCCTTATAAAGTTACACCTCTCCTCCAGTAGAGCTTATGGCTTAAAATACTGTCACGTTAAATTTACGGAGCAAATCTATTCCAAGATGCCTGGCTGTTGAGTAGAAGTGCTGAGGATTGTGTGTGTGTTTCTCCCCACCCACACAAAAAAAGTATGCTGTGACTAGCTCTTCAGTTACAAGCTGTGGTGCAATTTCATAACTTAATGGACTCCTGCGGAACAAAGGAAGGTTAATGCTTTTATGATGCATCTAGAGGCTTGATCAGCATTGATGCTGATGATTTAACAATAGAGTCAGTCGGTGGGTGTGCTGGCTTTGTAAGCTTCCTATTAACAGGCAGCACCTTCACGTGGCCTCAGCTCCTGCGAAATGACACACGGTGGATGATTGAAAAATGAAAGCCGGGATGAATTGGGGGTGGGTGGAGAGGGACACAAACGCACACACACACACACACACGACACACACACACAAGTGATTTGAGAGCTGCGTAGTGACTGATTTAAATACTTTAACCACAAAGAATATTTTTGAGAATTCTGGAGAGAATATAACAGGTATTTTTGCTTCTGTTGTCTAACGCGATGTACTCTAAAATCATAAAGATGGTGCCATGATCATCTTACACCCTCCAGAGTTAGCAAGTGCCCCCTCCTCTACAGAGCAAACTTGCCTTTGATTTACCAAAAAGCTTACTCTGCTTTGCAACAGTACACAGAAGTGAAGCGCTCCTGGACGCTACCCCATATCAAGAGTGCCGTGTAAATGCAAGTTGTTGTCGTTGTTAGTGCCTTGCCTCAGGCGGGGAAGGGACAGGGGAGCACAGAACACTGGAGGAAGACAGAAAAGAGACTCAAGAATGTATTGGACCAGAAAAGACCACAGCAGCTCATCTGGTCATTCCCACTGCTGAATGAATGAATAAATAAATAAATAAATAAATAAATAAAGATAAATAATTCTGCGCTACGTTATCCCTCAAGCCCCTAAATTGGAGTCTTTGCCAAAGAGCTAGCTAATTCCCTCTTGAATTGTTGACCCAATTTGCCTCGGCCTTGGCATCTGGCATTTTGGCGTGAGGTTGGGGAGGGCTGAAATAGGGATGATTTGCAAATGTTTCTTTTCTGTACAGTGTTTTTCCATCGCCGCTGTTTGAAAAGAACTCCGAGGGAACTTGGAAGGCGTCCAATGAATCTGGTGTACACAGAGAACGTTTTATGTTAAGTAGCCAGAGTCAAATGCAAAAACAAAACCCACTGAGTTCTGTGACAACAATAGTACATTTCCTTTTCCATTTCTGTAACAGGAGGTTGAGCCGGATTCTCACTTCACTTCTCAATACCTCAAATTTTCTATGGCTGTGATTAATTGTTCATCCAGTCTGCCCTTTATTTGGTGTTTTCCCGGATGCGCTGCTATATTCTAAACCTGTAAACATCCATTGAGTGGAAGGTGATTACAGTATATGGTATATAGGAAATGGTACAGCTGGGATCCTTTGCACTGCCTTTAGAGCCTAAAACAGTCCCCCCTATTTTGTCACAACCAGATGTTGTCTGTCTGTTTTGTTCCTCTCTCACTAAGGAACAGTTTGACAAAACTCACAGATTAGTGTTTGGCTTTCTGACCAGGGTCGCCGTCTTGTTAGTGATTAAGATTAGGTGGTTAAAAACATGGTAATTTAATGCTGAGCTTCATTATCCTGTACGAGAATCAGCCTAGGGTGCTGCTCAGATTCTGATTATCTACCCAGCTCCAGGAGCCTCATTTTGCCTGCAAACTCGCTTCAGCAAAGCCACATTTGAGATTGGTGTCTTGAGCAAAGTTTCAGGCTGAGTGAGGCACCTGCAGCGCCTTGGGACGTCCTTCTGATGTGAAAGGAACTACAGTATACAGATGTAAGGCGTTGTTGTTGTTGCTGCTGTGTACAAATCTTTTTGTGAATATCCTGTCCATATTATATGAATGTCTATATCACTTAACATGAGTGTGATGTACTGAACTAATCTTGTTTGCAATATACAGAATGGAACAGTTTTACTGGCCAGATGATAACTGCAGGATGTTGCGATGAGCTTCAATATTGTGGTTTAGAGAACATCATCTACTCTCTTGCCCGAACTGCGCTCTTCTTCCTTGCTGGGAGGGATCTATGATTTTAACAATAAATAGCATTCATTCCCTGAGCAGCTGTTTGTATTAAAGTGCTATTTGTGACATTTTCTATGCCTGATTCCATGAGCTAGACTGTTAGAGACTGATTGCCAATGGAGTTGACACTATAAAGAATCTCACACTGTTAATCTCATACTGATGGACTGCGAAAGAAGCTGAGGTTGATTCTCTTCAACGTTTGTTCTGCTCTCATCTTTTACCCTGTTTTATTCAGCGCTGGCACAAAAAAAAGGGTAATCAGATTTAAATTTGAAGAGATTGGGTGTGAAGAGTGACTGCTTCAATGATAATGTTATCTTCTGGAGATGTGCATTTGGTCCTCATTTATTCCAGTCTGACACGATAGCAGTTGGCAAAGGCAACAATTTGCTAGATAGCACATTTCGAAGGGTTCCTTTTGCTATTTGTAACTTTGATCGGGACATTGTTGCGGCCCGGAAATTATGGAATAAACTTGCAGTTGCCGGGCTTTTAAACATTCCATGTTCACAAAGCTGACGTGGCTCCTTCGTGATTTCCTCCTGATGTGAAAGGCGCCATATAACTGCAATGTGTTGTTGTTGAATGGCTCAGTGCAGCGCTGGAACACACACACAGACTGAATGTTACGAGTTTGATGCTGAGTTAGCTGATGGTGACTTTACAGAGAGCCGGGTTAGGTTAGTGGAATTCAGACCAGGATCCCACTCCTGCTTGCACTACTCTCTTTAGGACAGTGAGCTTGATGAGCCAACACTGACAAGGCGACCACACATTAGGGACTTGATTAAAACTTTCTCCAGCCGCTTTGCTTAAATGTGATTTGCATATGAGTGGGTCAGAACCCGCAGAAGGGGGTGCCTTCCGTTCGGATTTCCTGGACAGGATTCTCGCTCCTTGAGGCTTGTGTGACTGTGGCTTGTTTTGTTTTTCCGCCCATCGCTGCTCTTTCAAAAGAACTCCGAGGGAACTTGGAAGGTGTCCAGTGAATCTGGTGTACACAGAGAAGGTTTTATGTAAAGTAGCCAGCGTCAAAGGCATAAAACAAACCAACTGAGTTTTGTGACAACAATAATACATTTCCTTTTCCATTTCTGTAACAGGAGGTTGAGCCGGACACACACTTCACTTCTCAATACCTCAAATTTTCTATGGCTGTGATTAATTGTTCGCCCTGTCTGCCCTTTATTTGAGGTACACCAGGATGCACTGCTACATTCTAAATCTGTAAATATCCATTGAGTGGAAAGCGATGGGTGGCGGGGAGAAAGGGAAGAGGCACAAAGGAGTATTCAGCTCAGATATTCTGTCAACATAACGTTTCCCAATTTAAGTTGTTTTAATTAAAAACAAATCGTTTGATTCACTGCCTCCTGGTTAGGACTGAACCTCTCTTGTCACTCAATGATTTAAAAACAAATGTAATTCAATGTTGTGCCCTTTACGAAGCAAAGTGACCTTTTGGTATGTTATTTGAGCCATGTCCTAATCCCTGTGGCTGAACTCCTGCAACAATCCGGTGTCACGCTATTCAGTTGTATTCAGAGAGATAGTCACTGTTTTTTTTAAAGGATGTCTCATATTCCTACATTTTTAATTATTCAAGCACTGGCTCCTGTGGAATCAATTGGCTGTTGTTCAATTTCAATCTGTGCACATGTTACTCCACTAATGAAAAAGTCCTGATATGTGTGAGCTTGCTTCTGTGTATGTGTGTCCCCCATCCTGCATTGAATTCCTCTTTAGGTTATCCCCTTTTAACCCACGTATTGTCTGACTCTTGTTTTCTTTGTGGTCCACCCACACATGGCAGCCAATGAGGTGAGTGTTGGCAGAATATTCCATTGTGGGATAAGTGAGTAACCATAGCCCACTACAATTCACAACCTCTGGAGTGGATGAAAGAAAATCATTGATAATAATAAGAATCATCATCGTAATAATCCTGGCATTTGACATTGCGTTTTTCCACATCTTTTAGACTTCTCAAAGCACTTCACAGAATATACTGTTTGTGGGACGTCGCTGTGATATTTTTTGTTTGGCAGATTCTGAGCCATTGACTCTGGAACAATGAAATTAAATTCGAAATGTCTGACATTTGTGTTTGAGATGTCTGGACTAGGGAAATGGAGAGCCTTTGATTCTTAAGGCAGATTCACACATAGTCACGGTCCAATCAAAAGAGAAATTGCATTGTCTCCTACTGTTACTGCAGACTAGGTGAGATGTGCAATTCAGATAAACAGCTTCTGACTTTTATCCTTATTGATTCTGTTGCAGACAGGATTGTGGAGGACAATAGGAGTCTTTCTAACTAACCTTTGATGCTGTTAGAAGTAAGATATATTTATACAGAGTTTGCCCACTCATTTGTCAGGCTTTTCTTATGAATCTTGAAATACAGACGGAATATTAATTCAGATTGCTTTGTGAGATTTAGATGAATTTCAATATATTCCTGATGCTGAGCTCTTACCAAATATAAAACAGTAAATGCTGTAATAAATAATGATGATAATAATAATCCTTTTATTTGATACAGCTTTTGACATCAGGAGGTCATCTCAAAGCTCTCCACAGGATTTATTATACAATGCACCAGCAGATATGTTAATAGGTTAGGTATATCCCTGCATTAAACATGGATGGATCTGTAGGGTGGGTGAGATAAGCAGGGTGACTGAGCTTCTCTCTCCTAGTTGTTTCTAATTCACCTAATCAGTCATCCTTGACTATGGCTTTGCTAAAACCTGGAGTACAGTACAGAACAAGCTGATTGTATACAGGCAGATTGACTGACAGTGATGTATGTACTGGAAGATTAATAGTATTTTGCAATGCGCATTTAAAAAATATTCAAGTCCAGAGTGTGCACAAACCTGAATTTATTCTATTTGTTGAAATGGGATAACCTGACAGCGATTTGCAGGCATTAACACATTACTGATGCCTCGTTAGCTCCATGGATTCTCAAAGCGACTACTGTATGTACCTCACTCAAGCAAGGTATTATTTCTGCTGTCATCCTCACCGGAAGCCAGTTTAATTCAAAACACTGACACTTTCCAGTAAGATTTACTTGATAGTAATCGGTGAAGGGGTGGGGGGGGGCGGCATGGTAGACTCTAACAATTTTTTCCCCACATTTTGAAAGGTTACATATTACATACATATTCAGTCTCATTTCTTGCTGATTGCAAATTTGAAGCTCCATGTGAATTGATTTTGTTCAGTACACATTTTCCAGCTTCTTGTCATTTTCCTCCTTCTTCACCTGACCTAAAGGCGTCTCATTCAGCGCCTTGGCTCTACAGGCTTTTGCTCCAGCGCCTTGGGGCGTCCTCTTGACGTGAAAGGCGCTATACGAATATAATGCTGTTGTTGTTTATTGTTGGGCACTTAGCCAAGTGCCCATTTATCACCGACGATGCGGTCAGTGAATGGCATTAGGTATTGAATGATGATGGCGGAAAGATGTTTGTTAGAGAGCAGACTAACTCTAATCCCTGTGTAAAATACAGTACACACGGAACATCATAAATGAACAGGAAATAAACAAATATTGCATTTGTTGTCAATACAAATATAGTATCAGGAAATTGGAGGCTACAGACTGAATTAACATGTACTCCTAGTCAAAGCTGTAAATATGAGCATGATTCAGTGCCCCTAGGACTCCTTCCAACTCGCCCCCGCTCTACCTTTAAATTCTGCCACTTAACCAACCTCTTCGACACCTACGCATCTATTGTCCTGCCTTCCATCTTAGTCCACGATTCCCTGCCTTTGTAAAGTACTCTGAGATGTTATCCTATATGAAGAGCATTACATAAATACAAGTTGTTAAGTATTAAGGTGTGGTGGAGAAGGACTAAATGGATAAATGCTTTTCTGTGTGATGTAAAGTTTGCCAGAAAGAGCCTTTACCCAGAACAGGTGGTGTGAATTATAGACCTTTCATTATCATATACAATTCGAAGCATAATGCTTTAAGGCATACAATTATTCGATTGTTAAGTTTCATTAAAAGCAGTAAGAATGAACTAAACCAATATTACCCGATTTCATTGGGGAAGGGCTTGACCACCAGCTGTCCACAACTGTTCTTCCTACGATAATTCCAATGATTCCAAAGCTCCATCTTTCTTTTATAAGGAAAGACGTGAAAGGCAATGTAATTTTGTTGTTTGTTGTTGATGTATGTCTAACTCCATCTCCCCTTGTCACAGAGAAAGGCCCACCTTTTGCAGGCTTCCGAGAACCTTTATCAGGCTTTTCAGAGGGTGATCTGGATAGCTTTTTGGGAAGATTCTGTCATCTCCCTGTTTCCCTGATGGTGATACTAAAATCTAACCTGCAGAATTTATCTTGAACCCAGGGATGAGTTTGTTACAGGAAAAGCTCTTCAACTACCTCATCATTAACACAAAACTTAATTAAAACATGATTGTTATGGAACATGAATTTGTTATGCAGAATAACCGTCAATATATATTTACCTTTGATATTGGTAATTGGCACATATACCTCTCAGGGGCCCCTAAATTAAGTGTTTGGTTACATTCTAAAAGTATATCAATTAAAAAACCTAAAAAAAACACTAAGCATCACAAATATAATCTTACAGTGATGGGCTGTAAATAGAGGAAAATTAGGTATATTTCCCCCGAGAAGTGATTCCCAGGAGAATAAAACATCATGCCTCTGAGAACACTCCGCAAAGCAGCAAACATCCAACGTAATGAAGCTGCTCGGAAATAGATAGACATGAAAGGACAGAACAGTTACAGCCACTTAATCACATGATGTGGCTATAAAGTATACTGATATTTACAGCTATCAAAGTAAATGATTTAGCAATGTCAGGCAAACAATAAAATGTAAAATTAATAAAGTGGCTTTATCTATCAAACTAAGACTGCATTGGATGATTTAAAGGTAGAGAACTTAACCTGCTCCCTCTACCCCAATGGATGTCAATAATTGTTTAGCAGAAAAATGTGGCTTACAAAATTCAACAGAAAGCCATCCAGTAAGAGTTCTTACAACACAAAATCCAGCATCTAATGAGGACTAGCTCAACCAAATAGTTATTCAGATCTATAAAAAAGGATTGTTCGGGCATCTTTTTCTCATCTCGTTCCCCTCAATTTTCTCCTCCACGTAATTTGGCATTTCTAAACCATTCATTCCTTTCCCAGGAAATCTCAACACTCAGACTCACAGCTTTGACGTTTGGAATCCCATCTTCTATCGCTAAGCCTCTCTCTTCCATTTTTACAATTGACAAGCGCACCTATGAGTCCTTAATCTTTAATTAGCACAGTATTAATATAATTAACAAGAGCGACAAATTGGAACAGCGACTTATCGAACAAAGCATGCTTATGTCTAAAGTAAAAGAGGTAGATGTTACAGAAGAGGGCAGTGTTGAAATGTATGTCTTTCTTAGGGGCAAAGGAGTCTTCAATAGGTTGTACTTTTACTTGGCTTGTGCTTTCCATGGACAGGGACGGGCTGTAGTTTCTTTCCCTACTGTTTGAGGGAAACTGTAGGACATTTGAAGTCACTAATATTGTCCTGCACTTTCCCTCAAACACGGCAAATCTGTTCTGTTTAGGGTTTTTGTTTCGCAGTCAAGCTTTTATCGTTTGGGTGGCAAAATTATGTAAAGCACCTCTCTTACATGCTCATCAGTCAAATGTTGTGTCCGTGTATATCCGTGTGATCTCTCACTGCTTGGGAGTTTGAGATAATTGAAGCAGGATTGCAGATTGACTGAAACCATCTTGGTGTCACATGTCTGGTTGAGAGACAGACCAATTGCTTACCTCTTGTCCACTGTCTGTGGAGTTGATCTGACTCTTCCCCCAGCAGTGGCTTTGGGAAACCCAAGCACTTGCCAATGTCCTGGTTTAGTCTTATAACTTGTCACCTGATCAGTTATTGATCTTTGAATAGAGCTGAAACTGCGTTGTGTAACACTAACCAGAAGTATCCCTTCCAAACCAAAGTGCGCAGTGGTGGTGGAAACATTGGCAACAGGAACTGACAAGATTGCCTCCATCAAAGAGGCTCAGTTGGTCACAGGTTGTCTGTTAGAGTAATTGTTCTACAGTTGGATGGCCACAGTCCAGTACTGAGCATGTCAAACTCAAACCAAAGTGGCCTATTAATAGCAAGCAAATGTTCACCTCCTCCCAGCTACCCCAAACAGTCATGCCAGTTTTTAGCCCCTGAAACTCTTCATTTGAGCAGAGCAATAAACTCTTACTTTGAAGTATGCCCATATTTTTTAATTTCATAATCATAATAATCATTGCATTTGATGCAGTGCCTTATCACGTCATTGAGATGTTTCGAAACACTTCACAGAATGTATCGTAAAGTTGATTAACTCTGTATTTTGTGGGCAAAATGCAGCAGCCAATTGTGTACAGCAGTGCCCCACAATCAGCCGTGGATTGAGTGACCAAATTATAATTATTTTTGTAGGAAGGGATTATTATTCCAGAAAAGCATCAATTAACTAAGAACTGGGTTTCTACATACTGCAAGGCAAACATAGGCATGTGCATCTAAGTCTCTTGTACTTTGCTGTTTTGTTTTTATGTGGAGGATGTCAACATTTTATATTAATGGAAGGTCAGTGGTTGATGTCTATGAATGAGCCCATTTAATGAGAATCCATGTTCTCTCTCACAGTGGAAATGTAGAACTGAAACTGCCAATGATTTCCCCCCTCCTTTCGCTCCTTTCATTGCAGAAATGCTTTGAATGTCATTTCTAGAGACTAGCGCGGACAAGGCAGCGAGGCGTCAGACAAAATCGATTCTGGACCCGAGTGAACATTTTCTACTTTGTTCAAAGAGACGGTCTCTGCCTGTGTCATCAAAGAGTCCTGTTGTGTGGCACCTGTTAACACAATGACTGCAGGACTGGGTATGATACTGAGGAGGTTCCAAATAACATCAGCTGTAGATGTCAGCATGTTTATATTGATGTCCTATTGGATAATTATAATACGATGATTGCAGTCAAATGAGGGTGGGAAGGAGATTCACATGCTACATGTTTGTAAACTGCGGAAGTCTTAAATAATGTACAATAGGAAGTCTGATATCTGCAACAAAGGGTTCCTGCATAATACAGTAGAACAACTGTAGAGTAAGGCATGTTGTGGAGTAATACACTCAAAATTGCGAACTGGATATCAATGCTCGTCCCAAAAGAAAGTTAAGTTTATCGTTAAATCAATGCACTGCCAACAGTGGAGCAACTTTGTATTTGTTCATGTATTAGTAATTGATTTCATTGGGCGGATTTAAATCCTGGTCTATCAATGTGAATTTGTAAGCTTTCAACATGTTTTAATTTTTTAAAAAACAATTCGAGAGGTTCCTATCATCTACTGCAACTCTTGCCGGCACAGATGTTAACAACCCATACATTGGAAAATGGCTTCAGGCTGTACTGTTGTTGTATAACAATCCATATGCAGCTTTAGTCCAAATTTGAATGAGAAAAGTGAGAGGGTTATAGGTACTTTGCTGCAATGCACTTACTACATATTAATAATAATAATATTCCTTGTACTGTATTTGGTATAGCACCGTATCACGTCTTCGAGATGCATCAAAGCGCTTCATAGAATATTCTGTAAAGTGAATTGACTGTACTGTATACTTCTGTGCATGCCATTCACCAGGGCCAGAAGCACCACATGTGGGCAGTGAGTCTCCCAAGAGCTCATTTAAGAAACCGCTTGATGCTTTAATGGTAGAGCCCTAGGGCGGTTTGTTTATTCTGGAAGCGTGAGATGAACTGTTTTCTGCCGAACAGTTTTTTTCATTTGAACCTCTCTTTGTAATCTTGTGAACTGAACAGATAGTGGTTGATCAGAATGTGGAAAATGGATGTTCTACTGTGGAGATTAAACTAAGCACATTACCCATCCGATGTGGCTTATTACAAACACTTCAAGGTGCTAGAAGTGAACTTCCTTCTCCTCTTGTTTGATTCCCTTCCCCCCCCCCCCCCCCCCCCCCCCGGTGGATAAAATCTCTGCTGCTGGGGTCAGTGAGAAGGAAGTTCAACCAATGTGTTTCGAGCAGATAAATTGAAGAATAATTTCAAAACATTTGCAAAAAATCCGTACGTTTGGATAGAAATTGGCAACAGGTCAACTGAGTTATTTATATCCATTCACTCAAAGGATGGACTGTGCAGACATGGTGTGTCAGACTATAGTCCCTTGTTTCCTGCTCAAGCAGCTGAGTATTCGAGTGGGCTTTTCTCTGCAACAAAGGCTACTTTCACAAAGTTCGGCTATTGAACAAATGTCACACGAGATGGAGATAAAGAGCACAGAGATACTTTACAGGATTTCAAAAAAAAATACAGAAAAACCTTTATTGCATTAAAACCTTTTCTTGCATTTATGCTGTCTTCCACATAGGACTCGCTTGATGCCTATCCTGGAGGTAAATAATAACCTTTACATTTGGTACAGCGCCTTTCATTTCAGGAGGACCTAGGTAATGCCCTTCACGGGATACACCGTAAAATGGATTTAATGTGTTTTGTGGGCAAATGTGTCAGCCAACAGCAGTGTCCCACAAACAGCCATGGAGTAAATGATTGATTTTATCTGGGGCATTGTTACCAAGGACAGTGCGAAATACTCCCTTCTGTTTTCCGATAGTGCCGTTGGATCTTTAACGTCCATCTAAATAGGCAACTAGGGACGTGATTTCAAACCTTATCCAAAGAATGACACCTCCAATACTGCAGCGCTGCATGCGGTGTCATTTTAGACTGTGTGAGTTCACGTCTCCCCGCGTAGTGCTTGGATCCACGACCTTCTGAATCTGACCCGAGAGTGCAACTGACTGAGCCAGCCTGAGACACAATGTAGGTAGAAAGTGCCTCCTTCTGCCTTCAAGAGCTCCATTTCCATTGTTTGTCTTTGCCTTTGCCCAGAATATATATTTGGCTTCATGCGTAATAACGTGACCTGGGTTGTGGCCTGCAATCAAAGTCCCGTGTCTGCATATCGCAGTGATGCAAGAAACATCAGTGTTATCAGAGGTTCCAAAACAGCTGCCTTCATGGGAGTTGCATCTGTCAGCAAGTTGTAGACACATTCAGTGCTGTCGATGCTCCATTCGCGATGTCTCTTTATTTCAGTTCGATTTAACCCTTTTCTTTAAACAAGGCATTGATTATTTCTCCCGAGCATGCTGCTAAATAATAATATAATAATAATCCTTGCATTTGATATAGCGCTTTCCACATCTTATCAACGTTCCAAAGCGCTTCACAGAATATACTGTAAAGTGAAATGACTGTACATATTTGTGGGTGAATCGCGGCAGCCAATTGCGCACAGCAGTGTCCCACACACAGTCGTTGATTGAAATGACCAATTTTATTATTGTGGTTTTTTTGGAGGGATTATTATTAGGCGTGTGGAGTAAGGAAACTTTCCCAAGGTTTCGCCCTGACCTGCTTGGATTCGAACACAGGTCTCCCTAGATTGGTCTCCCCAGCTTGCAAGACAAGTGCTCTAACCACTGAGCCACAGGAGCTCCACACACACATACAAGATGACATTTGTAAAGCGCCTTTCATGTTGGGAGGATGTCTCAAGGCACTGAACAGTCAGGGATTATGACCCTGAAAAGAGGGGTTGGGATCAGGGAGTGTGGCGGAGGGCAGAGAGGGTAGGAGGGTGACCGAAGGAACAGTCGAGGAGGAGGGTGTTGAGGCGTGCCTTGAAGGAAGCAAGGATGGGAGCAAGGCAAAGGGAATAATAATAATAATAATCCTTGCATTTGATATAGCGCTTTTCATGTCTATGTCTCAAAGCACTTCACAAAATATACTGTAAAGTGAATTGACTGTATATTTTGGGGGCGGAACGCGGCAGGGCAAAATTGCGCCCAGCAGTGTCCCACAAACAGGCGTGTATTAAAATGACCCATTTTTATTATTGTGGTTTTCTTTGGACGGATTATTATTAAGATTTGTGGAGTAAGGAAACCTGCCCAAGATTTCGCCCTGATCTGCCTGGATTCGAACACAGGTCTCACGCTTGTAAGGCGAGTGCTGTAACCACTGAGCTACAGGAGCTCCACAAAATGTCCGATGAGAAAGAAGCAAGCTTAAAAAGTGAATCCACTTGGAAAATAACTTCCACTGTAGTAGAGAAGAGCACTGGCTTTTCATGCCGAATAATTTTAGCAGTTAAAATGGACGAAATGATGTATCTCATTATCAATATTTACCCGAGAAAATAAATTCCCTTTTGAAACTTTGCAGCCTTTCCTTAAAAGGATACATTGTAATACTGAGCAGTGATAGCAAAACAGTGAAGTTGATTGTAATAAATGTGATCGCAAAGATCAAAAATACCCTTCAGCCTCGCCTCGTTCACACAGAACACCCTCCCTAACTCTCCGCCAATTACATCACCTATAGTTAATAGATTCATACTTGTTATGTTTAATCTAGGTGATGATCCATATATTGCTTCCAGGGATGTATGCCAGCAGTGATAAACAATAACTGCAATTTCAAGTTTTCAATCTCAGGGGAATGAATTTCTTAAAGCTCACCAAGGGGTTTCTAAATGTGACTTGACTTGCCAAACATGTGTGAGTTGTGTGGGTAGACCGTGTGTTGATGCACACTCTATGTGCAACCCCATTACACTTGAGTAGTGCCTGACTAGGTTGTGTGTATGAATGAGGTTTGTATTTGTGAGGAGGTGGTGGTGGTATTACATATGGGGTTTGTCGTGTGCTTCTAAATTTATTTTATGCACGGTAGATTGTGTGATATAGGTTGAGACTGACATCTGTGGTGGGTACACTAAGTTGTATACAAAGGATAGGATGTCTATATGGATAGTGTGTGTGTGTCTGTCTCCCAGCTCGGGTCACACGCCTCCTGTTCAGCGCCTTGGGACGTCCTCCCGACGTGAAAGGCGCTCTATAAATGTAAATTGTTGTTGTTGTTGTGTGTGTTGGAGGGAGGCTGGCAGGGGTATTTTGTATGAAAGAATGTACCAGAAGAGGATTTTGTATGCATTGTAGATTTTGTGTGATGGTTATTTCTGTAAAGGTTGTGTTGGAGCTAGATTGTGAGTGGGGTGGGATTGTCTGTTGCGGGTAATATGTGTGGGATAGGTTGTGTGTGGGCACCATGAGGAGAAATGGATAGTGCGCATTGGAAAAACGATGGAAATGATTGGGCTTTGCAATCGATGTGGGGGAGTTGCAGTTAAATCAGGTGGAAGAGCAAATTTCACTTTGTCGTTCATAATGGCTGCTCCTATTAGGCCTGCGTAGGGCTTGCTGTCAGTCAGAGGCAATTGTGCCATGAGTCTTCACCTGGGGCAGTTCAATGCCTTCACTATAATCCACGAAGTCTGAATGACAGCCTGCGTTCCACAGGCCCAATGTGAACAGATGGCCAACAACATTTGTTTACTCAGACTGAATTGTTGATTTGTTACACCTTTAATACAGAACAGACTGAATTCTGCGGGTCCTTGGGGGATCCTATCATTTTATGAGTAATGTTGATTCACTCACTAAAGGGTTTACTCAGTGCAAGGTAAAAAAAATCAATCTGTTACTATTACTCTGGGAAATAGTGTTGTAGTTTTGTGTGAGAGCATTACATATGGACAAGTGTGGGCATTGTAAGAACCTGAATAGGCATTTTGGTCCATCAAACCTACTCTGCAATTCTATTGGCTTGTGTCTGAGCTCTTTCTAATACCTTTTCTTCATATCCCCCATTACTCTTTATTTCCTAAGTAGCTATATATCTACCTCCGCCTCCTTTCAAACACCTCAAGCTTTTCTGCATCTATGCCTCCTGAGAGTGAGCATTCCTCATTCTCTCAACATGAGATAATAATAACCCTTCCATTTGATACAGCCCTTTTCACATCCTCTAGACGTCTCAAAGCGCTTCACAAAATATACTGTAAAGCGAATTGAGTGTATATTTGTGGGAGAAACACGGCAGCCAGTTGCACTCACAAGTGTCCCACAGTGACCAAATATAATTTTTTTTATGAGGGATTATTATCCCAGGAAAAGCAATCCGCCAATCGACTTACGATTGAGTTCCGACTTACTGCTCGGTAAACAGAGGCGTGTGGAGTAAGGAAACTTGCCCAGCATTTCACCCTGGGTCTCTCGTTTGGGTGAGGTGAGTAGCCTGTAACCACTGAGTACAGGACAGATGTGTTCTGAATTCACTTTTAAGCTGCTTAACTGAAATTCCCGGGCTATGTGTAATGTTCAAGCATTAAAATTGGATTCAAATGTATGAGTCCCTCGTGCGATTGTGATAATGGGTAAAATAACACTGATTACCACTAATTTACACTAATTACCATCCAACACGTATTGTTTATGTACCAGGAATGCTGCGCAACCTTTACAATCTGCTCACTGGCCACACCTTGAACTGTAATTCTTTTCTTCGCTCGAATCGCAGCAGCCGATTGCACACAGCAGTGCCCCAACGTGCCCTCCGAGGGTTAAAAATGTCACAGAGCCAGCCCCGCTGCTTAGGCTGAGGCACATTGTCCGGGCAAAATACAGTCGGCTTTTACTCTGCGTCTATTCACGTGGCCCCTCATCTGGGAGTGCTTGATGCTGATGTGGAACACTGGGACGGGGAAGCGTTGCGTTCTTCGGCAACGCTGTCCGTCACACTTGGTAATAAAGTAAGGTTTGCTCCGAAAAACCTTAGCCATGAGAAGTTAAACCAAGATCCCGACTGTCTGTTGAGGTGGGAGTTAAAGATCCTACCACGCCATTCGAAAAGAATGCCCTGACTGACAATCCCCAAATAAAATGGATCACTCGCTCCTTGGCCTTTTCCAATGTCTTGGGAAGCCCTCCAGACATGAGAGAGGAGGTATATATATGTAATTTTGTTGTTGATTTTGTGGGATGCTGCAGTGCGCAACTGGTTACTGTGTTTTACTCACAAAATAGATAGTCAGTGCACTTTACAGTGTATCCTGTGAAGTGCTTTGAGTCGTCTTGACGACGTGAAAGGTGCTGTGTAAAAAAATGCAAGGATTATGTTATAAATAGAACCCCCACCCCCTCCAGCACCAAAGGGGAGGTTGACTTGAGAAGTGATGGCTGCTGCCTTGCAAGAGTGATCAGCTTTGCTGTTCCGTTGGAGCAAGAGAAAAAAAATTATAGGCAAAACAACACTGCCAAGTAACAGGCTTAGTCGTCATCTTGGGTCATCGGGTGCATCTCAGCTGCAAAGGAGACCATTTGCACTTAACAGGAATTTAATACCATGAAAATGATTGGAAAAATAAATCTATACATGGATACGAGGCAGCTCCTGTGAATTAGTTCAGCCTGTGTTCAAATGGAATGATTTCAAGGTTATTTTCATCACTGGCAATCTAATAAGGAAATGTCATTGGTACTGGGTTTTTTTTTTACGAGTGAAGTGGTAAATATTTCACCATTCTCTAGTCAAATTTGGCAGTTAGTGTTTTTCAGTAGTACATATGAATTCCCCCTCTCTCTCTCTCCCTCTCTTTTTTCTCTCTCTCTGTTTCTCTCTGCCTTCCCCTTAGCCACTTTCCTGAAGCAATGTACTTGCTGGGTGTGCCAGCCAGTGCCTCTGTGTAGCTATTATTATTATTATTATTATTATTTATAACCATCTGCCAAATAACAGTGATTTGAGAACCTTCTGATTTTCCTTCTCTCACCCATCCCCCGCCATCGTTCATGTAGGTTATAAGAAATCTAGGTTGATGAATGAGTGTGTATGGGGTATGGGGGTGCTCATCAAAATCAAAACTTGCGTTAAGTGATATGTAAGTATGTAAGTATGTAAGCATGATGACTTTTGAAAAAAACATTAGCCAACTCTGATCAACTGCTCCCTGCGGCCCTCTGATCACTTTGTGACACCCTCTTCCTGACATGAAAGGCACGATATCAATTGTATTGTAGCAATGGCCAAACCTTCAGCCGCTATTCTCCCTCTCTCTCTCTCTCAAGCTCTCCCCCCAAATCCCTTTGCTTTATGCCTTCAAAATCCAAATGAATGTGAAATCAGCGCCTTTGATCAGCACCCCACAAATTCAGCCTCCTCTCCTTGCTCAGTGATCCCCACCTTGTTAACGCGGTGCTTTGACCATTAAAATCTCAACGTAAGTCGAGAGGTCCCTGAATACGATGTGTGAAATCCGAATGGGGCGAGTCGCTTACAAAATCCCTTCTAAGTGGATGGGACTTAAAAGCTCACGTCTGAGTGCTTGCACATGATTCATGACGTTGGTCTATTACTTTGCAATGGGACAATGAATTCATTTGAGGGATAGCCACAGAGTGTACTATACATACTCAGTGATCAGAGACTGTTTCGAATCTTTTTTTAAAAAAAAACATTGACTGTGTTTGTTTTGCCCTCTGTCCCCCACTTCTCCCTTTTCATTTGGTTTGAAACTATCTTGACCTCGTTTTCCATTAGGTTTGGATCAGTTGGTATTACTCTCACTTCTGAATCAGAAGATTGTGGGTTCAAGCCCACGATCGAGACTTCAATAAACTTACAGGCTAGACTGACGCTCATACAGTTCTGGGGGAGTTGTCTGAATTGTTGTCGTTGTTGACCTTTGGATGAGACACTAAACTAAGATCTTATCCACCTGTTCAGATGAATGTCAAAGACCTAATAGCACTATTCCTCCCAGTGCCCTGGTCAACAATCTATCAGAACAAATGAATCATTTACTTCATGGCTATTTGTGGGACACTGCTGTGCGAAAATTTCACCCGCACAATATGAGTTTTGAGACTTTCTCCTGACATGAAAAGCACTATATTGAATGCAAGATTCTTATTGTATAATATCGTGAAAAACACACACACACACACACACGCTCCTCGAGGGAATCTTTCTTCATTCGTTTCACTTCATCTGCACGTTGTTGTGACTAATTATTTGGAATGCTTATTGTAACAAAATAAGCAGCAGCTCTGAATGAGAAATTGTTTGCAATGAAGTCACAGACTTCCTTACTGCAGCTTCTCATCCATAAATATAAAACATCCGTGCACATCAAAGGGTGTATATTAATATTGCGTGTAGCCCTCCCAGGTCCTGTGCAAGTGCAAATGAATGATACACTTAATTAATGATTTGACATGACAAAGGAACATATTTTTTGGATTGGCAACAACCATTTATCTTGAAAGATTCAGGCTTCAAAGCTCGGCTGCCTTTTGCATCGTCTACAGAGAACCTACCTGTTTTGTCACTCGGTGTGTGAGCAGCACAGCTCAGCAGCCTGAGCTGATGATTTTCAGAGGACAGAGAGGGAGGGAGAGAGAGAGAGAGAGAGAGTGTGAGTGCCTGTGCCTGTGTGTGGAATTGCTTCTGTAGGTGTGGTTTAATGAATCCTGCCTGTGTCTGAGCACCTGAGGTTGGCTTGTAAATTGGAAGATTTTTTTAAGGCACTGCTGGATAATGCTCGGATTGTGGCAGATCCCCTTTGCGAGGCTGATCTCGGGATCGCTCTGCCATGCTACAGGCCTTTGTGCTGTAAAACATGAGTTCTAAGCATCTCTCTGACTGGATCCCTTACAGGTACGTACTGCTGGCATGTTTATAATTGTGTGCATCCTTGTGTTTCTTCTGCCTGTGAGGACAGAGTACAATATTTGGTCAGCTGCTTTGCATCTTGAAAGTAATGTCCTGAATTGTAAGCTGTGACAAAAATACCTCAGCTGTGTGCGATGCTTTAATGTTGTGGTGTAAGCCGCGATCTACAACCGGTTTGCTTTTACTCTCAGCAGCCGCATCAGGGAAACTAGTTGATAATGTGGCTCGCAGGATTAGCTCAGGCTCTTTCTGCTTCTCTCCCGCCTCCAGGCAGCTATGCCGCTGATGTTAAAGGGGGGGCACCACCTTCATTTAAGGTTACAGTGCGAATGGCTTGCTGATCACAGCGCAGGCACATTGAGCTTATCTCAGCAGCAAGTGTGGCATGTTCGTTACGGTGAATCACTGCATAAGACACAGTGTCAAGTGAGGTTCAGTGGTTGTCGTGTTAGTGGTGGTGTTTAAGAAGGGGTGAACGGAAGGGAAGACGGTAAATGGATGGGGGTGGAAGAGAAGTTGAAGGGGGAAAAGACAGGGTAAATCAGATGAACAGCTTTCATTTTTGTCACAAAGATACAGTATATGGTCAGCAAACACCACTAGAATGTGTTTTTAATGTGATTTACCTAATTCAGTCACTTGGTTGGAAAGTAACCCCAAACTAATATTTGTTAAGCATAGAATTACACAAAAGATAAGAGCACAGAAACAGGTATCCAGCCCAATTAGTCCTGCCAGTTTTTTTTATTCTAAATAAATCTCCGCACCTCTTAAACCCCTTTCCCGTTCCCCCTTTATTCCCGATTACTTGCAGTTCCAACCCCACCGAAACTTTTAACAGATTCACTCCGCACTTACAAATTGTGGCTCCTTGTTCATCAAACTTTCTTCCCCTTTCTCCGTCCACCCGCCCGTCCCCACCTCCCATCAGAAAAATATATGTGTGGCTCACTTGGGATTACACATCAAGAAATATTCTGGTTCACTGCAGGCCCGCAAAACCAACTATTAATGCTGTGCACAGAAACAAAGTTCTGCTTAGGAAGTAAAGGCAGTTTCCGGCCTTTATGTTCATTGAAAGGGGAAGGTTTGTGATCTAAGAATAGAATCTATCAAACGTCCTGCTAAATGGGTACACAAAGCCAGCCTGATGTGCACCGAATGTGAAATTGCTGCTGTGCGGCATGATTGAGAATCTAGGGCAGAATCCTCTCCCTATTTCATGTCCGTGGTAATAATAATTTGCGTTTATGTGTGAACCTTGCACTTTTATGTATAGGCCTTGCATTTGATAGAAAATGCCTTTCACATCAGAAGGGACAACCCATAGTTGCTGCTACAGGATTCACTGAAAAAGATGGTTCGCGGGCAAACATATAGCGCCTTTCAAGTCAAAATAAACCTCTTGAAGCACTTTGCAAAATACGTTTAGCAGTGAAAGCGAATGTGGTTATATAGGAAACAATTCCATCTCTAATCTAACACCTGGAAAAGAAGATCAGAGGAGGTCTATCATCCCCTCCCCACCTCCCCACCCCCCACCCTGAACACATCTTATAACAAATTGTGTTGGAGCTGCTGCCATGGAGAAAACCTAAATGCCATGGCAGCACCACTACATCTGCTCCTGCCATTGGTCCGCGGTTGCCATAAGTTACCATGTCTCCATGTCTCTTAGTCTGGATGCGATCGCGTCACAGGAGCAAAGCACCTGTCATGTGGAGGCAGCGCTGTCTCTGTCTCTCACCAACGTGCTCGCCTGGTTTACAGGATTGATGTGCGATGGAGTCTGAGACTTGTGAACACCATGGTATCCTGTGCGAACAGTCAATCTGCTGCTCTTCTGAAGGGCATGAACCTAACGAGTTATTGAGTGTTGTTTGGACTTAACCCATTCCTTACAATTCCTTCTTTATGATGTGCCATGAAGGTTTGCTATCTATTGTGAAATGGTAGCTGTTACTACTGATTACTGCCTTCCGTGTTATTTGTTCTTCATTTTTCACCCGTAACTTAATTCATTCAATTCTCATTACTAATGATTGACTCCTTTGTTTGTTGAGTCAGTGGGATAGTTATCATTCACTGCTGGTTAAACAGATGTAGAACTCTCATTGAGGCTGTGTCAGTTCTAACATCCAAGGATGTTAGTAATAGTAATAATAGTAACAACAATAATACAGTAATTTGGTCACGCAATCCACGGCTGTTTGTAGGACACTGCTGTGCGCACGTCTCAAAGTGCTTCAGAGAATATACTGTAAAGTGAATTGACTGCATAACTGACGGCTGAAAACACAGCAGCTAATTGCGCACAGCAGTGTCCCACAAACAGGCAGGGATTGAGTGACCAAATTATTATTGTGTGTTTTTTTAGGGATTATTATTAGGGAAGTGGAATAAGAAACTTGCCTCAACAGGAGGCTGGTTCAGAGCACTTCACCAGATATACTGCAAAGAGTAGTGACTGTATATTTTGTAGGCAAAATGATGTTAGTCAGTTTGCATCCTGCAGCATGTGAGCTGGCCACTTCTTTGCATAGATGTTACGTTACCTTAACCCATTACGTACTGAATTACTCCTGCAGATTCCCCAACTGGTTATTCATCACCTAATAATTTCAGGTACTTTGTTTCCTCCGTTGCCTGGCTTAATACTGTAAAATATCTATTCAGTTTCAGATAGTTTGCTATGGCGTTTTTAAAAGTAATTTGGAATCCAGCCTGTGCTTATGACTCAGAGATTATCACTCAAAGAACAATTTTAATTTGTGTAGTCTCTTAATGCAATAACTGAAAAGTCTCAAGTTACATAGAGTTGCATAAGGCAGAGAAACGGGCAATTCAACCTAACTAGTCCGTGCAGGTGTTTATACTCCACACTAGCTCCCACCCCTCCTATTCCCCTCTCCCGTACCCCTCTATTCCCTTCTCACTCATGCACCACATTTTCCCTTTACTACATTGATGCCTACTGCTTCAACCATAACTAATGGGGCTATGGGTTTCACATTCTCATCAGCCTCTGCATGAGACGTTGCTTCTAAAAACTACTAACTATTATTTTGAGAACTCTTGTCTCACAAAAAAATAAAATAATAAGAGCTTCACAAGGTTGGTGGGATAAAGGCCATTTGATTTTATCCTTCCAGATACACCTGCCCTGCCATCTTCCCAGATGCAGCACCTTGGGCCGTCCTTTCGACGTGAAGGGTGCTTAACAAATGCAATTTTTGTTGTTGTTGTTGTACCCATCTCAGCGCCAAGCTATGTTTTAAATGAGTCCAGTGTCCTAGCCTCAATCACCCTTCCTGGTAAAGATTTAAAAGCATTCCAGAGTCTCTATAAACAAACACTTGAGTTGTGAGGTCCATTGATCTGTATAGCCTGTATAACAACCAGTGAAGAAGAATATGTACTTGTTCACGAAGATTGGTACATTTAACAACAAGTAGTGAATGTTCTTTTTACTTCCCTTGGAAGAGGAAAACAAAACATTGAAAGGAAATCTGACAATAAATAAATTGGAGAATGCTTCAATTTCCAGCAATTGAATGTATTGTTTCTTTAGTGTGTCCTGTCCTGAATTTTGTCCCATATTATATGTTTTGCCATGGTATTCAAAGAACAAATGTTCTTAAAAGCAACACATTTAAGAGCATGTTCAACAGTGATTATTTTTCACCTTTGTCAGACCCGATAACCTTTTCATGGAGGTTAATAATGCATGGAAAAGGTTTCATTCTTTATTTGCTATAATTTTTTTTGAACATGTTTACATTGAGATGATCATAATCCTTGCATTTGATATGGTGCCTTATTGTATTGTTAAAACTCAAAGCATGACACAGGTTTTACTATAAACTGTAGTGACTGTGCATTTGTAGGCAAACATAGCAGCCAATTTATGCAGAACCATGTCCCTCAGACAGCCATGAAGCAAATGAATATTTAGAGGATTATTGGCCAGGACACCTGGAGAAACTCCCTTCTCTTTTCAAACTGATGTCATGGGATTTTTAATGTCCACCTGAATGAGTAGACAGGACCTCAGTTTAACGTTGTGGCAGAAGGGCAGCACTTCATTGGGACTTCCTGTGGAGTCCTGTAGCTCAGTGGTTAGAGCACTCGCGTTGCAAACAAGAGACCTGGGTTCAAATACAGGTGAAACCTTGGGCAAATTTCCTTACTTCACATGCCTAATAATAATCCCTCGAAAACCCCCCAAATAATAAATTGGTCATTTCAATCCATTGTTTGTGGGACACTGCTGTGTGCAATTGGCTGCTGCGTTTCGCCCACAAATATAGTTAATTCACTTTACAGTCAATTCTGTGAAGTGCTTTGAGACATCTACAAGATCTACAAGACATCTACCAAATGCAAGGATTATTATTATTATTCTTATGTCAGCTTGGACTAGCAATGAGGGCTACCACTTCTGGGAAAAGGACCATATTTGTCAGTCAGATTTGGCATTCACAGCGTGAGGTTAGTTATATTTCAGTCTGATACAGGGCAAGGCTCGTTTTATACTGGGTCTCAACAATGTGCTTTCATTCCCAGCTCCTCCTGTAGCATTGTGATGTATCCCATTTATTACACCAATTGTATGAGTGTGAAATAAAAGGGAGTGAAAGTGTCTTTGGGAGAGCGAGAGGGGGAAACATCATCCAAATCTTAGAGGGTACTTAGAGGGTTAAAGTACTGATAAGGTGCAGTGCAGTTATATACTTGGAGCTGTTTATCACTTGGTGAATTCCTGATCTGAGGCACATCAGCAGAGATGGAACAGTAGCTTGGCTCTGAGCTGTCTGATCCAGAGACATGGGGAGTCAATGTAAAAGTTACCTATGGATTCCTGCAGCCAAATCACAGGCATTTCTTACAAGAGGTGCTGTCAGGAGGCTGAGAGAATTTCTGCTAAGGTATACTGTACATAATATGAGTAAGGAGCCCTGAGAGAAAATCAAGGAAAGGAAACACGGCCACAAAGAAATTAATGTCAGCGTTATTGATCGCTGACCTGATATTTCATGCAGAGCAGATGGTTCCATATTTCACAGCTTCCTAATCGTCTTTTGAGCCATAATATATCTTGGGATCTAACAACCGACACCCTCAATCAGTAATGTGTTATAATATGTATTATAATGAGGTTCAAAGGATCAATCCAGCATGGTTCATGGAGAGAATATGACATGTATTTGGCATCAATTCATTTGGTTCAGATGAGGGCATGGACTTTAGTGACAAAAAGCTTTGCCAATCTGTTAGATCATTTAAACACTGAGCACGTCACAGATACAGTAACACCCTCCAAACTCGTGAACAACTGATCAGCCGTCAGGAAATCAATACCTAATTTCAACTCAACTTTCTACTCTCTGTGTTGAGTCCATGATTTGGATAGATGGGCACTCTAATAGTAGAAAGACTTTTCATATAAAAACTATCCACTGAACACAGACCCTTTTCCCTGGGTAATTTAACAATGTGATAAAGTGCAGAAGGAATACAGTGTCTCTTCAAATAAGGAAACTCTTCAATCAAATAGCATAGAAGGTCACATTACTGCTCAGAAGTTTGGGTAAATTCCAGTTAATTTGGAGTATATTTTAAAGTAGATTAACATGTATAGAAATTAACCTTGTGATTGAGACTGTATCTGTTCTAGGTAAAATCGGAGAGAATAATTTCATAATTAGCCAACAAAGCTCATCAATTTCTCCCCCTGATTCTTTGCACAAATTCTGTGCATTCATGCATATGAGGAGCTAACATGTAAAGCTAATGAGATCAGAATGAACAGGAGAGATTTAATGAGACATGCCTATTACTGGCCATAGTATGGGCTTTAACTGCATTTGCACCATAAGAAATTAACTTGAGGAAGAACGAACTGTCTCACTATGTATATTATATATATATATATATATACAATATACATATTATATAATTGATTGAGAAATCCTGCCAAAGCCCACCCTCCTCTTCGACCACATCCTCCGTCACCCTCCTATCCCCAACCTTCCTCACAAAGCCAATCAGGAACCTCGGCATCATGTTCGATCAAAAACTTTCCTACCTCCCCCACATCCGTGCCTTGACCGGCACCGCTTATTTCCACCTGCGCAACATTGCCAGGCTCCGCAACTATCTTACCCCCCACGCTGCCGAAACACTCGTGCACGCATACATCACCTCGAGGCTGGACTACGGTAACTCTCTCCTCGTCGGCCTCCCCAGTTCCTCCATTCACAGGCTGCAGGTCATCCAAAACTCTGCAGCCCGTGTATTATCCCGCACCTGCCTCCGCGACCATATAACCCCCACCCTCGCCCGTCTCCATTGGCTCCCCATTCTCCAGAGGATCGAGTTCAAGATCCTCGTCCTCACCTTCAAGGCCTTACACGGCCTTGCCCCGCCCTATCTAACCAATCTACTTTCCCCCTACAAGCCCACCCGGACCCTCCGTTCAACAGGACTTGGCCTGCTCCAAGCCCCCCGCCCGAACCGCCCCACCATCGGAGGCCGGGCCTTCAGTTTCTCCACTCCCACCCTATGGAATTCCATCCCCCAATCCCTCCGTCTCGTTTCTTCCCTTTCCTCTTTCAAGGCCGGTTTGAAGACTTTCCTCTTCGACCATGCCTTTTGTTCCACCCCGAATTTTTCAACCTCCCCTTCGTGTTTCACCCCTTCCCAAACACTCCCCTCCCAGCTCGGGTCACACGCCTCCTGTGCAGCGCCTTGGGACGTCCTCCCGACGTGAAAGGCGCTATATAAATGTAATTTGTTGTTGTTGTCCTGCCATCCACCCCTCTTGACTGACCAACACTCTGGGGATAGCCTCCCTGTGTGAAAGGTGCTGTACAAATGTAATATGTTGCTGTTGAAATGGACTTGAGATCAAAAGATTTGGAGTTTGAAAACTGCGGATCTACTCGGAACTTAATCCTTTTGAGAATGATAATATTTGGGAAGGAAGGAAGAAATGGAATTTTCGAAAGGTTGACCTGAATGTGAGGAGCCAGACAGGCAGAGAGGCAGGCAGCTGGGACTTCAGGCATTGTGATCCTGTCCTCGGCATTGTTCTCCAAAACAACTTCTGTATATACAGTATTCGACTTAATTTCGTCCCTCTCCCTCCCTTTGAAAACCTCTTAAAAAATAAATCTCTTCCACAGAGTTTGGTCAACATCATTACAATGTTGATGCGCACTACATCTTTTTGAGATGCACGTTTATATGAAAAGCACTATACAAATGCAAATTACTGCTTTCGTTCCTTTGATAACGTATGCAGCTAAACTCGACGTAGTGAAACAAAACAGACTCCCTAATACAGTACTCCAAAAGTGGACTCTTGCTTGAAAATGAATGGTTTGATAAGTCAAGGGGGCATTTTTTTCCCTTCTGGAACAGCGTTACATTTTTTTTCCTCTTCCTTCAGCAAAGTGGTATGATAGCCTTGAACCCTTCCCAAATTAAGATTTTTTTAAAAAAAAGCAGCTACTATTTTCTTGTGTAATGAAAAGTGAGCTGGCTGCTCTCCCCCCACTCTCTCCCTGCGGAGTCACAAGGTTTCAATGTGGTTTTCCTGGTACAAGAAGTCAAGTTTCACACTATTGTCTGAACCGTTTCCCTTTGTGTGTGTGTAAGAGGCCAAGGGTGGATCTCCAGTTAAGAATTCCTTACAGTCCAAATATGTGGCGCTACTGGAACCAGATGGATACATATTTGCCAGGACTTTCAAGAGATCTTTACGGATCTGTTCTTTTACTGAAACACGGCTCAACTTTCAGACAGATGCACAGACTCCCTTGTGACTGCTTTTTCTGTAGACAACTGTAAATCATCAACATGCTGGCCGACATCCAGTTATCCCATTTTTCACTGCCAAAAAATAAATGACGTAATGGATCATGCAGCCCAAGTGACGATGTGCCGAGGAGATTAGCGGGCATGCCTGATGATAAATTGCCAAACGTTGTCTTTGAGTAGCGTTTTAAGGACCTTCACTTTCGTGGCTCTTTGTTACCCGAGTCCTGTGTGTTCATTTTCACTCCCTGTCATATTGCGAAGCAAAATCCCACTGTTCTTTGTCTGTGACCGTGGACAGGTTCGTACAGTTGACTTGATTTCAGTGCGATCAGGTTATTAATGTTAACGTTATTAACAGCTTCTATTATAACCGAAGACATCTCGATTTAACCTGGTCGTGGCAGTTTCTTCACTCTATTTAATGGTCGGTTAATTGGCAGGCAGTGGAATCACAAAAGCAACTTCTGTGCTTTCACAGTAATGATGTTACATGCAGGCAATCTATCTATAGTAAGCAGTTCACTTCATTGCGTGGCTTGTTTGTAAAGAGGAGAAATCTGTCAAAAAATGTTTCACTCTGTCTGAAGACACCACCTTAATTGGGTAACGTGATGACTCATTAAAATTGGACTCCTGCAATAGTGGCACGCAGACTGAGAGAGAGAGACGAGTGTGAGAGAGAGCAGGGTAGCCCTTCTTTACAACGGGAGTAAGGAAGGATGCTCTTTCATGATACAAATGGATGAGTTGGTCCCTCTGTACAGTGTGTCTCTAAATCTCCACTTTAATTTGCTTCACTCTTCTAAAGATGGAGTGGTTCCTGAGTTAGGATGTGTCCCCACTTACACCACCATCCCCATCAACTCCCCAAAGCACCCACCTTACCTAGAGTTGCTTCCCCAGTTTGATATCTCATTATGCACCAGGCATTGAAGCTGGGTCCTATCTGCTTCAGCTCTACACTGGGAGGTACATGTAACAATAGAACTGCCACATAATCTCTGATTGACAACTACGCTGTCTGTCCCGATAACTAAAGAGAACCTTTTGCGAGTAATATTACTAATGTATTCAGTTGCTGCCACGACTCAGCTATCAAGCCACAGTTTTGTTTACAAGGTTGTGTTTTCCATTGATTTCAATGGGGAAGGAAACACTTCTGAACTGCTAAACCGTGCTTAGCATTCTTGCTGTACAGACTCCAGGGGAGTCTAGACCAAACAGAAGTGGGGAGTGTGTGATGAGACTTACGCTGTTAAAGTGAGCACTTTTGTCTACCTTGTTCTTGTTCTCTGGAGGAGCTGCAGGAAAGCTATCAATACAAAATATCAACCATCAAAACCTGAAAGAAACTAAAATAGTTTGGAATAATATTTTTTTAGTGATTTAGCAATTTGGGGAAAAAATAAAATTGGCCACTTAATCCACTACGTCTTTTGGGACACAGCTGTGTGCAATTGGCTGCCACCTTTTTTCCCACAAATTATAGTCAATTCACTAATAATAATCTCTGCATTTGTGTCAGTGACTTATCACATCTTCGAGGCTTCTCAAAGAGCATCACAGGATGTAATGAATCATTAAATCAAACGCAAAGATTATTATTATTACTTTTTGTGAGTTGTTTACCTGACCAATAGCAATAAACAAATTGTACTCATCGTAGATGGGCAACAAGGCTTGGTTTCTAAAGTCCACAGAGTATTTTATGACCAAGAAATGATATTGCGTGAGAACAGAATAAAAATTAGCTGACAACATCTGGTGCCATCTTTTCCCAGTGATAATGAATTTGCTCAGGTTATGAAATGCTGAGTGGTGATGTCTCAGATCACACGAACGGTCTTGCAAAATACCGGAGGTGAAGTTCATCATAATGATACAATAATTATCCTTACTGTTGATATATCGCTTTATCATGTTGTTGAGACGTCTCAAATCTCTTCACAGAATATACTGTCAAGTGAATTAATTGCATATTCTGTGGGCATAATACGGTAGACACAGTAATGTCTCACGAACAGTCGTAGAAATCGAAGTGCCTGCAGGAAAATTTGCAATTAGGACAAAAAAGCAAATTCCTCATGATATTAAACCTCGGTTCAGAATTGTGGGTTTAAGACATTGAATCCGGTTGCGGAAGCAGTTTTGTCCCTGAGCCATCTTGACCTTGTCAAGAATAAAGCAGTTTTAGAGATAGGATCCCCATTGCGACCTCTTTCTTTGAAAAGCTCTGCTTACATAACATGACGGCTTCATCAAGACACATTTATTAGATCGGATGAATAGTCCTAACCCACTCATCAATTGCGGAGGTACCTTCTGAAAGCTGGTCAGTCCATTTTGGGGTCAGATATAAATCACCAAACGTTCTACAGCTGTGGTGCTAATTCAGTGATCTGGTTTGGAGATGAAGTGAGTTACCCTGATACCTGTGTCACCTCGGAATAGAAGTACAACAATGACACTATGTACATTTCTGTAACATTTTTCACATTCGGAGGACATCTCACAGGACCACACCGAAATTTCATACGTTGTTTTTGCCATTGAGAATGAGATTTGAAGCAAAGTTATGTCGGAAAGAGAAATATATGGTAACTCGGGTATTAAAATGAAAGCTAAATAAATGGCGAGATCATTCCTTCCTGCGGCACACGGATCCTACCAGAACAAGTAGCGAACTCAATAAGCTAAGACCAAATGCATTTCTAAGAGATGAGAAGCAGAGAAAATTAATCTTCACTCAGAAATTGTAGAATCTTTCAGACTTTTCACTTGTGGAACTGTCTGCATTATCAGGATCCTTTGGGGACTTTTGCTTTCAACATAGGTGCTTTTTTCCTCTACTTAAGTCCCCTGAGTGGTTTGCGAATCACTAAATTTCTTTGCAATGACATATTGGAAGAGGCTGCAGGGTTGTATTTTTCACTGTGAGACACACACACACACACACACGCACACATAGTGCTGCTTACTGACAGAACACTCACTAAGAGAGATCATTCAACTGTCTATTGTGTCATAAATTTCTTAGGCTTCCTATCTCTGCACAAGCTCTTCTCCAAAAAGTTGCAATCAGTAAACTTGCATCAGTAAGACTCTTATGAGAATATACTTGCAGCTCGCATATTCACTCACTTAGAGCTGTCTGGGATCAAAGTGCCACAGTAATTCTCCTGAGTAGAAACTAAAGAGAGTGCTCCAGTGAATGAAATGTCTCATTATCCAAGGGAAAGCAAGAACAGGATTAGTCGAAGCTGTTCGATGGTTGTCACCTTACAAGTGTATCGGTTTCTGCTTTACACGTTTAATCGGCTTACCTGATGTGCACCCACGATCTATCGCTCTTTATTTTCTTTCCATGCGCATCTCCCGGTGAAAAAAAATTGTCACACTCCTTTTGGGTAAGATTTACAATTTTGAAAGGTTTGGAGTTGGATAAATGGTGAAAGCTGGTTGGTGAAACAGTGCTTAGGGAGCATAAAAACTGGAGGGGTCGAGAGGAACCTTTTTTTTTCACACACCAGCATGAAATGCTTACCAGTCTTACTCTGAGTTGGGAATTGGAATGAGAGTGAAAGACTCCAGAGAAAGAGAGAGAACCAGCACAGACTGAGCAATAGTGACTGTGATTCGATATGATGTGCATCGCCATCATGTGTTTGGGATTGTTTTTGAAGATACATAGGAAGGGTTAATTTCTTACTCACATCATTGTGATGGTGTTGGCCTATATTCCAGTATTTCAGTACTACTGTAGCTCAGTGGTTAGAGCACTCGCCTTACAAGCGTGAGACCTGTGTTCTAATCCAGGCAGATCAGGGCGAAACCTTGGGCAAGTTTCCTTACGTCACACGTCTAATAATAAAACGTCCCCCCAAAAAACACAATAATAAAATTGGTCATTTCAATCCACGACTGTTTGTGGGACACTACTGTGCTCAAATGGCCTCTGTGTTTCGCCATCAAAATATTCAGTCAAGTCAGATATTCTGTGAAGCGCTTTGAGACGTCTAGAAGGTGTGAGAAGCGCTATATCAAATGTAAGGATGATTATTATTATTATGATTACTTAAGTTAACATTAAGAATTGCCTGAATTTTCTCTTTTAAAAAAAATTAAAATGCTGCAATAATCTGAGAAGGTTCCACCTCAATATGGTTCCAGCGCTGGTTGGTTGCTGCTCGGACTAGATGCACCCGACTGGCACAGCCTGTGAGAGTGTTACCCGTTTCTGTGTGGGCACCAGCTGATTGATGGTACTGTTTGCCTCCACAGTGTTCTGGATGATGAGGGCAGCAATCTGCGGCAGCAAAAGCTTGACAGACAGGTAAGAATTTCTAAATGTTAAACCTTTTAATAATGTTTCTTCTCTCGGCTGGCTAAGGTGAAAATGTGACACTTTTTATTGCAATACAAAATATAATTATTTGTCATTTTGGACAACCCTGCAAGATGTGACTTGTACCAGTCATGATTTATTCATTTACTATTGGAAACGCGCACATCCTTTGCAAGGATAGTCGGTAGAGCTTTAGAGATTATGTGTAGAATGGAACAACTACAACAACAACTTGCATTTATATAGCGCCTTTCATGTGGGGAAGTGTCCGGGAGTGCTTAAGGGGGGGGGGCTTAAGATACTCCATGCTGAAATTTTGCGTTTTTCCAGTTTTTTTGTTTAAAATGATATGAGAAAAAAATCTAAACAACTAATTTCAAAGAGACTTTTGTGTGGAGGATAATGTGTGAAAATGAGAGTGAAAGCTCTTTCCAGTTCCCGATGAGAATGAGAAACAATTTTCCTTTTATTTTTATTATGTGAAAATCAATTTATTTCTCATTCTCAGGCATCACAAAGTGCATCTGTGATCAATCTTAAATAACCTTAAAATTAACATTGCTTCAGTTATTCGAGTTCTTTGCCCTCACAATATTAGCAGAACAGCTCAAACACAATTTAGTGATGGATATTTCAATAACTTTCCCAAAACATCGGAAGCCCCCACCCCAACCTTCTCATATGACTATTAGATGAGAAGCTGCATATTTATCAAGTTAATAATAATTTGCATTTGACGAGAGCATTTCGTGCCAAGTGGGTGTTTCAAAAGTCTTCACAGGGTACATTGCAAAGTGTAGTGACTGCATGTTTTGTAGGTAAAAGAGAGATTCAATTTCCTCTGTTAGGGTGAGGATCACTGAAGTACAGGGTGACCAAAATATCGTGATAACGACTCAATTATCCAAAAATATCACTATCTATCTCTTGGAGAAAAATGTATGCCAGATGAGTCCCCTGTCATTTATAGGATGAGTATCTTGGCTTTTATTTGTTTTCTCTCTGATCGACCATGTCAGCGGTTTTGTGACTTTCCACTGCTCAACAGCAAATGGCACTTGACATGTACTATAATTGACAAGGGAAGCAATAAGGAAGTATTTGACGTCCCAATGTTCTGCTTGCTGGCAAGTTGTCTGAGGCAATCTAAAGCTAAATTGAAAGCAGAGCGAATATTTTGTGACCTAACAGAGAAAGCCGAATCCCTCACTTGGCACTCTGAGCTCAAGACTCTTCCTTCAGTCAGGAGAAAGAATGACTGTGAGCACTGAAGACAACTCAGTTGAAGATCTTTTTATAGTGTTGCGTGATCTTTTTAAAGCATTGCTGTATGCTGTCACGCTTAGTTTTTTAGAGCATTTAAAAAAAAAAGACAATTGCGTGAAAGATAATTTGTGTGACCATTCTGGTAAAAAAACAGGTCAATGTCGATTGCATTTCTGAAAAGAGAGAGAGATATTTACAACTTCCATCCCTGGTGAGAAAGAGTACCATACAACCCCATCATGGAGGCAACCCCATAGCAGTGCCTTTATGCATAGATTGTATGTAGGCTATTGCTTATTTGATTACATTACATATTGCTTACCACTCACAAAATTGTTGTTAAGGGTCTATATCAAGTGCAAGGATTATTCTTATATTAAAGATTGCATACAGTTTTTAAAGAGATAAGCAAGATTAAATAATTCAAAAGATGTCCAAGCCATTCTTCCAGATGCTTGCAGCCTAATTAAATATTTAATATCCTCTTATGGTTACAGTGACTTAAACTTACTGTCCTTTTATCACTGGAGCCTGCCTCTGAATCCAACCCCGACTGATGAGGTAGAAGCCTCTTCCATCTCCATGGGGTCAATGTGAGTTTGTGCAGCATTGGTTTAGATTTTAGCAGTTCACTGCACAACTGGAGCCTTGTAGTGTAATAGTTAGAGCATCGTCTTCCAAGCGAGAGGACCTGGTTTCAATTCCCGGGCAGGGCGAAGCACTGGGCAAGTTTCCTTATTCCGTGCGGCTCTGTTCTCCTAGCCATAAGCATGAACCCGGGTTGCTAGTTGATTGGCAGGTCACTTTTCCGGGGATAATAATTTGAGCACTTAATCCATGACTGTTTGAGGGACACTGCTGTGTGCAATTAGCTGCCCACAAAATTAAAAGTCAGTACATCCTGTGAAGAGCTTTGAGATGTCTAGAAAAGGTCAAACATGCTATATCAACTCCCAAGGATTATTATTGTTGTTATTATTATTACAACTACTGGTGACTCACTAAGTGATTCCGAACAGCCTCAATGTTCCATGTTAGGCACATGGAGTGTAACATTCAGACTTGTGGAGTAGTGGTGGATGGGGTGGGGCATACCTTTAAAGTTGTGGTTAAGTCATAAATTACTATGAAAGCAAACATGCTGCTTTACTCCACACATACTCCATTGTGTGAGTGCAGTTTAGTCGGTAACAATGTCACCTCTTAGCCAGAAATTTGTGGATTCAAGCCCCGTGTCCAGACTTTGAATCCATATCCTTTGGGCTGAGACTCTGATAAAGTGCTGTGGGAGTGCTGCATTTGTGGAGGTGCCAGTCTTCGGCTGATGTGTTAAACCAGGATTTTGTCTGCCTGATCAGGTGGATGTAAATTATCCCATGGCCTTATTCAAAAAAAGAAATATATCACAGGATGACTGAAACACCCCCTCGACGGACTCAAATGAATCTACAATGATTACGTGATGCTCAGTCTCTGAACCAACATAGACAAATGCTCCACTTGTGACCTTTTGAGACCCCTCACTTTGAAAAGCGCAGAAAACTATTTAAAATGTCTGCAATTATGTAATGTCATTAATTCACAATTAATAGATCTGGTCACAAAGAAATGGCCTTTAGATTTAAATCACTCCCCGCTTCAAAAGCTTTCTGCTAGCTGTTATTTCTGAATAAGTGTCTGAATGTTTACTGAGCTGTAAACCTCGGATTCTTATTGCAGTTCATCTGATAAATCTTTCACAAGTGTGTCAGGGTATGTTACGATCAGGCCTATTCCACTTTCAGCATTAACTCTGATTAGTTTTATATATATATATATATATATATATATATATTAAAATGACCAATTTGTCTTGTTAGTCATTCCTTCTGCAACTGAATATAAGAGTTGAATCACTTAATGGACATGCATGCTTCTGACAGACTGAACACAAATAATTCAGACACACTGCATGCCTGAGTAGGGATGATTACCTGAAAGCTGTGCCCCGATCAATGATTCCATGTAATTGTAATAATAATTCTTGCATTTGATATATAGCGCCTTATCAGGTGTTCGAGATGTCCCAAAGCGCTTCACAGAATATACTGTAAAGTGAAGTGACTATATTTTGTGGGCGAAATGGAGACTTATTGATCACATTGAAATTCTGTACATGCGTATGGAGGTTACATCCATGTTTAAACACATTTTGTGATTATTTGGACAATTATTTGGAAAATGCGAAAATGAGTCCTGTAGCTCAGTGGTTAGAGCACTCGCTGTGTAAGCAAGAGACCTGGGTTCGATTCCAGTCAGGGTGAAACCTTGGGCAAGTTTCGTTACTACACACACCTGGTAATAATCCCTCAAGAAAAAACACAGTACACAGTACAGTAATAAACCTTGCCACTTCAATCCACGACTGTTTGTGGCAATACAGGCAATTTATTTTATAGTACTTTGTCAAATGCAAGAATTATTATTATTATTATCAGTAATTTTTTTCATCCGCTTCAGAGGTTGTGCACTATAGTGGGCTATGGTTACTCCCTTAATATTATTATTTTTATTATTATAATGTCATGGGCATAACTATATACAACAATGAGAGTGATCCCTAATCTACTTATGACATTGTTAAGTCATCTTTGCCAGCGGGGATAACAAGGAAAGTTGTGCTGGAAAATTTGATATTTTGCAACTGATTCAATCAGACTTTCGATCTTAAGTAAATCTGTTGTGAAACCTTGCTTTTTTATGCACAATTATTTATGGCATCACACTTGTGCCTGTGAGGTTTAGAAATTGTTTCGTTTAGCTCCTGCGATCCCTTCTGGCACTTGGAACATTTGCGGGAGAAAATGTAACTGCAAAAATAGCCCCACTATTCAGCTCATTCAGTTCCAACACAATCCTCGATGGGTTTCAAACTTGTCTTAACCATCATAACAGAATTCTTCAGATGTATCACTGATCGTATCAGTATTGGTTGATGACTTTCACCTTGGTTTCCATTGCTTCATTGCATAGAAAACAAGTAGTTTTGAAGATTGTTCTCTCATTCCAATGAATATGTTGTTTAGCAGCTGATTCCCTCCGGGAGAAATTTAAGCATTTGAGCTGACAACATATAGTGTGTAAAGCTTTCATGAATGATTGTGGGGAGGATGTAACGCTAAGCAACTCTGAGATTTTTAGATTGTCTCTTGTTTCAAATTGTGTGCACGGACATTGAACAGATAGTTATGTATGTTTGGAACACAATTTAACTTGGATTAGGTGAGTACTGGGCGAGCTGATGCCTCCTCTAGGCAAATCACTTTGCTAGCATTCTTACTTCTCAGGCAGTGACAAGGAGCCATGCACTATCCATAATCCAGGCTGACGCTTTAGTGCAGAGCCAAGGGAGATGCCATCCTTTTGATAAATCCTTTTGGCAAGGTCCCATCTGCCCGTTGATGATTCAAGTGGACGTTAATGAACCCATGGCACTGTTACAAAAGAAGAAAGGGAAGGTGTCCTCATGTCTTGGCCAGCATTTCCCCACCACCAATTATCACCCAAACAAACTAATGATTTGCTCATGCCTTTCATTGCTGTACATGTACATGGGGTATTGCTGACACGGACTAACTGCCACATTTGGCAACGTTAGACAGCCATTTCCTGGCATAAATGGAGCTATGTAAGTGTAAACTTATATTGGAGATTTTAGAATAAAAAGCCAGTGTCCCACTAACCAGCATTCACAGGGACAACACTGATGTCAAACAAGCACCACGAATATGGAACGAGGTGGGGGAGGAGGGAGTACCCTTAGCATATTTGGGTAACGTTCAGTTTGATAAATATCATCGTTGCTAAATTGGTCCATTGTCAAATGTAGTGTTCAGGATTAACCTATTTAGCAAAAACATCCAAATATGACATTTTGTCAGCAGATGCCAGGTATTGCTGAGGTTGTAGTTGGAGCCAACATGTTCCTGTCAGAGGAATTCTCTATAATGTACTTTCTGTTCAAATCACCTTGGTTACGTGACGTGAACAGGGCTCAGTGTTGTTCCTATGACCTACCTGATAGTGAGCATCTGGGCTGAGATAATTCATCTACTGGTGCAATGATTCTTGCTGCTTAGGAATTAACTTTGGCACTATTTATTCAGGTTTTGAGTAAAGATGAATTTTATGCTCATTAATATTCAGGCTGAGCAAAGACGGCTTTATCTGCTAGGCACAATCACGACAGAAGCAGTCCGTCAGTCATTTAATGACAACTTGCGCTTTCATAATGCCTTTCATGTTGAAAGGATGTCTTGAAGCACTTTGTTTAAATATGATACAAGGGAGAGAAGAGGGAAGGCCAGGGAATGGAGAATTAAGAATGTTGGCTGCAAAATAATCTCAATCAGACAATTGTCGAAGGTCACTTGATAGCTGACAATTTGTTCTCTTATCTTTCCTTCATCAGGAAACTTCCCCAAACCAAAAGGCCACGCACAGTCATGATTATTGCAAATTTTCACTCCCAAACAATTAAGGTCCTTGTTTTTTTTCCTTTTGTCCTAATTGGCTGCTGGGTTTCGCCCACACATTATACAGCTAATTCAGTTTACAGTTTATTCTGTGAAGATCTTTGAATTGTCTCTAAGATGTGATAAGGCACAATATCAAATTCAAGGATTATTATTGTTATTGTCCCACAGCGAGCGTTGCTGGAGCAGAAGCAAAAGAAGAGACGCCAAGAGCCCTTGATGGTCCAGTCAAATGTGGACGGTCGCTCACGGACTCGGAGGACGAAGCAGTCAGAGGAGCAGGCGCCTCTGGTCGAATCGTATCTCAACAGCAACAGCAGCACCATTTACCATGGTACGTCAGTATGTCTGCACTTTGTAACATGCCCAAGCTCATAAAGCCAATTAACTGAAGATTTAAGTGACTGTAGAGGAGGCCTCAATTTACGGTTTGATGGTGTAAAATGGAACAAAAATGTATTCCTACATCAAGAATATTCACCAACCAGTCAGGAATTCAGTGCTTGAAATAGTTTGTGAAGTAAAACCCTCATAGTAGACTTTTCTTTTGACTCTAAATAAACAGGTATCTTGATCAGGTACATCCACCCACCCAACCAGCACACCCAAACACCCAACCAGCACACCACCCACCCACCCTCCCACCCACCCCCCCACTCGCTCACTACAGTTAACACCTAGTCGTAGCAGACCTGGCTGGTAGGTTTCAAGAAATGTAGACCGTGATATTAAGTTCGCTGGAAATAATGAGCAAAATTATCGGCTGTATCACTGCAACTATGTCTTGAGTGGGTCTCAGCAGAGTTGGAGGCACTTTTGAATCAGCATCTCCTACGCACTGTGAATTGTACGTTACATTCACTCATCTACAGCTGTACAGCTGTAAATTATAGGATGATGAAGAGCTCAGCTTTCAATCCTCTGCCCCAACATTGTGATTTAACCTCAACTTCAGGCAAACAGGTCAGCTATACCAGAATGAGATTTCTATTTGATAACACAAATTATCTTTGGAGTCAGTTAACGCAAGATTGTTGATTTAGTGCCAAATTTGCAGCAGTTTTGTGATCTCGAAACACACCAATCAGGAACCTGAATTATCCTATATAATGGAATAACTCCAAGGGGATAATTGAGTTTGGTGGATAATTCAGATTTAATAAGATTTACCAATAAAGCCGTATGAAAAATACACTGCTCTTTCGGGCACAATATAATGTGAAGCTTTCAGCTCGCAACAATTTGTTACTTCTTTTTATCGAGCAATATTTTATTAATAAAATGTTTGGTAGTAGAATCCAGCTTCAGATAATTTGATTTACTTTTAAATTGCTTTAAAGATGACCCAGATTGTATTTGCAGTGCAGTAAAGTCTTACTTAACTGAATACTGTTTTGATGATAACTAAAATGCATCTTTAAAGGCAAGGGATACAGAATAAAGCCAATGTCTGAAATGGGGGTAAGGGGGGTTGGAGTGGGTTTGGGGGTTAGAATGGGGAGGTAGGGTGGGGTGGTGGTGGCGGGTAAGGGTGTACAGGAATGCACAAAGGAGGTTAAGTCACAATAATATCCCAGAGACAATGTGAGAACTTCATTAAAAATCTCACACTGGTTTCCAATATATCCAAATGTCTGTGAATTGTTTCTGATTTATCTATAGCTTGGAATTCAGACGAGTTGTCTCTATTCAGCACCTTGAACAGCAGTTCTGTTGATTCCAACAGCAGAAATGCACCAAGTTGATTTAAATCCTTCTCGGAATTGTCATTTTCGTGTTAATTTAATGCTCATTAGTATCCTCTTTCTGCATGATTTTCACAATTATCAGACGGATATTAATGTCGAAAAAAAAATGTGCACATTTTCTCCAAGGCACATTGTGTGTAGAACAGTGGGAGAAAACTACAATTTCCTAGTAAATAAGAACTCTGCTTAGTCTAAAGCGGATTACATGAGTTTGAGAATTATGTCTGTGTGGCTACTGAACCATGGAGGCTTAATTCAACAGTAAAATGGGTGACCATCCAGATGACCAGAAAACATCTGTGGCTAGATGCTCAGGCACTCCTGAGATTTGAAAAGGTAGAAAGCTCTCGCACAGTATATTTCTCATCCAGAGGAAAGTGCATCACAGATGGACAGCGAGGAGCTGAGTGACATAGTTAACAATCAAGTGCGGTGCAACAGTGAGAGAAGAAACTAGTGATTAGTGTTCAAATCATTATTGAAAGAAAATGAATTAAGCTGTTGTGCCTGATTAGGCAGTAAATTGTGGTTGTGCCAGTGAAATGAGCTGTTAGCTCAATCAGTCATCACAGTCTTCAAGGTCAGGGATCATTATGTTGGGAAATAGAACAGCTTGGCATTAATGGACAAGAAGCCCCAAACCCTCAATGCCCATCCAGTTGCCTTAAATTTAACACTACAAAATTTTATCCACTCCACCCATAGAAATCAATGGGAAAATAAACAATTAATTTTTCTTCTCATCTTATGGAGTGTGATTTGCATCGAGGTTACGTTTGGTTAAATGGTCCTGATTTCTAATTGACCCAAATCAAATTCAGGTATATTTGCATCCCTACATCCCTGACCTAATATACATCCCTACAATGTACAATGAAAGTGATTGCAAGATAACTTAAGCTAGCAAAAGTAATATTAATAATATTTGAAAATCAGTGTTTAAATGGAAAAGCAATATTTCTGACCCAGTGAAATACAGAGAGTTTTCACTGTGTCTTATCATTCTGCCAAACTTTATAGATAGAGCCCAATTTATATACAAATCCAAATACTAAGGCCATTTGCATATATGCTTTCTACTGTGCTCAGTGCTCTTTCAATGCACTTCAGAAACCACGAGACTCCCACTCCATAGATTTCTGCAATATTGCAGGTCAAAAGACAGGCAGCAATACAACCGAATAATTAATTTAACAATGGTGAATTTAGGGCTTGAAAGTACAATTAAAGGAGTTGCCTCACAAGGAAAAACACATCCAGAGATGGAATCCACACTTTATTTTTCAATGCTTTCCTTTGGAAAGGGAAGGGAGCAAAATATTACTTCTAACACAAAGTAATTTGACAGTTATAGCTTTTGTCCTGGTTTATACCATTGCCATGTGTATTGTGTCACAAACTCTCACTGCTCATTCTCCCTCTTTATCACAGCCTTTGCATTTGCACCCTTGAGTTCTCACTCAGTGGTGCATAAGTAAAATGAAGTCAACAATAGTTACCAGTTGAAAAGTGATGTGACCATTGAATCCGAGTAATAAATATTAAAAGCATATCCCTGAAGCTTTGTGCAATGTTGGCTTGAAACGAACAGGATAGTATTTCAGAACCGTTGCTTGATCCACTTACACCATTTACCTCCAGAGTGACACTGACTCACTTTGGACTTCGAAGCAGGTGGCTGTCTCATCCATGGCAGCTACCATTTAATTGGATTGGAAAACTAGCTTGTTGTTGGGGAAATTGCAATTAACTGGTCTCCTTGATGCGTGCACTAGACTGCAAATGATGGCCTCAGACTGGTTGGCTTGGTCTGCTAATTTCCGATAACTCATGCACCGTTCATTGATGGCCAAAATCTCATTTGCACAGCCAAAGTTAAGCCGGAGAAACCTTCTCTGCATTTGCAACTCGGCTATTATAATGGGGTTCAGTCTCATCCTGCTGCCAATTCACACTTTTCCAAACCAGCAGCCGGACACGACACACAATTCTCTGCATTCCCGTTTGCTCTGTCTTCTCTCCCAGTCTGAATCCTTCCTTTTGTCTACCAGCTCTCTTCCCGTATGAGCTGGGTACAAAAACAAATCAGCACAATGTATGAACACGCACTCCTTTGTTTTGTGACGGTGAAAATAGTTCCACTGCTGGTATTGGCTCTTAAGCATGGTTCATGGCACAAAGGATTAGGGTGAGCTAGAGTGTTCTGCTAGAGGCTGGGCTATGGCAGACAGATTCCTTGTCAATGTTGAAACAACTCTGTTGGAGAAGAGTTCATTCTTCACTTGAGAGTGAAATTGTCATTAATCCTAATGATATCCATCAAATGTTTATGTCACTGCAGTAGAGAAAGCCAACTGCAGAACATTTGAACATGTTTCAAAATGCATTGATTTATTGACGTATTAAATCTGTACATTGTTAATTAAGGCCTCTACTATTATAGTACACAGTATAATCTAATGCATTGATGATTTTAGTGTTACAGAGGGTATGAGGATGACCTAATGAACACACAGCTTAAGCTAGGGAGTGTTGAAGACTGTAGGAACTGAGACTGTTACATTGGAGAAGAGACAATTGAGGGATTATTTTACAAAAGTGTTCAGTATCCTAAAAGGTCAGATAAACTATCACAACGGTTTTACATTAATTTGGTGCCTTTCGCATCAGGAGGACATCTCAAAGTTTCACAGAACTGACTGGGTGGGTGAACAGAGGGGAGAATGACCAAAAACCTATCAAAAAGATAAGTGTTAAGATGGGCTTTAAAGCTGGGGAGAGATTCCAGGGTGGAGTACCAGAGAATGGGGGCAGATTGACTGAAAGCTTGAACACTGTTGATGGGTCAGGTTAGGAGGGGCCATGAAGCAAAGACTAAGCTAGACTCCAATACCTGATTCATTATGGTCAAGTGGTCCACAGCCATGATCTCAAATTCTAGAGAGGAGGGGGAGATGAACACATAGTTTAGAACTTCATTGCTTTATGCAAAGGGCAGTTAGCATATGGAACAGCTTCCCCCAGTGAAGTGAAATCAAGTAGGTTTTTGATGGCAAAAGGCAGATTTTAGGAGTTTGTTAAGGACAGATGTTTTTTGAAAATGAGACCAGCCGGAGACACTGCAGTGAAGATTTTCCCAGATAAAGCACATTCTGAGCTTTCTATTTACTGTAGAGTATGTGTTGGTGTATAACATGTAGAATACTGATGTGCACATGTGTGGTGCACTGGTTTGGAGACGTACTGAATGCCCAAATGGGTGAACAAACATGGAAAGAAAAGGAAATATGTTCCTTTGCAGTTTTCTAACCACAGACCCATTAACATCTAAAGCGGTTCACTGATGGAATGAAACAATTTACTTCTAATTTCACACTTTAGCAGAGAAAGCCTCTGATCAGTCACCTGTGAAGTGTTGCATTATTCAGAGTCCGTTCAATAAAGCCCCCAACATGTTCAAAGAATTCAAGCGAACACAATCCCTTTGTTGTGATCTATCTGCTTTAATTTCAAAGTGGCTGGAGTCAAATCTAAATTGTAACCCATTAACTTTCTGAACAATTGGGTCTCCTTTTTGTTAAGCTTTCATAAGATCTCAATATACTTCTTTGCCCTAAACATTTGCACAGAATGTGTCACAGGCTCAGTGCATGACTTTCCACCCCCACAGATATTATAGTAACAGCCACATAACCCAAGACATGTGTGGATCAAGGTCAGATTCGTCTTTCAATTTCATGAAGGATAAACAAATGTTCTCTACTTTAAACCAGAGTGTGTCTGTCTTCTCCCTTGCTGGTGCACAATAGCGGTGCTCTGACTACCTGGAGCGATTAACTTGCCAGCAATCTGTACCAGGGATGGGAGAAAAAGCTGGTGAGGTTTCCTGAAGGCTACCACTAGGAAACTCGGTGTCCACTAAGAATGACTGTGCCACTCATGCATGGCAGTTGTGTGTCCTAATCTCGTAAAGTCACAGTCTGAAAATCAACAAAGTAACCATGCAGTTGCGTAATCCACTTTCAGAACGTTGTTGATGTTCCTGTAAAGGAAGAGTATTCTGTGAAATAAGCACTTGCACTTGACTTAAAGCCTATTGAAACTGTTCCGCTGTTTACATTTTCCTATGCGTCTCCCCTCTGCTTTATCCTTATCTCTTCTCTTGCTCTCTCTCTTTCTCTCTTTCTCCCTGTGTTCCTTGTCTGTCTCGACTGTTTATCCCTCCCCCCCCCCCCCCCCCACCACCATCTTCCCCTCCCACTCCCCTCCGCCCGCCAAATATTGGCGTGCAGCAGTGCAAGAAGCCGAACACGAGGATGTAAAGGTTGTAACAGACGTGCAAGTCCCAAAGCCTCCTAAAAAATCAAAGTCTGCAGCTGCAGGCTCACAGGCGGCCAGCACCAAGAAGGAGAAAAAGGGGAAACACAAAGGTCAGCCTGCTGCCACTGGCTTGAAACTAGCGTTGCATGCAGACTGCTTGTCTCCGCAGTGAAAACAATTCAGCATGCTTTGCTTGCAATGTCAAAGTGTACCACAGTGGATTCCCTTAAACGTTACCTACAATGCACAATCTTGAGTGTTGCGGAATGAGGGAAGACGCATTAACTCAACTAGATTGAGGTTCATGTTTCTGGGAGGCTCAGAGGAGAGGCTAGAGAGACAAGGTAGTGAATAGGGAGGGTGCTATCGAGGGCTACACAATATCAGTATGGGAATGAAGATATAATACTGTCATTAAAAACCCTTACATTTGATACAGTGACTTTTGTCTCAGAGTGCTTTGCAAGCTATACAGTACAGGTACTGTAATTTGTAGTGACACTTTGTAGATAAACATTCAATTTGGGTAGAGAATAGTAACATTTAAAGAAATAAAAAGAGGGTTGAGAGAATTGGGGAAAGTTACAATGGGTAACCAGAAATGAAAGCACTGACTTTATTCTCTCTTTAATTTGAATTTTATTTTTTTCATTGTTTGAGGGATCGTATTACAGTGGTAAAGTGACTGATATCATTTGAGTAGCTTTATTACTTTACTGTTAGTGTTTGTTTTGAGCATCTGGTATGCAGACAAGCAAACTCAGTTGACTCCGACAGCAGTCAAGTTCCGTGGATCTACGGGGGATTGAAGTCCAATGTAAACTGAATGAATACAAGAAAATTTGACACAATTAGCTGTGTACCTCATCCCAATAGCTGCTGTTTCATTTCATCAATAGCCGCTTACCTGTGCCTGAAAGCTTTGAACGGCCTAAGTTTGGTGATGCTGAACAAAACCATGCAGTTATGTCAACCGTGATAAGTATATTCATTAACATGAAAAGTACAATACTTCACCCCAAGAGGACAATTGACAACCAAGCAGTAGAACATGTTGGTGTGAAGCTTATGCCCCCACACTCCCTACACCAAAGGTTCTTCTGGCTTGAATTTAAAAAGTTCAGGAAATCTTTCACTGTGTTCTTTATCAATGTCCAATGAACCACAACAGAGGTACATTTGGATGCTTGTCTTACATGCCAGAAACTTAACCAGCGTTGGGACTTTATTAATCATTGAAGAGAGGTGAAAATGACCAGGGTTTGCCCAGTCATGGACAAAGTGCCAAGCAAACCATTATGTCCATCACAACCACGAGGTACCAATAGGCATCAACAATTGGGACTGATGCCCCTTTCTTTCCTAGCAGATACCTTCAATGTCCTTCCTGGAGCCATAATATGGCAGGGTGGGTGAGGGGTGGTGCAACTGAGATGTCTCTATGACAAGATAAGGTGCTATATCAAATACAAGGATTATTATTATCCACTGACCTGTGCCACTGAGCGGCCCAGTGCTAGAGTGAATTATTGTAGTACACAGGATCCTCAGGTGAGTCCAACAACATTATCTGCAAAAGGAAACGCCTGGAACAGTTGCACCAATTCCACTTGTCTCAGTGCCATCCAGTGCATGTGTTAGAAGGAACATGGACATGTTTTCATATTTCATCCGCATATATATTGATGCTAATGCCAGTGTTATGGCTTATTCAGTCTGTACGGGCCCAGCAGTTGTTGCACATTTCCATCTTTTAACACATCACTTTATCACACTGTATTTACACAGTTGAAAGACTCTATCCTGCTACCATTAGTTCATCGTGTACATGGGAAACCCTCTGATCTTCAAATAAAAGAATGTACACCTTCCCTTTAAATTACGTACTCTTAGGGAGCTAATTAAGTTTGTAGCGATCGAGTTTTCTTGCTCATTTATCCTAACTAAAGAGAAGCTAATTTTACTGCATTTTACCCCGTAGCCATAATCTGCCCAAAGGAAAATGGCAGTGTTTTAATTAACTCTGCATTTTTAATCTCCCTCCTGAACCACTTTCTGCTTTGACTAACGCTGACTGACAGCTGCTGCTATGTAATAGTGTGAGATTGAAAGAGCATTAAAAATGAAAGGAGTGATTCAGAACCATAGGAGAGGGGTGGAGCAAAGGGAACGAAAATAGCAAATGACACAATAAGGTTTTGTAAGGTGAATTTCAGAACGCAATAGAATTGAAAAATTAAACACAACAAACATAAAACAACACCAATAAAATTGCATTTATAGAGTGCTTTTTATGTCGGGAGGACGTCCCAAGGCACTGTACTGTTTATACTGCTAACAGAATCAAAATCTCTGCTTTAGAAGTTTACAGCAGCAGTGAATAAATAAGCAAACATAATTCCTGCTTCCATCATAGATTTCCCCACAGTCTGGTGTTTCTCATCAGTAACCGCCTTAAGGATATATTCTTTTAATACCAAAGCCATTGACCCTCAGCAAAATAAAAGATCAGACTAACTGCAATTTTATTTAAAAGTATAATTTGTTAGGGAAGCCTAGTCTGCCTATTTTTTCCCCTGCAAATAATTGTAATTGGATTTGATACAGCGCTTTTCACTTTAGGTTGACATCTCAAGACACTTCCCAGGATTCACTGTAAAGTTGGGGATTGTGAATTTTTGCAAGTGACCAATTTGTGCAGAGCAATGTCTCATAGGCAGCCATAAAGTGAATAAACAATTTTATCTGGGTAACTGATGGCCAGGCCTCTGAGAGATGCTTCCTTACTTTTCAGATAGTGCTGTGCCATCTTTAATAATAATTCTTGCATTTGATATAGAGCCTTATTGTGTCTTCTAGATGTCTCAAAGCACTTCACAGAATATGCTGTAAAGTGAATTGACTGTATATTTTGTTAATGTACACCTCAGAAAGGCAAACAGGAATTAGGTTTAACATCTCATTTAAAGAATGACAAGTTCAACACCCCCTCTCCTAGCATTGTATTATCAGCCTTGACTGTGAGTTCAAAGTAGGCCGTTAACCCACATTCTCCTGGCTCAGAGGCAAGAAGTGATAACAAACCAAGCCAGGCTGATGGACATGTTTGTGGTGATGTATTGGTTCAGGTTAAATGTTCCCCCTCTACCTTACCTCACAGATGATCCTAATTATGATGATATCTGAGGTTCTGTTCCTCCTGATCCCCAATACCCAGCTCGGGTACGGATCCCTGACTGTCTAGCGTCTTGGGATGTCCACGTAACGTGAAATGCGCTGTACAAATTATAATCTGTTGTTATAGTAATAATAATAACAATCAGTTGTTGTTGAGTTGCTTTAAAAAATGAAAGGAGCTGGCTCCCAGCCAAGGGAAGGTTAGTGAAAACTTTGGAAGAGTTTCCCTGGGATCTTGTTCTGTCAGCAATTCCAGTCTTTTGCTCTCTGCAGGCTGATGACCCAGTTGAACCATGACAAGCAAGAGAGACAGTACACAGAGCTTTTCTCTGTGTGTGATCATACTGTACCTAATCTAGGAGCACTTGATGCTGTCATTGCTCTGATGGGATTGTCTGATTTATTTTTTAGACGTTTCCTGCTGATGTTTGTTGGAAAATGAGCTCAGAACTGTTGGAGTCAAAGTTACTAACTGTCGACATCAACCATTTATAATGGCTAGACAAGTTCCCTGAAGGACCAATTTAAACTCTTGCATTCAGTACAATCCAGCTGCCTCTCACAGTGACATTTTGGCTTGAACAGGGAGAACTGAAGTTTCTTCAAGTCGGCTCACAGTAGGTGCAGTACTGTATTAAACAACAGCGAAGAGGTGAGATAGCAGCGAAGACATAGATCAGACAGAAATTGTAATAACTATTTTTCACCACAATTTTCAATGTAAATAAGCTTAGTGGTGATGGGCAACTCAGGCGCTTGTGGGTGAATTGAACTTTATGGAAGTCGACACATGATCATAAGAGAGATAAGGGCTTGGACTAAGGTCTTGGAACATTATCAACAACACTGGAATCTATCGCAAAATATTTCAACAACAACAATTTTGATTGATATAGCACCCTCCATGCCGGACGGCGTCTCTGAGCGCTTCAAGGATAGTTTGCTCAAGGTGCCCACATAATGCAGGGTTTTCGTAGCTTCCCAGCTGTCCTCTTTTTAGACAGAGTGGTTGAGAGAATAACAACAGCAGCAACAACTTGCATTTATGTAGGACCTTTGATTGTGCGTCGTGATTTCGATAAGTTTGGTGTCTCATTGAAGTTTGGGTGGATCATTGAATTGATCAGCAAAATGTTCACACGAGGAAGCCCAGCTATTTGGCTGCAAATATGATCGTAATTGTTGCATACGTAAATTGCAATTACTCTTGTGCCTAGAATTCCTCTGGATCAGCCTGATATAGGACATTATCCTGAAAGATCAAATGCATGGATTATTTAAATAATCTTGTTTTCTTATTTCTTTTTCCATACCTCTAATTTCACAGCAATCGTCCCTTGTGAATATAGGGTTACAGAAAGCAATCTCTGATTCACATTGACAATGTCCTGGATATGCACAGAGAAACTAGTGAACATGCCAGATAAAGGCATCGTGACAGAAGTTGCATTAATCAGCCCCTTGAACTGTTCACTGGGAGCTCAGCCACTGTTGCCTCCCATCTTGTCATGTGATAACGCGTTAATCAAATAACAAGCAGTATGATTATCATTATTTTGCCCAGAAAAATATACAGTCAATTCACTTTACAATACATTCTGTGAAGCACTTTGAGACGTCTCGAATTCACAATAAGGCGCTATATATCAAATGCAAAGATTATTATTATTATTATCTCCAGCCATGCCTCCTAATTCAACCCAAGAATATTACTGAGTCGTAGCTTGCATTTACATTGCATACATAAGCTCCCAAGATCTTCTAAACAGTGAGCTTCGAAACGCAATTTTAAATCTTTGTAATGGAATTTGATTAGTCTTGCGAATAACTAAGCAAAACCTTAAAATGCTGCCGGAAAAAAAGCAGGATTAGTTGTACTTTTACATGGCTTCATAACCTCGCTGAAGAGTATTGCAAATTGCATTCATGTTTATAGACTTTACATCATTAGTGAGAATTTTTAAAAAAATGGGAGCTGCGTGAAAATCTTTGATTAGAATCTAGTCCAATTACTTTGTTGAAGAACAGTACTTGGCAAATCTTCTGTCATGAAAGAATCTGGATGAAGGTCATGTATTTCATCCACTTTCCACCACTAATGCAATGTCGATGGATGTTCCAATGTATTGTGCTGTGTTTACTGAAGCTGGTCCTGATTGACAGCAAACTAATCGATTGTGTTTCTTTGGATTTCACATCTGCCTATGGAATTTCACTTCTGCGTTACATACAATTGATGAGAATCATTCAGAGAACTCAATTCCCCTCTTTCTCCTATTTCTCTTCTCTCCTATTAGTGTTTAATTCCCTTTTCATCTATCCTTCAGCACTTTAGTAAGCGCTCCGAGATGCCACCCGAAGTGGAGAGTGCTACATAAACGCAAGTTGTTGCTGTTGGTGTTTACCAAGTGTCCTCTATTGAAGTATGAGCCCGGGAAGTGTGTGTTGCAAAGCTTTCTAACGGCAGTTGAAGAGGAAGGGTGCATTACATCATCAGTCCGCCCCCTCCCCTCAGCTTTGGTGCCCATTGAGCTGTGTTAAATGCTTTGAGATGTCCTCCTGATGTGAACAGCACCTTTTCGAAACATTAGATTGGATGTGACAACTACTCGATATTTTGCAATAGTGGAAACTTTCAGTTTACCACTTGCTTCCAGGCTTCCTTTGGCTGTGACTCTGTGTGAGTGTGCATGGGTGCGTGCGTGCATGTGCTTGTGGAGAGGTGCGTCTCAGCCATGACTTGCTCCCTCCTACACTTCGTTCAAATTCTGTCTACATCTTTGACCGCACTTTGGTTCATCTTTCTCCTCCTCCTCCTCATGTCCCTCAGCTCCCAACTTGGACACATTGTTAAGCGAGTTGGGATGGCCTGCTAATGTGAAAAATGCTGTGTAAACGTGAACTTGTATTTTATTGTACTGTACCTTCGAACACAACTTGTCTTTACTTGTTCAGATTGGTAAATCTAACACAAGTGCTTTGCTCATGCTGTAGTAGATGGGTATGGAGATGCTGCTCATTGTCACAGTTAGAGGGTTCCACCAAAGGATTAGTAACACAATCAGGTTTAACACTAGGGTTTAACTCTATGAGTAACACAGACCCATGCACTCCAAGAAACATCGGGTCTCTATAACACACCGAAGTGACTGAAGTCTGTCCTCTGGCAGGAATCGATGGGCCTGCAGCCTTTCAGGACGACCTGCAGGAGGTGAGGAGCCAGGTGCAGATCCTCACCGTTGGGCAGTCCAGCAATGATGATGACGACACAGACCCTGTGGCAAGCGCGCAGCAAACAGCCAAGCAGGACCTCAGAGCCGCAATGCAGATAAAGGGTAAATCATTGACACTGTTCTGTTGCTGAACGAGAAGCCTGGTGCGTACAGTGGGGTCTAAATCATGGTACATGGTGGGATTGCTTAATGAGTAATCCCATTAGAATTCCTGTGGCTGTGCGCTTCTCCATTTGTATAAATTGGGCTCCTTGTTAAGAAATCCCATTATAATCTCGAGCAAATTAGATCCCAATATATTTTGGTTGACTTGCACATCGAGCACTTCCTGAGGACAGCTACCAATTAATTGACTACGATCATTGAACTGATTATAACTGAAAGACAGACTTCTCATTCCTAAGGCAGCTGCATTGAGCCGAGCAGTTATATTTGTACATGTTTTAACATGTGGCATAAGGCATCATAGTTAATGGGTGCTCCTTTTGCAATGGGATGTGGGATTGAGTGCAGCCTGGATTTCTAGGTGATCTAAGTTTGAAATCTCCAATGTGTTCGACCTCTGCAGGCATTTCCAGCAGCATGAACTTTGATGAGGAGGAGGACGAGGAAGATGAAGATAGCTCCAGTTCCTCTCAGCTGAACAGCAACACCAGGCCTGGCTCCGCTTCTAGTAAAAAATCCAATAAGGTGAGAGGTAGATACAGAGCTGATTCAACACAAGAAATTAATTTCATTGTGACCCTCAATCATATTCTTTTGAAAAGGGTAAACTGCGCGACTGGTAATGCACACTGTCCGTATATGGCTGAGATCTGGTTTGAAATCCAGCATAGGTTGATGAGGTCCTTTATCGGGAAGCGCTTTGAGAGACCGTTCAGCATGGAGATGATATAAAAAAACAAGTTGTTGTTGTTGAGGCAGAAGTTTAAGTGTGATACAGAACGGCATCAGTTTATATCCTGAGGTCATACAGATGCTTTACTCCTTGTCTGGACTTCATTAGATATTTCCACTGGACGGAAAAGATTAACAGTTACAATCTCCAGCACTGACAAGCCTAAGAAACACAGAGAAAAGATGATGGGAGTATTTTAGTGCTTACAACATACAAAAACAACAACATTGTATAGCGCCTTTCACGTCAGGAGGATGTTCCAAGGCACTGGACAGATGTTGTTTCAGACCCGAGCTCGGGTCAGGGATGAGGGATGGGGTGGGGGAGAGGAAGTGGGGGGAATTGGGGTAACCGATGGGACGAGGAGGGTCTTGAGGCGGGACTTGAAGGAAGCCAGGGAGGGGATACTTAACAATATTTCCTTGATACAGAGCTGAACTTCCACTTGTTTTCCAGGAAGCAGCCTCTGTCTCAACCCCTCCGTGCAACGATGCTTTGATAGATGTCGATGACCTCGAGGAGTTTTCTTTGAGACCATCTCCGCAGGGAGTCACCGTCAAATGCCGCATCACAAGGGACAAGAAGGGGATGGATCGGGGAATGTATCCCACCTACTACCTCCACTTGGAAAGAGATGATGGGAAAAAGGTCAGAAATAAATCCGAGAGCTTTACTGCAAGTTAGAAACATCCTTCAGATCTCAACCTACATTTGCCTTGGTACACAGTGTATCCCATTTGTAAACTGTGCGTAATTTTGGGTGCCCTATCTTCAAAAAGACAATGAAATATTAATGGGGGCTTAAGAAGGTTTTTAACCAGGTGATTGCTGGATTTATTGCTTTGTTCTGGTTCTCATTGGCGGGGGAAGAAGACACAATCCAGCTCTTTAAAATGCTAAGAGACATAGTGATAATCAGGCAAGTTAAGTGTGGTTGTGAAAGCAGAAACAGAAGTGGTTTGAAGATCAAAGAGCCTCTTAAAGCAGGGCTGTAAACCAAAGTGAACAAACACTCCAGAACACTCCAGTTGGTTTGGGATTTCCCAGCTGCAGGTACTAGAACCTTGCTTGGAGTAGGGAAGATATTATATTATATTGTCTTTGGAGAAAAAGGAACATTTCCTCCCTCTCCCCATCCCCCGAGTTTGCATTCAAACCATTTTTTTAGAGAGATTCTCTACAAATTCTACTGTTTATTATCTTTGCAGCTGTATATTCCCTTGTTAAAGAAATCTCAAAATGCTTCACGGATGTTTACTATAACTAAGGTGACTGTTTTGTCAGGAGATTTACCGGTATTTACCAATAAATGGTAAAGTTGAAAGGCCAACGAGTGTGTGTTGCGTTTTCCTGCTTTCTTTCTGGTGAGGATTGAATAAATCAATTCTGAATAAGTTGCTTGGGGAGTCCTGTTTCTCAGTGGTTTGAGCACTCGCCTTACAAATGTGAGATCTGTGTTCAAATCCAGGCAGGTCAGGGTGAAACCTTGGGCAAATTTCCTTACTCCACGTGCCTAATAATAATCCCTCCAAAAAAAACACAAAAATGAAATTGGTCATTTTCAATCCACGAACGTTTGTGGAACACTGCTGTGCATAATTGGCTGCCACATTTCACCCACAAATCTACAGTCAATTCACTTCACAGTATACTCTGTGAAGTGCTTTGAGACGTCTAAAAAACGTAAAAAATGCTATAACAAATGCAAGAATTATTATTATTCCTGTGACTGTGATGACGGTATCTTCCCTCCTTATTCTCCAGGTGTTCCTGTTGGCAGGAAGGAAACGCAAGAAGAGCAAGACATCAAATTACCTCATCTCTGTCGACCCCACTGACCTGTCGCGGGGCGGAGAGAGCTTTGTTGGCAAACTTAGGTAAGCCAGTCCCATAAGTCACCGCTGCTATACTTCTTGTGATTGTGACTGAGGTCAGAAACACATGGTGCTATTGTGAATGCCATGTTAGAAGTGGAATTCTACTGTACGGTTAGGCCGGATAACTGATACTGTCGCTGCTTATAGAAGGTTCCATTGTGGTTTAGAACAATAACATCGACTGAGTTCAGTGTGCGTGTGTGTGAGACTTCTTCAGCAAATTGTGATCCATTTGCTTTGCAGATCAAATTTAATGGGCACGAAGTTCACAGTGTACGATAATGGAATGAATCCTGAAAAGGGAAGTTCAAGCTTAGAGGCAAGCAACTTGCGTCAGGAGCTGGCGGCCATATGTTATGTAAGTTCTGTTCTGAGAGTTAGGTTTGCAAGTACAGTACAGTACTGTGTTCGGTAGGCAAGCAAGTTAGCAGCACCCGATTGCTAGGCCTTTGTCAGTGCAGCCGTAACCATTCCCTAAGAAATCAGTGAAGGTTGATGTGGGGCATTTCAGTTGGTAAAATCCAGGGGGAAAGTTGTGTAGTTCAAGCCTAGAGTACGTAACAGGCAACACCACAAACAGGCTACAGTCAGAGACCACTGTAACCAAGCCAGCTGTCTCAACAATTTGATCTTATTTGTTCTTGTGAGCATAGAAAGAAGTGGGTGTGGAAATTGACAAGTCCTAGATTCCTACTGTCTATTGAACGCTCCAGCCACTGCCTGACCTTCACTTTCGTGCCTCCCTTTTGAGAGCATGGCTCAAGAATATTCAGCTTGACAAATCTTGGGTTTGCTCTTTTGTGTGAATCCGTAAACGGAAAGGCAATGCTGGTTCCAGCATTTAGACTGAAATACACATCCCCGACTGAGCTATAGCTGTAACGAGTAGTCCTAGCAGTAGTCAGCATTTCTCCCCATCTCCCAAACATTTGCAGTCTCCAGCCTTGTGTACTGCTCACAGCACTTACCAGTCAGCTCGTTCCCTTGTAACTACTCTTCTCAGTTCAGTTTGCTGACAGAAATCACTTGGATGCCTTCAGAAACTTCCCTTAAGTTTGTTGTGAGCCAACGATCAAACGTATCTGGAGGATTCAAAGTGCATCTTATTGAAACAGCATTTCAGGAATTGTTTGAAGCAAGCTTTTATCATGAGTCTTCTTGTAGTAAACTAAACCTTCTGAGACCCTGCAATCTCTCTGCAGGTAAAATTTGTTGGATGTTGCAGTTTGACATTGGGGGTCAAAAATGTGGGTTTTCCATTTTTTGTGCTTTTACTATTTTTGCACTAATTGCGAATCTCAGTTTAAAACATTTTCAAAGGGCAGATTTCAAAACAAAACAGCCAGTGAGTTATAATTGCAACAACCTTTTCCATTGAATGTGAATAGTCATGTTTATGTTTTTTTAATAGTGGTTAGTTGTTGCCATCTGTTTGCCAGATGTGCAACTTAAACTTTCATCATAATTTTGTTAAAATATCTGTTATCAGTTTCTGAAAAGATAATATATACATATATATATATATAATTAAAAAATATGTCATTTCCTTTAGGAAACAAATGTTCTGGGTTTTAAGGGACCACGGAAGATGAGTGTAATTATCCCCGGCATGAACATGGACCACGAAAGAGTCTCCATCAGGCCACGAAACGTAAGTCCAAGGAGAGAGTCACAGATTCCAAATGGAGCCCATGATTTTGTTGGGCTTCTGTCTGTCAGGGAAGGTGGTGCAGTGAGCCAGTCATTGTACAATTAATGGTTACATTTCATTGGTCTCCAGTTCAAGAAGCAATGAGGTACAGATCTTTGGATGTCGGATCCCACCAAAATGTAATAAACATGTCTAAACTTCTGTGTTGTGCTGATAGATACCAGGCAGATGCTGATTCCAGGTGTTTTATATTAACAGGCGGTTACTGTACATGTAAGGGTGAAGAGATGCAATCCTTTGGAATTGGAATGTGTTTGGTTTACTGCAACGTTAATGTCTTATTCAGCTGGAGGGAAATTGTTCTTATTTAGTTCAACAAAAGTTTGTTAGCATGTTCGTCACCATTGAGGTAGGGGTTGCAATCTTGGGATCCCATAGGTAATGGTGCTCTTGAAATTTCAGGATTCACTGATGAGAATCTACTGCTTCTCGTGGTGTCTTAGTTGGCAAAGGTATTGCAAAACTGAGCCATAAAGACGTGGGAGGTCTCTGGTTCAATATACGCTGTATGCCAAGTTAGCTGATACCATCCAAGGCAACATAATTAATCTTAGGGCCCAGAGGGGAAAGAACAGCCAAGTTTCCTGATAGCTTTCCAATTCTCCCTGCCCCACAGTGTGTTTGTGGCGAATGAGTGAGAACAAGGTAGGATTTTCCTGTGACATTGCCGAACAGTTGTATAGCCTGCCAACGCTCGCTGTGTAGACTGACATGAACGCAGTTTGGGCAGAGAGTTGGATGTTGACCTGTTTGACGGAACTTTATTTTAGGAGAAGAACTTTTAAGCAAATGAAACTCTGTGCTGAGTAACTCTTCCTTTTTATTCAATGAAGGAGCACGAAGCGTTACTGGCAAGATGGCAGAACAAAAGCACAGAGAGCGTCATTGAGCTGCACAACAAAACTCCGGTGTGGAATGACGACACGCAATCCTACGTCCTCAATTTTCACGGTCGAGTTACACAGGCCTCTGTGAAGAATTTCCAGATTATTCACGACAATGACCGTAAGTAGAAAGTTTGTGGTGATTTGCGACGCCAATCGCTGAATCAGGATTCTGCAACATTTCCAGCGAGGCAATAGAAGGACATTTTCCACCTTCTGGATATAAATAATAATAATAATCCTTTGATATTTGCATTTGATGTGGCGCTTTTTACGTCTTCTTGACGTCGCACAGTGCTTCACAGAAGATACTGTAAAATGACTGTATATTTGTGGGTGAAACGTGGTGGCCAATTGGCACAGCAGATTATCACAAACAGTCGTGGATTTAAATGACCAATTTATTATTGGTTTTTTTCTTGTGTGATTATTATTAAGCATGAGGAATAAGGAAACATGCCCATGGTTTTGTCCTGCCTGGAAATGAATCCAGGTCTCTCGCTTGAAAGGCGAGTGCTCTAACTACTGAGCTACAGGGCTTCTGCACACATACACACACACATATATATCTCTCTCTATATATATATATATATATATATAGTTGTGTATATTTATGCATATATATGTATATATATATGTAGTGATTCTCCATTTTGCTGTCTTCATGATGTTCAATATGGTGAGGTGTAACTGTGTAGCATTTCAAAATACTTCTACCTTTTTTATTGTCAAAACACTCACAACCCTTGGAAATGGGAAGCAAATAATCCCAGATCAAACACTGGGGAAAGCCTTGCATAATGTCATGTCAAAACGTCTCAATCTCCCAAACCAGCGCCTTGGGAAGTCCTCCTGACGTGAAAGGCGCTCTATATATGGAATTTTGTTGCTGTGACTCCCTCTGTGACATGTTGTCCAATTACCTGTATATTGTTCTAAAGATCTAGAGTGAAGAGAAACATTGCACAACAAAACATGATTCTGAAATCATTATCGATGGAATTTAACTTATTTTCCAAAGAATTTCTGCATTTGACATTTAGACCGTATACTGTAGTTCCAAAACAATTCTGAGGAGAGCTCAGGGCTACAGGGTTAAACCATGCAGTCTTGTCTCAAAGAGCAATTTCCTGATACAGAGCAGCATGTCCACTTTCCCGGCAGGAAGTGTGTGCGACGCGTGTGTGTGCATGTGTGTGCAATCCTGCTGGGGCATAATGTACTAACTGCTTCCACAAATTCATGGTCAAAGTTCTTCTTTGACCATGCACACATGAACACACAATACAATGCTAAACTGATCAAGAATAAGAATCTCATTCCTTCACCCACTTTAAAAAGGCCTGCAGCCTTTGCCGTATTGCATACATTACTGTTGTCGGTGTACAGTGCAGACTGTCTGCATTGATAAACTTCCCCACATGCAGACAATCCAATATTTGAACGTCAACATCAATCAGTATTAAACTTCCACACAGGATATGAGGCAGGCTGTTTGAGCTTTTGTTTCTCCTCCCTTCTCTCACTGCCAACCTCCCACTCCACAACCCGACATATGATAAATCTGATGTTTTGATTAAATTTATAGAATGGATGGAAATAGTTTAATGGACGAGACTATAGAGATAGATCAGTCCCTGAATAACTATTTGCGAATCGACATTTAAACACTGTTAGAGATGTTTTAGAGCAATTGTCTCAATGTCATGGGCCGCTTTTCAGCTCTACTTGCTCTTTACTGCTTTTCAAAGTGGTTAATCATTGCTCTGTGTTGTTAATCCTAGCATTGAGCAGTAATCTTCCTTCCAAAGGCTGGTTACCCCTGAGCATCTGCCTACCCAATGACAAGATTTACCTTATTCATCCAGTCAGGAAGACACTGGCAAAACAAGACTCCAACAATGAGTGCCGTATTAACCTTAAGTATTTGCTTACAGGAAACATTTGCTTCAGCTTGATATTCTTTTCTCCTACCTACCTTCACCTGCCCTGTATGAAGCAGATAAAATCAGTTATTCACTTTGTGGCTGCTTATGGGACAAATGCTGCAGTGGAAATTGGCTACTGTGTTTGCGTATGAATACACAGCCTCTACATTTCACAATAAAATTCCTCTGAAGCGCTTTGAACCATCTCAGCGACATGATAAGGTGTTTCATCAAATACAAGGTTTATTAGATATTATGCTTCACTCCCTGGCTGACAGACAAACTTACTCACAAGCTTCTGTCTCTGGAAGGAGCTAATGAAAGATACACAAACAGTACCTGGGGGATTTTATCTTCCAGATTCTATCCTTTCCTGTGGTGAGAGCATCTGGGTTTCCCAACACCGTCAATCACAGCGGAGATCACACATTGTGCAGTGTTTCATTCCCAAGAGCCCTGTAGCACAGTACATCAGGATTTACACTAATTATAATGCAAACTCCACCAACAAGTAACAGGAAGAGAGAACATTGCTGAGACAAAATATGCCATTTTTTTAAAACTTGCAATTGATGTATTGAGTTGCTGGATATTCAGGCAATATTTCCACCCTATATCTCAATCCACGATTGTGTGTGGGACAATTGGCTGCCACCCTTCGCCCACAAAATATCCAGTCAATTCACATTACAGTATATTTTGTGAAGCGCTAAATCAAATGCATAATTATTATGATGTTTGAAATAGCCTTTGTCCTGCTAAAAAAAATTGTATTGTTTTGTTGTTGCAGAATTAACAATTTTGCACATGCTTTTTTTTCTTTCCAGCGGATTATATAGTGATGCAGTTTGGCAGGGTTGCTGAAGATGTCTTTACCATGGACTATAACTACCCAATGTGTGCACTGCAAGCGTTCGCTATTGCTCTCTCTAGTTTTGATAGTAAACTAGCCTGTGAATAGATGGGACACTGCCAGTCTTTCCAAGGAAGCAACATTTTCATCAAGGACAAACCCATCATTTCTGCTTTGACCTAATGACCTTTGACAGGCCATAACTCATCATCGTGCGATTTCCGTTTATTTTCTCTTGTTGAATTATTTATCTGTGGATATGAGAACACAAGGACACATTGAAAAATACTTGTAATTCTATGGCTTTTTAAAAAAAAAGCATGGCCCGAAAAGTGTTTTTGTTTCATTTGTTTCCCCGACTGACTTTAAACGGGAGTTTGGAAACAAAATTGTCTTTTGAAAAAAAATGAAGAAATTTTTTTTTCTAATAAAAGGTTTTGTGTGAAAATGGCAGCTACAGAACCTGTGGAAATTTGGCCCAGTGATGAAAGCACTCTTTATTTACTACCCTTTGTATCATTGGCGATGTACAGTATAAGCAGATGAGAAAGTACTTTCCCCGCATGTGCACTATATTCTCTCTGTCATTTCCGTACAATATACAGCATTATGATACTTCAGTGACTGACATTTCCGATACTGATTTAATCAGGCTCTTAAAGGGAATGGGGAAATTCATTACTTAAAAAGTGTATGTGTGTGTATGTGCATGAGTGGAGGGGAGTGGGGATGGGAGGTGGGAGTGGGTGGGTGGGATGTTGATAATGAAGAGCTATTTTTAAAGTCAAAGGGTTGGATATAAACACTTTGATTTGCTTTTTTTCTAAGTCTTTTTCTATTGTCACTGAGGGAATGGGGGCAGGGATGGGTCTGTGTGTGTGTGTGGGGGGGGGATTCTAATTGTTCCAACAGATTCATTGCTGTGGGGTAAATGCCATTCCCATTCACGATCTTTACCAAATTTGTTCCCAGTGCTTCTGAGCATCTGATATGATTTTAATGTCCTAAATAACAAAACATTATAAATGTAAAACTAAATGATGAAATTCATTGATTATCGGTAAGCACCCCACAGTGTATGTACTGAAGTTCATTTTCGCCATTCTTCGCAACTCTATTTATATATATTTTTTAAAATGTACTTACGGCAAAAATAAGTTTTTAAAAAGCAGTGTTTCGGTTCAGTCGCAAACCTATGAATCTTGAAGCCATTGAAGGTTTCCATTCCTGTACAATATGGAGCAGTTCTCTATGCACTCAACTCCGATGGTATAGACAAAGTACACTGCCAACTCTGTGAATGGCAGGACATATTGGCATGAACTCAAAGTAGTCTATTTGTTGAACACGGATCCAAGCTTTCTTGAATCCCAAAATGTTTGGGAATTATTTGATGTTAAGTACAATCCTGTTTCTCGATGTTCAGCACTAGAGTTTGTGAACTATGTGTAGTGTTAGAATTTACTGAATGTTTGCACTTTTATTGAGGAGGTAACTGCACACAGTTCTTCGTTGGCTGCTTTCACTCGAGCTTATTATCTCCGAAACAGATTCCCAAACACTGGAATTTTCCAGGGAGCTGTCAGTGGAACGCCGAGCACCAGGTTTATTGGTTGGGAATAAAGCTCTCACATGCATTTTGTAAGGGTCAATGTACATTGAATGATGCTTTTTGAGAACTCCTAATAACATTCAGGAGTTTATTGAAATTGAATTAATGGAACGGAATGAATTTAGTGGCAGCAACAGTAACTGTAACACTTAAACTTCTGTGTCTTAGAAAATAGCTCAGTTTACCCATAGATTCATTGCCAGAGTTTTCAAAAATATACACGAAATCTATTCTTATAAAAGCAGTTTACTTGCATTGAAGTTAATTTCACATCAGTTCATACGTTCTACTGGATACAGTCAGCCTGGTGTTAGGCTCTGGATGCTAAAGGGGAGGGATTAACTACACTCTTAATACATTTGAAATAGTCACTGCAAATGGACTCAGTCTCATTCTCAGAAGAAAGAGAGATGATTAGTTGGTTTAGAATTAACTACTTTACACAGAAATGGTGAATCCGTGGAACAGAATCCAGGGAGGTGGATAGTGTTGACAATGTTACGAGTGTTTAAGATATGTTGGTGGCTTAGGTTTAGGGGGAAAGGTGATTCTGAAGCTCCGAAGCAACGTTTTCAGTATTAGGAAAAGGGACCAGCCAAGACGGACTGTAATTTTTTTTAACATTCTTGTACATTTCTATATTCCTATGTATTCAGAGGGTACAAGTTAGGATCTTGAGGCTGAGGGAATGAGCACATAAAATATGTTGAACCTATTTAAGACAAAACCACGCTCTCCATTCAGTGCATCATCCGGTACCCCAGTGTAACATTTAAACTGCTCTTCAAAGCCATTTATGGCCTCTCAGAGTATGATTGCGAGTTCATTGATGTTGTGTATTTAAGTTTGGTTAGTTTTGTCCTGGTAACATGTGGCCTTTAGGTTATGAATGCTCACTTTCCCCTGGGAGCCTTAAAGCCAGCGGAGGAAACTTTGACCCCTCAGCTAGGATTGTAAACAGGAGACCCAGAATTGACAACAAAGTAAGTGGTTCTACCCCGCCGAGCCCCTCTGCTTGCAGTAACTTCATCTTTCAAAATCCTTCCTACGTAAATAGCTAATTGCAGCTTCTTTGACTCACTGGTTTACCTGTAATGCTCATTCAGTCTTGTTGTATAGAAATAGTGGAAGAGAAAAATCCCAAGATGAGACATTATGGTATCCAAACTCGACCTGTTATCTATCACGTTTGTTTTTTCTTTTGCTTGTAACTGGCCCACCTTCACCATCTGCACAAAATCAAAAACCAAGGCAACAATATACTGGTTTAGATTGTGACTCAGACTGATGGTCTCATTTGCACAGTGAAAAAATATATATATTTGTGGCAGGGGGGAAATTTTAATGAATAATAATTATTTATGGCCTTTCTAAAGAGTTGGAATAGAGAAATCTGATGTTAAATATTTTAGTATGAAACGTGACTACGTTGAGAAGGGGTGTTAACCCCTTCGTGGTCATGCTGCAAATCTCACAAGCTTTGGTTGGTTGGCTTTGTTTAGGAAGGTGTTGGTGTCAATTAAAAAAAACATGAATGTCTGTTTTGCATGTGCAGCTTATGCACAGAACGACATGCGCTGCTACCTGCTAACATGCATGGCATGTTTACTGCTGTATTCACTGTTTATTTTTCATATGTGGAGACCATGTATTTCAACTGTTTTACTTTGTGTTGTAAATATTAAATGATGGTTCTGATTGATGTACACCAATAAATCTAAATGATATTTGAGTGTATGATAACTGTATATATTGAGACAGCTCTACAATATAGTGCAATCCATATAAATGAATGCCCTCACTGGAGGGTAGGACTCCTGCTTTGCCACATGAGAGAGTGTAACACAGTTTAGTTGCACTGCGGGTTATAACACGCAGCCCAAATTCAAAACAGCAACGAAATACAAGAAAATTACATTTATAGAGCACCTTTCACGTCAGGAGGATGTCCCAAGGCGCTGAAAAGTTCGCTGACCAAATACAAAGTCACAACAGTTCACAGAAAATCCTGCAGAGCACTTTGAGAATATCGATGTGAAAGACGTTACTTCAAATGCAGAATTTTGTTTTTAAAAAAATTACAGATTAAAAGTATTGATTATCAATATTCCTTATCTGTTTGTGGAATATGAAGCATGCTAATAACAGTATCATGGGATTTGGCTCGGAAGAAAATGCTAAGCCTGGGGTTTTGGGGGAGCTGGCTTCATGTCAGTAAACATTAATTCAAGAGTGGATTTGTTTTACTGTGCATGTTAACTTTAGCTGCCTTGCTGCCTGGCTTAGTATCTGCCCTCAAACCAATCCTTCTAAAAGTCTTGAAATAAACCAAGAGTTAGGTGTGATTAAAGAAATATTATGTCCAATTGTATCACTCGTCTCTTAAGTTGTGCCTTTTTTAAAGGGATGCCGATTGTCATTACAGTACCTCCATTTGGAAACACAAATCCATGTTCGTGCCTGGCGATTTCACAGCCAAACGCTGGAGCGATTCATTGCAGTGAAGTTAAAAAATATATTTATGCTAAATGTTTCACAATTGTTCAAACTTTCAAAAAGAATGATACTGCTTAATACGGAGAGATGGTTTCATTTCCAGTCAGAGGAGATACCCACGATACAAGAGTTTCTCTGCACAGTGAGTTGCTGTCTCGATTGTCACATGCAGAAAAAATGCATAGCTGATGGGAGGGAGCTAATGTTTGCATTACTGTATCCCGGCTGCAGTGACAGGTAATCATTGCAAGAACCTCGAAGATGATCAATCCTCTTAACTACTGCTCGGGTGAGTGCAGGAAAGAACATTCAGCTGATGGGAGAGTGAGTGACGATTAATAAACTCCCCTTTTTGGGGGGTCAACCAAATGTCTATACATGCGGAAACCCATTATCATGCTTAAGAGTATCCTTATTAGCTGACCACATAACTCGCCATTGATATTGCCTTCCCGCTTTGTTCCACACATCCATGCCATGACCTCCTGTGCCTTCCCTCACATTCCAACTTTGCCCGACTCCACCACTATCTCACGTGCATGCCTTCATCACGTCTAGGTTTGACTATGCTAATGCTCTGTTTGTCAGCACCTCCAGTTCCTCCCTCCATAGACTGCACATCATCCAGAACTCTGCAGCCTGTGTCTTCTCCCGCACCAAGCTCCGTGACTCTATCTCCACCCTACTCGTCCAACTCCACTGGCTTCCTATCACTCAGAGGATTCAAGATCCTGGTCCTCACTGTTAAAGCCACCCACCTCAGCGACCTACAAACCCCCTTTTAAACTGTATGCTCCCTCAGCAGGCTCTGACCTGTTCAAAATCCTCTGCCCCACCATCGGTGGGCGAACCTTCAGCCACTCTATCCCTAACCTTTGGAATTCCATCCCACAATCCCTCCACCTCATCCCCTCCCTAGACTCCTTCAAGTCCTGCCTCAAGATCCTCCTCTTCAACTGTGCCATCAGTCACGCCGCCCTTCCCTCCACCCTCCCTGATCCCGAACCCAGCTCAGGTCTGAAACACTGACAGTCCATCCTCCTGATGTGAAAGGCGCTATACAAATGTAATTTTGTGGTTGTTGTTGTCCAGCTAAGACCACCTTACCAATTCGGGCTTTAGCTTACAGGGGTAACAAGAGCAAAGTGGGATGACTCCCTGCCTCCAATGACTGGTCTGTCCTTCCAGGTCCTGGTCTGTCCTTCCAGGTCCTGCTGATGAGTCAGGCTGTCTGTGCTATAATCAGCAGTGCCCCAGAATACTGCGGACCTGCCTGGTTCAGGAACCCAACTGGAGACTACCATAGAGGGCTGGCTCGATTGAGACATCCTACAGCTAGGCATAACTCTCCTCTGTAGCACGAGGAGGGGGAGGAATAAACCCCCGAATGGCTTTGTTCAAATCTTAAATTAATCTAAAAATATCTCATCAGATTGAATGAAGAATGATCGACCACATATTTGAAGTTACAGGGTGTTTTCCCAAGGCGGTTGCCCCAAGAGCAAAGGGAAATGCATTCACGAGCACACTGCAACTAACAATTAAATTGCTCCAAACTAAGAGGCTCCTGTTCCAGGATTTACTTACAACTTGAGTATGTGCTTTTTCCCTGGTGGCTGTTTTCACTGTGATTAGATGTGGACCAGGTGTCCTCTTCTCGTTGCAATTAACCTTCCCACTGAAAGGCTGAACCAGATAGCATGGAAGCCAAGGCAGAATTCATTTGCACATTGTGTGATGCTGGGAATTCAGGAGTCATTCTGAATCCATTAAAACAGTCTACCCTGACAGACTAACCTAATTACTGCACAACCTATGTAGAATTGACAGTTATTCAAGTAACAAAGAGTTGTGAGGGGCATAACCTTTTGCACAAAGTGAAAGCAACACATGAGAGCTGGTAAGTCAGTAATGTATTGCTTTACTTTAGGAACAACTGAATTTGCCTCCAGTCTGAATATTTGCATCACTGATCGATGGCTACTGATGACTAGCAAGTGTTTACCGATGTACAGGTTTTTCTCCAGCAGAAGGTTGAGCTGAGGCCAATCAGTGAAAGGTACTGAGCATAATTTCACCTCATCAGCCTTTGTTGGTTGGGTTGACACTGTTTTGCCCTGAGAGGATAGGTTTCCTACTTTTGGGATCAATAGCAAAATTTCCCAAAGCACACACTCGTGTATCTGATTGTTCTGCACAAGGAGATATTTGTACTCGCGTTGAGTTTGCACAGGATGGATGGAGTATTGTATACTGCCATATGAAGGATGAATATCAGTAAGGGTGGGAAATACTAATGAGTTATGGCCTCAAATTGCATTTTGAAAGGTGAGATTCTGAACGCTACCTAAGATAATGATATGTTGATATCATTCACCTTAAATCCAGTCAAATCACTTAAAAGTGAAAGCATTTGGTCTACCCGCCTTAACAAATGCTTAACCCGTAAATTAAATGTATTGGGAACCTTTCAATAATTTGACTGCAAAAACGTTCCTGTTTTAAATGAAGAGCAAGTTGTACATTCTAATGACATGTGGAAAGCTAATCTCTCATATTTGGAAAGACATATGAAACAAATCTGTTCTGATTGAATGGTTTGGAAATAAATGATTGGATGGATTAATTGTCCTCTGAATACCCTAGGTAGAGCTTGGAAAGATTGACTCTTGCTTGTTTTCAGTGCTGAAATCATATTATGTGTTTGCAATGGAGCATTTTATGGGCAGATTAACGAGTTTGTGTTCATTGTCGCCTTATAATTGGAAACTCTTGTCAGTGCGCTTTGCTGAACTTCATCACCCACAACATGGGCATTTAGTTGCTACAGATAATGAAATGTGCAACTAGATCTGAAAACGCTGAGTTTTGCAAATGTAATAGAAAATCAAGGGACATGATTTCTCCATGAGGCAATGTTTATTATCTCTGGCAATCTTTATATCAATGCAATGAAGGATTGCAAAGATGCTTTTTAAATCAAGTGCCAGAACAATAAACAGTGTTTAAGACTTCCGAGAGAGAATAAGCAATGGGGTTTGAATTTGGAATGTTAGAAACAGAATATTACAGCACAGAAGGAAGCTGTTTGACACATCGTGTCTGTACTAGCCCTTTAAAAATTAAGTTTGATCCCTTTATACCTTGGGGACTTCATGTGATGATCTAAAATGTCCAATACAATAGAAAATTACATTTGTATAGCACTTTTCAATGATTCGAGGATGCCAGACCCGGTTTAAGCACTCGTCTTTGCATGGTAACTTCCCAAAAGAAAATAATTTATTGGATAAGCCTGTACCTTAAGAGAAAGCTATTGAGTTCAAATATTTAGCTTCTCAGTGCAATGTGAGGCAATAGAGTGAAATGGGCCCAAAAGGAATGCACTTCGTAGATGAAAGAATGCAAAAAGCAAACATTCTTTGCCATTCTTTATTCAAAAATAAATACACATAGGATTAAATAACAGTCAGAGATGGTGACTAACAAACAGACCAGTGACTTCCATTGGATTGGGTGCTGTGTAATGTGCAGCAAAAGGCAGTCAAGCTGAGCTCGTAACATGGTGTCCCCTCAAAAGGGGATGGTGGGATTATTTTTTCTCTAATTTGTATTTCAAGGGGTGAAGCACAAAGCCAGAACGCCATGATCAAGGTGAAGAGAAGTCTCCAGTGGGAATTCAGTGATGGTGCTTTAGTTGGAAAGTGACGTCCAGTTAAAAGGAGCACTCTCAGAAGATCCAACAATGGCCTGCGCTTAACTTAGCTCTTATTAACCACCTCCTGCTGTTACCATATGGGAGGATTGGGAGCTGAAGGGAAATAGCTCTGCCGTGACCTGACACTAGTCACTGAAGACTCCTCAAAAGACATTGGTGTTTACAATGCAAAATTATGATGCCTTCTCCTATGATAATGCAAGATACTGTTGCACCAGTTTGAATTGCTTTCATTTCATGCATGAAAGGGAATGGGAAGTGAGGGTAGGTATGGTGGTGTACAGGGATAGCATTGGGATTGTAGAGCAAGGAAAGTTACAGGTAAATAATGGAGATGTAGAAATGGATACATTTTCTTTTTTAAAAAATTTGATTTACCATTGAAGCAAATGCATCTGTCATGTCTGTGTTAAGGGGTGTTTTGGATAGTGGTGGAAGGAACAAGCAGGCAAAAATAGCCTTTTCTTATATCATGTCTATGTTCACTGTATAGTTCAGATCTGCATACAGACATCAGTAGCTGCATAATGAACTGTAGCCAGTTGTTACTGAGTTTCTGAGACCTTGGGTGAAAAACAAAATGAGCTGCATTGAGCTTGCTCTACAATACTGCCTAAACAGAAGCATATGCTAGTTAGCCGTTTATAGGAGGCATGAATAATATCCTTGACAAACATCGCACTGTATGCCCAAGTTTTACTTAGATGAGCAGCTTGTGACATCTTCTTGACAATCAGGCTTCCCAACGATGCCATGCAATAGATGGCTAAACAGATCCTGACAGAGCAAAAGTAGTGAAAAAACCTCTTCTGTTCCCCTCTGTCCAAACCTATTTTGCTATGGAAACTAGCTGGGTTTGCCTTGATACAAATTGAAGCAGGTAAGACGCTGGTGGAATGATTCATGCTGTGGCTGCCACGCTGTGGAAAGATGACCATGGCCTACATGCAGCTGAAGTTCATGATTACAATGATGGATCTCTGCTGGTAAAAAGTGAAGGAATCTGCAGTCTCATATGTATTATCGGCAAAGAACGTATGTGGGGCAGTCTGCCCTAGAAAAAGGTTAGCTCTTGCTGTCATTTTTGAAAATGAAACCACTGAGAGACTTCCTAGTCATTCTTTCAATCGCTTCAATTTGAGTGGTAACTAGCCAATGTGGTCAACTCATTATTCAGGACACTTCTGCCACTCTACTCGTTGCTATTATATCTTCTGTGTACCACGACTTGCTAAGATACTGTGGATAACTCACTTCCCAGCCAATGAACATTAAAATCTTGGACTCACCACCTGTCTGCATTCACTTATTAGCTGCAGGTAGCATGCATTAACTGAGCAAACACAGACCATTTATACAATGTGTATCCGTGAGTATCCATGAATACTGTCAGCATTCATCCAGAAACCACTTAATTACTGCTAGGGGTTATTACTGTACCTGTAAATGTGTAGGATAAAACTCTGGGCTCTTAAGGGTAGGTGAACCCACCCAGCTTCATGATTAATTGTATTAATTTGTAAAAATGACAAATTGCTTATTTCTGGTTTAGCTTTGTGACATGGCCTGAACCACTTTAATAACTGTGTGATTCATCACAATAATGTCTTCTCAACATAGGGGAAATTGTACATACGTTTGTAAATAGAACCTGTTAGTTTTTAAACTGTTTGGATAAATATTTGCATATAATTATGTACATTGTGTTCCTTTCAATTGGAATTATTCCAAACTTTGAAGGGGAACTAATGGGAGGGTCGGCAGCTCCAAGAACAAAAGGTACATATGGAGTGGGATGTATTGTTAAAAGTAAATGAAGTGAAATATTGTCCCTTAGTGTATTGGTTAGAGCACTCGTCTTGCAAGCAAATGCAAGGATTATTACTTAAAAGGATACTGTCTAGTGGTGGACCTTCTGTTCAGTTACTCCATCACCTTCTTGTTGCGTTTTCGGAGCCTATCTGTACCTTTCACAATATTTTGCTGCTTGCCACAAAAGAGATCCGCACTGGATGCTTCCTGGGCTTTATCGCTGCAGTCCCCGAGACTGAGACCAGTGTTCTCCATTTGATCCACATCCTCACTGACTTGGTTGAAGTCTTGATAGTCTCCATTTTGGGATTCTTCAACTAGACAATTGTTCTCATCACACTGAATCACATCTCTCTGCTCTCCGAGCCTCAGTGCATCTCCTTCCTTCTGCCCCATCGCTTGATCTTCCCTCTCTTTAGTTTGCTTTGTCACTGTTTCATTGGAAAAGCCTTCAGTAGTTTCTGCTTCCACTTGCTCTTCCAAATTCTCTGCAGAGTACTGGTCAGGCTCTGAGGAATTCTGCTGGCATCTGCATTTGGACATGCCATAAGTGTGGTCCATTTCCTCAGGATATTCTTAGAAAAAGGAAGGGAAAGGTATAACTAGTTTGCGGTTTTTTTAGGACAAAAAATCTGCTCGACAGACTATTTGCATCAGATCAGCAAAACTACTTTTGAACCCTTGACCATGCAATAGAGATGGATGTAGTACCGGAAGTGAACTGGGAAGTTGCGGGTCTATTGAGGGAAATATCTGGGCTGATATTCCAGTGTAGGTACTGGGGAAGACTTCCTTATCTGCCTGTGCAGATAGACATAAAAGATGTCCATGACGTTATTTAAGGAGAGCAGGGAATTTCTTCGGTGTGTTGACTAGCAATCCAGCTTAATTGGTCATTCATCTCAAGGCTGTTTGTGGGACATTGCTAGCCCAAAAAGATATTCAGATTTGCTGACAATAAACAATTCACTGACCGTAATTACAAACTGGGTCAGATAATGACATCTGGTGGTGAGGTATTGACATTACATCAACTAGGTGCAGGAAATTGGGCAAGTTGGAGATTGCTGTTCCCATTGTATTTTGCTTGAAGTTGTTACTTAACATTGTTCCAACAGCACTCCAGGCAAAATTGCCAATGGCGTTTAGTATTATTTACTGTGTTAGTTATAATACCGATGCAATTAAAATCAGCTTTCTTTTCTCTCCCCCACACTCAAAAAAGTTAATAAAAATAACCTTTGTATACTATCAATACTTTAAATTTATCTTTACCTTCCCAGTCCTCCATATACGGGTCTTCCTCTGCCTCCGTTTCAGGACAAAAGCCGTCGATCAGCTTCCCTTCTTTCATGACCCTTGTGATTTCCTTTAGCTGTTGTAGAAGCTTCTGTTCCTGCTCTGTGGTAACATTAGTCATCCTGCAAGACAAACCCCCAAACAAGGCGGAATTCCATCAACCAGCAACAGTCAGCAGCACTTACTATGAGATGGACATATTGTGATTGTTATTTTGAACAAATATTAGTCTATAGGTGCAGCTTATTGCAGCGCCTTTCATGTTCTTCGTGTCATTCACTCATGATATCTTCATTTCAACTACCCGGAGGTTTACTGCATTATGAGGCAGGCAGCTGCTGTGCCAGCTGAGACTCTACCCAATGTGATGCTATATAAATACAAGTTATATTAACATGGTAGAATTCAATTCTTTTGTGCGTTTGTGTGTGTGTGTGTGTGTGTGAGCGCATGGGGTGTATATTATTACTAATCATTTTTATTGTACTGTATATCATTTTAAAAATGTATTCACTGTGAAAAGGAAGTGAGAATGATACCTGTGAAGAATTCAAGAATAAATCCAATGGGCCGGTGCTCTTTCAGTTTGCTTCAATAGCCAGTATATCACTATTTTATCATTTTTATTTTAAGAACGTACAGAAATGCCCCACGAGGTACTAAGACTGTAAACGAGATGGACATTCTATCTGCTGGTTGAACAAGGCAAGTTATTGTACACGGATCCAGATCAGTATTGTGGCACCAGGCAGTGAGTGCTTGTACTCACTGCTCAATGCTTGTACCTTTTTCAGGAATAAATGAAAGGTCGGTCTGTGGGGAAACAAATGTTGTTCTGAAAATATCAGAAGCAAAAATGCTTTCTTTGTCAGAGTCACACGGAGAGCAAGCAAAACAAGGAACTTGCCCAAGGCCATAAGGTAGAGGGATGAGGGGAATGGTTGATGCCAGCTGTTCACACTAAAAACCCTACAGAGCAATCTGTGCTAATTATTGTGCATTGACATTAAAATTGGTAGGACTTTTACAGAAGACCAAATGAGAGAAAACCATTAATAGGGTAAAATCCTACCATAACGTGTATAAAGGTGGCTCTCCTCATGCACAATGTCTGTCTGCACCTCTGATACTAACAATGCTGTGTAGCTCTGGAGCCAGTAGTACAGATTTGTTAGTGGTGATGATAATAATAATAATAATGCTTGCATTTGATATAGCGCTTTTCACATAACCTAGGCGTCTCAAAGCGCTTCACAGAGTATACTGTAAAGTGAATTGACTATATACAGTATATATATGGGTGATATGTAACAAGCTAATTGTGCGCTGTCGTGCTAGTGTTAGTAACCTGACCAGGTTCAGATCATGGCTCTGCTTAGGTTCAAATGAGATTGATGCTGAAGCGCTTTGAGACCTATCGAAGATGTGATAAGGTGCTTTATAAACACAAGGAATATTATTATTGTATTAGAAGGAAAAATAGAGCACTTTTTCTCTGTGTGGGACAGAACTTGTTAAGTGGGGGCCGAAAGTTGAGTGAGATCTAGGAATTTGGGTTGATTTGTAGATCACTATGTCTGAACAGTATATCGCAAGAATAGAACAAAGCAAACACAATGCTGGACAACAATGCCAAATCAGTTAAGGTGTCAATTTTCCAATTTTGATCAGGGCTGAAGAAAGACCTGCACGAGTAAGCTCTGTCAATGCCCTAGAAGCAGAATAGAGCGTGACAATCAAACTAATTGCCCCCCCACCACCCCCCAATTTTATGAGGACTCACCAGATAACCCAGGGCATCAGTTTCAGGGACATCTCAATAGAACAACAACAAGAAAATCACATTTGTAGAGCCTCTTTCACGTCGATAGGACATCCCAAGGCACTGAACATTCAGGGGTCAGGACCCGAGAATGAGCGAAGGGCAGGGTTGGAATGAGGAAGGGCAGAGAGGTAGGATGGCACCTGAAGGCACGGTCAAAGAGGATGGATGAAGAATAGAAGACCTTTATAGAGGCATATAACCAGGACAAAAAATGTACATGTTCAAGTTTGTGAATGATGGGTTTAGAATAGTCATCAGAAAGGATTATATGAAGCACTGGAAGGGTAGATGAAGCTAGGGCACTGAGTAGGTTCAAGAAACTGCATGATGGTTGAGAGATGGCATTCTGTAAGGATGAAATTAAAAGGACCTTTTTCATACAGCTTTTTTTTGTGTTGGGTGCTACGGCTGACTTCAAAGATGTATCTCCTAGTACATGATTGGCACTTGGCAAATTTGCAATGATTTCACTTCCACTTGGGTCAGTTTACAATATCCTCTATCTAAATGAACCCATTAACTGAGGTGACAGCCTTGAATACTAGAGATTGTGCCAATTGGAGCTCTAATTCTAAAGCTAAGAATATCACTCAAGCCCCCACAAAATACCTGCACTCTTGCTACTTTACAAAATTTCCTGCGAAGCGCTTTGAGGCATCTCAACGATGTGATAAGGTGCTATATAGAATGGAAGGATTATTATAACTAAAATGTCTTATTTCTCCCACCATCTACAATTCTCCATGACCAATATGGACCTTGGTTGTATCTTGCCAGTGTATTGCTGGGGCAGAATGTTCTCTGGATAAACCCCTAGCTTCAGGTATGACCTCAATCATTCTCCTGACTTTAATATAATAATAATCCTTGCATTTAACATAGAGCTTTTCATGTCTTTTAGGCGTCTCAAAGCGCTTCACAGAATATACTGTAAAGCGAATTGACTTTATATTTTGTGGATGAAACTAAAGTGCGGAAAATATTTTTTAAAAGAAAAAAAATCACTGTTAATCAGCGACCTTCCTTGCGGCTATTGTGTTAGGACTTCGATATCTGATTTAATGGTGCCTTAACTGCAATCCTCTGATAAAGTAATGCAATAGGAGACCACTAGAGGACCTTACATGCAGTACTGTAGACAGAGAATTGGTTCAAATCCTCTGTATCCCCAAACCATTATGCACCACCGGAGGGCACTGTTAATAGGACTCGCATTTTCAGGTTTTATTTTATGGCTTTTTTTTTAGCAAGTTTCACATATTCCAGGTAATTCATAAATTACTTCCTGCCCCGAGTTTAAATGTGCCAGTACTATTATTGCTTCACCTCCTGGCAAGCAAAGGGATATAATAAATATTATACAATGCATAATTCATATCTTCACTCACAAAGCGAATGCCAAATTCGATCACAATTGTACAGGGTGATGACCAAAAAAGCCGTGATAACTACCCTGTTATCTAAAAAGATCATAATTTATTTCAGATGTATTAGACACTGTAACTGTATCACAATGTTTTGGTCACCCTGTAGATTAGTTCTTTGCTTGATAAGATAATGATCATGCCCCCCATCACACATGCTCCATTTAAGTTCTAATGATACCGCACGCTGAACACTATCTGACAATGTTTTAGTACAGTTTCAATCAGAAGACATACGGAGCCTTGAAACTTGACCATCCCGTGCACGAATTAATATTCTTGCGTTAATGTGGATTGTAAATTTCAAGTACAACCATCTCAGGATAATAATAATAATCCTTGCATTTGATATGGCGCTTTTCACATCTCCTTGATGTCTCAAAGCGCTTAACAGAATATACTGTAACGTGAATTGACTATATTTGTGGGAGAAACGCAGCCAATTGCAAAGCCAGTGTCCCATAGTCGTGGATTGAAGCAACTAATTTGATGTCTAACTCCCACAAAATGTTGACTAAGCAAAACCCCAGTCAGCAAGTTTTCAGCCTTTTTTGGCTTGGGATTCTGAAATGACCAACAGGAATATCCAATATTTGCAAACCAGGAGTTCCAATAAGAAAGTAAACCTCCTGTTTTGATCAGGTGTTTCTACCTGCATGTATGAGTACCGGTAATAAACATTCTTCAAACCCATTTAGAAATATTATCCTCTTGTTACAACCTCTTGTAGTTTTCAAAGTGAGACTCAAATCATTTTCGCACGCAAAATACAGTCAACTCACTTTACAGCATACTCTGAAGTATTTTGAGATGTCCCAATATTTTGAGATGTCTCAATGACGTGATAAGGTGATAAGGTGTTATATCAAATGCAAGAATTATTATATAGATTCAGAAATCTTATCCATCCACCTCTCTTAGTTTCCATAGCAAGGTACAAATCATTTTAAGTCATGGCTTCGCAGTCAAGTGTTAAGGGAGTGAACCCTGATACATACTTCAGGATGCCTTTTAATCCCATAGCAATTACTGTCTTTTAGCAATAGCGCCAACGTTTTTACTGATGAACGAGCTGCAGAATAACTACAGCACTAGGATCTTAGATTACTCTGCTCCGCAGAGCACATGTTTTGATGTGGGCTATTCAGCACCAGTTGGTAAATTTTATGAATTTGTCCCTGTGTGCGCATGTGCTGTAAATCATTCTAGTGCATTTGTTTTAAGACTACTACTTAATTTTACATGTTTAATAATGTAAAAATCGATGAGTTATAAGCATGTGGCGACAAATTCCCCACATTTAGCAAACAGAGCAGATTAGCACTTAAATCCCACAGCGGTAAGCATGCTACAAGGAGCACACACAGGGCAGAAGAACACCATATTTTAAAAATGATTTGCTATGCCAGTAAATGACCATTTTAAGCAGAATGATGGATTCTTACTCGTCTGACCCGCTTCCCATTTTGGATACGATTTTCTCCACGGCCATTTCAGTTTCTTTCAGCCTTTCTTGAAGTTGAGCCAGCTCGTAATCGGCTGCAAAACACATTGTACGGAGATGTCACATCCAGCAGATCTGGTTAAATGTTACACTTAGAGCTTTGCCTCTGCTTGTAATGCTAAGGCACCACTTACTTAAAAGACTGAAACCCCCAGATACACAGCGAATGGGATTCTTCGGAGTAAAACTGCGGTATTCTTAAACTCATTCTAGCAAAGGATGAAATATGTTTAGGAATATTACAATTTGACTCTTCCCTCCCCCCATCCCTATTCTGTTTGTTTTAACTCGTACAGATCTAGGATCGGAAGTACTGTAATAAGAAATGCGCTCCTGGGCTCTAATGCATTGTTTATCTCAGCAGTTAACAGTCCACCACCATTTGGCTTGGGCAGAAGTTGGCTGCACTGAATTTAAGTGGGATGCAAAAAAAAAAATAGTCTAACAGACATGAGAAATGAAAATAGAAATATTTAATGTGGCTCTCCCTGTAGGGAAGATGGAAAGTAACCTGATACATACTAATTTTCTGCTTCTTGTTCCCAGGCCTTGTAGTCGCACATTTCCTCTTCACTTGAGTACTTGAACCTTTGGCCGATATCTGGAAGACAAAATGTATACGGTACATTATAATATAAACTCAGCCTGTATCAAAGGAAAAAATTTAATTCTTCATTAGGATAAAGAGAAACCTTTCTCTCGTCAGTATGATATTAATAATTACTATTATTATCATGGTTCAGCAGAACCTTTGACACTGTTAATGAGAACCACTCAACATGTGCCTTTATTATTTTGGGGGGTACTGGGTGGTGGTGGAAGAGTTCTCTCTCTTGATAATTTATATTCTCTCCTCTTTACCCTAAAGAGCTACAAAGGGTTTTGTCAAAAGGAATTAAATTTCCAAGTTCCTGGAAATGACAAAGATTCAGGTGTATTGAACAGTGAAACAGATGTGGTTGAAGTTGAATCTTTGGAGATGAATGGGCCCCTGGATGGCCCACTGGTCTACTGCATGAAACGGTTAGTATTAGTCCAATATTCAATACACACAACAAAATGCATCTGAACGTTGCTCTTAGATACTTACCACACATTTGGTGTGTGTATATATAACTTAGTCTACATGTTAATTATAAAAGTAGTTTAAACTATTCTCACCACTTAGAAGCAGGTGATGTAATACATTTGAGCAATCATTAAACAACCTCTGGGCTCTTCTGTCTTGAGGGAAGACAACTCGGAAGGATACCTCATCGAAGTTTATAACATTTTAAAAGAGATTAGGGAAAAAGTAAACCAATTTCAATACTTTATGATGCATCAAGTCAGTAAAACAAGGGGACACGGGTTTAGAAGTGCAAAGGGCAATTTCACAATGGATACTCGGAAGCCTTTCTTTACGCAGAGGGTAATCGATGGCTGGAACAGGTTGTCAGGAAAGGTGGTAAAGACCAGAACACTGCACTAATTTAATAAATCATGCAATGATGGAGGGGTTGAAAGGGTAGGTGTTCTGGTGGAATGAGATCAGATGGGCTGAAAGACCTTCTTTATCTTGACTGATCTTGTGATTTGAAAAGTCATAAAATGGTAAGAGAGATTCTGTGGGTGTGAGACATCACTGAACTAGTGTTATTATAATACCAGTTTGATTTTTGGGAGTACAAAACAACATAAACTCCATAATATGTGCTAATATAATCTACATATTGTACTTTCATCATTATATAGTTTACTGTAAAGGCTTTATACAGTATAGCATTAGAACGTGCATGCTGGTTACACTTGGTAATAAAAGTGAGTTCCTTGTCATGGTATGACCTACTTTTAGTTGTACTGTATTGCACTATACAAGTCACCATGGAATATAACATTAATGATAACCTTTCCTGAGGTAAGAGACTAATTGAATACTGTTGGAAAATTCAGAAAATCATTATTGGAAATGTTTCAAACAGTGTTCCAAATTAATATTTAACCTTGGAGTTGATGCTTTAGGATACTTACCCCCAAAAAGAATTCAGTACAGCATATTTAATTATCAAACTTACAGAACATGTAGATGTCATTCGTTTATTGCTACTGTTAAAAACATGAAACTGACCGACAGCCAATAATTACTTCTGGTTTGCAGGAACGCATGGCCTGAAGTACAGTGTGTTTCAAGACTGCATTAGTTTAACATTGCAGAGAAGCTTGGCAGAGTTAAGTCACAAGCTAATAATAGCCACAAAAGCCACACAGATGCATATTTGAATGTTCAAGGTGTTAAATCAAAGACTGACCAAATAGATTGGGCATATTATTACACTGAACGCACTTTATTTGCATCAATCTTCCCTTACTGGTCTTGGATCTTATTTCCACCTTTGCTCAAAGATATCTGATGCACAAAATGCAATCATCACATTCCTTCACTCAGATAGATGGCACATAGCGTTCCCATGCCTGGTGTGGGTTATTCTATTTCCCAGATAATAATAGAAAATAAACTTCAATTATACAGTTCTGGCATCTGTCAGATCTCCAGATTAACTATAGTATTGAAATGTCCAATCCATGTTTGCATTCATTGGATAGTTTACGGAACTGTCAACTGAAAGCAATGATGTGAGCATTCAAACCTTGGGTAGAAACTGCTTATTACGATTGCTGATTTGCAATTGAATCATTGACATCCGATCCATTTATTTTAGTTTAGTGCAACAGGATGCATATTGCTTCGCTATATTGCAGACATGCCTTTTTGGACTAGTTCGCTTGAAATCTTCTTACAATCATAGGTTGAATTGTTACCATGTGAAACAATGTGAAGACTTTAATAGCCATTCTGTATCTGGCAAGATCGATCAATCCATCAATCAATCAATCAATCAATACTTACATTTATATAGCGCCTTTCACATTGAGAGAACATCCCAAGGCGCTGTTGCAGTCAAGTAGGGACAAGACCGGGGGGAGGGGTTGGGGCAGGATGAAAGAAAGTAATTGACTGTATATTTGTGGGTGAAACACAGCAGCCAAATTGCGCACAGCAATATCCCACAAACAGCCATGGAAGTGGGGTTAGGGGAGAAAGGGGGAAAGAGGGTAAGGGGAGGGGTCGGGGGAAGGAAAGCAGGAAAATCGACTGCATATTTGTGGGCAAAACGTGGCAGCCAAATTGCGCACAACAGTGTCCCACAAACAGATGAGATCAAATGGGTCAGAAAGTGTTCTTCCAGGTCAATCTTGACTTTTTTTAAAAAAAAGTATTTGTTATTAAAAGGCTTATAATCTCATATTCCCAACATTAGAAAGATTGCAGGGGGATAAACAGATGAGATAAACATATCTTGAAGCCATAATGGATGGCTTGGTAAATGTTAGGATCATATTGTATAATTAAGAGTGTTAAGGATATGAACTTTTAGTATGATTGACTAGGGAGGAAACATTTTCTACCTGGACACCAGCTATAGGTGTAGCCCCCAAAGCTTTTTAATGTGGACATTTATGATTTTTCTCTGTATTTTCCCTTTCTAGACAATGGTTCAAGATGACAGGGGGTCCCGTGAGACTAGTTAGTACATGCGTTAACGCGTGTTGCGACATGAAAGAGATGAGAAATCTGCTCATAATTAAATCGTTAAGTTCTTTTATTTCCAAGGGAATTGGTACCCTTACTATCACTCACCGGGGCAAGGAGAGTGCCTGGAATAACTTCAATCCTATATAAATTTGGAACTGGGAGCTGATACAGAAATAGTGGAAGATGGCTATCATTCTAGAAAGCTGCTCCAACCCACCCAGAGATAACCTAGACAACCATCCATCTAGTGCCTTTTGCACCAAACACATCATCAATCAGATTGATACTGGATTGGACCACAGTACAATAAGACGTCATTGATAAATTGAAGGCTTTGTAACCTCTGTAAATGCCCTTACCAAGGTTGTGACCTTACTTGACCGGCCATCCATGTTTTTGGAAGCAGTGAGACAATGCACCAACTCAGATCATCCGTTTATAAACGGCAGGTTTCATGAACGCCTGTCCTCTAAAACCGCACTCTCCAAAGGATTTCTACAGGGTTGTATCAAAGAATGATTCTTTGGAAGACTGTGAACCAATGAAAAGATAATGAAGAATGCAAAGATTCTGCCCAGTGCATCAGACTCGCAAAGAATCTGAGGATAAGACTGCAAAAGAATGAACAAATCTTAAGTGAGAAAGTGATACCTCAGTGCCTTTGAGATTTGATAGTTCCCAGCTAAATCAATGTCAAAGCTCAGCACTGAGGGAAATAGTGGCAGATCTCATTTAAAAATTTACAAGAAATGTTAATTTCTTTAGAAAGAGTACAGCACTTGCTTATAAGAGATGCTTGCATCTTCAACTTTTCAATTCGATTTTAAACTTCAATTTTTGAAAGCTCATAATTTCTTCTATTTCTGGTGCAGTAACCAGGGGTGAGTTCTAATGAACATTTTGTAATGTGGACGTATCCAGGCTGGAATTAATAAATCAATTAAAATCGCTATTCTGTCTGGTAGTCTGAAACTAATGTTCCAGTTAAAATGAGCACCAGAACCACAATAATAATCCTTGTTTTTAATATATCGCTTTTCAATTCAGAATCCTGGCCCTCACCTTTAAAGCCCTCCATGGCATTGCCCCACCCTACCTCTGTGACCTCCTAACCCTCCACCAACCTGTCCGCTCCCTCCGCTCAGTGGGCTCTGGCCTGCTCCATGTCCCCCCGCCCACCTACTCCACCATTGGCGGGCAAGTCTTCAGCCACTCTGCCCCCAACATCTGGAATTCCATCCCACAATCCCTCGGCCATGCCCCCTCCCTAGCCTCCTTCAAGTCCTGCCTCAAGACCCTCCTCTTCAAAAGTCCCATTGAATGTGCCAACCACTGAGCTACAGGACTCCAAAACCTTTGAAGAAGTGGTTCTCAAATCCAGTTCTCCAATGCATGGCCCAGACACTGCAAAGTCCTTCCTAACTGAGGGAGGATTCCTTGCTGGATCTTAATTCACTGTTGGCTATGTGTTGTCTTTATAAAAATAAAGAAACTATTGTCAAGTTACTCCCAGATGTACTGTGGGTTAGATCACATACGTAAATAACCTGTACAATAATTAACTTACCTCTGCAAAATATTTGTTCATTTCTCTAAATGTACAAGTTTCCTTATTGTATTTTATATAATAATTATTGCATTTGATGTAGCACCTTATCACGTCATCAATTCATCTCAAAGCTCTCTCCTCTTTTTGAATAGTACTGTAGTTTTTCAACATTCGCCTGAAAAGGCAGACGAGACATCGTTTGAACGTCTTATCCGAAGGAAGGCACTTCCGACAATGCAACATACCTCTGGCAGTGAATTGGATTGTTAGTTTAGATGTTGTGCTTCCAAGTTCCAATGTGGGGCTTGAACCTGCAACCTCCTGGCTTGAAGGTGAAAATGCTGCATACCATTGAGCCAGACACATTCCCTTACAATGAGCCAGACACATGCTTTCCCTTACAATGAACTCCCTGCCAGTGAATCCGATCTCATTGCCTCATTTTCAGCAATTCACAATTTGGAATAATTTACTGCAGCATACTGATGGCTTTGCAAAATGCATAATACATTGTAATATATTTTTCATTACAAAGAACCAACAAAGAAATTGCTACTTTAAGTGATTGGCGCATGATCGACCTTCCATTCCCCACCACCCCCCACCCCACCATCCTTCATTTACCAGTTCAAATCAAAGCTGTTGGAGGAATGAAAGGTGACTGGTTGGGCCTGTTTGAGTTAAAACAGTTCTGTGAGGACCTGACCTAAGCCTCACTGTTGTACCTTATGAATCACTTCTATGGTTGTGTAAAAGGTACACTACCTTTTACACAACCATAGAAAATCTCAGTACAAGTATTAGATATGATAAGGCATTATATCAAATACAAGGATTATTATTATGATAGTGTGAATGTAATGAATCAAAATTTACAACGCAGAAGGCCATGTGTCCAACATGTTTAGCTAGCTAGACTAGCTCTTCCGCGAGAGCTATTTACTCTAATCCCATTCCCCTGCTCTCTTCCCTGTTGGAAGAGATGCAGCCAAATACAATTTTGTGTTTTAAAAGTATTTTTTAAAGAAATTCCCCTTTTAGGCAAACATCATGTTTTTGCCCCCTTGATAACTTTTTTTTCTATCATCAATGAATGCACTTAAAATACTAGTTATAAAAATATTTTGCTGTTCTCCACTCTCTTTTGGCTGTAAGGATAGACAGAAAATGTACTTACAGATGATGCCTATAAAGTAAAATATGCGCATTTATTAGTGTCATATTGATGTCTTAAATGCCTCCCAATAATTACTGTTAATTGTAATGGTGGTAGATCGAGAGAAGCCCTTGAAGGTATTGCAATATCAGAAACTTGCAGCTGGGCAAATCGAAAGGCTGAACTTACTTCCTGACGGTTTGTGTTTTGAACGTGGGCGATTGACTTGCTGCCTTTGAATGACATCAAAACCAAAATCCCAACTGAAACACATACAGTATTGTAATTTCCACAGTACCTTAAAGAGGATATATAGGATGTACACAAATATTCCGAATCCGTAAATAGGGATGATCTGGCCCATAATGTTTTTATTGCCTCCTCCAACAGCTTTGGCTTTGACCACAGCTTCTGCATTGTTGAACTGGGAAGGGGCTGACCTGCTGGATTTGATGTCAGAAGCTTTTGGACGCATCTTGGGAGGAAATCGATTGGGGTTAGCTGCAAAACATAATAGACGAGAATCGTTTAAACATTTGCTACCCATGAATGGTACATTTTTAATCTTCATCAAAGTACAATTTGAGATTAAATCAATGTTTTTTTGCCAGCTTGCCTTCAGTTGCATTTTGATATCACCCTTTCTGTCTGCATAATAAATTGCTTTGTGTTGAATTGGGAATATAGAGGAGTTGGTATTCTGGAAGGATGAGCCCAATTAGGTCCAATATAACGCCCCCAGCATCAATTACCTGAGAGTGGCAAGTTATAGAGGAGGGATCAAAGTTCGGACTATCCTGATCTGTATCACGCAATATAATGCATTTATCCACTGAGTAATCAGGAGCAGCCAAACTGTTGCTCATTTGACAATAGTCCTTGCATTTTGGTATAGCACCTAATCACATCAGAGGGATGTCTCAAAGCGCTTCACAGGATTTACTGTGAAATCGAGTGACTCTATATTTGTAGGCGAACACAGTATCCAAAGCAATGCCCCACAAATAGCCATGAAACAAATGACCATTTTATTTGGGGGATTGTTGGCCAGAACGTTTGGAAGATACTCCCTTCCCGAATAGTGCTACGGGATCTTTAACATCCACCTGAACAGGCAGATGGGACCTCAGTGTCACATCTCATTCGAAGTGTAACATCTCACCCCCAGCATTGCATTGAAGTGTCGGCTTAGACTATGTGAGTTCAAGTCCTGATATGCAAACAAATATAACCATCATGTACAAAGCGTAAAAAGAGAAATATGTCTGCCACAAATAGAAATTTAAAACTTCATCTTTTACCCATTTTGTTGTCGTCGGGATCAAAGGACCCTCATCTTAATTTTTGTTGAGCCTCCGCTTATACTGTCTTCAGTTGCTAGGCTACCATTTGTATAAATAACTATTGCGAATGTTAATCTACTGTCTACTCTTTCATTACCAGATGTGAAGGTATTATAAAATGTCACTCAGTATTCATAGAATTAATCTGCATAAGCACCCAAGAGAGCAGTATTTTAAATAATGTAAATTGCATCTGATACGTTTTCTGGCGTTTTGCTTATCAGCTGTGAATAGGTTAATCATTCTGTACAATTGGCTACATCTCTGCCAACTCTGCCCATCACTTGGGTATAACCCTTCTTATGGCTGTTAAAATAGACAATAATTCTACGGTGAAATTCATTCTATTATGCATAAATAAGTAATTGGAAACTATTGGTTAGCTGAAAGCCAATATCGAAAGTCAACAGAACTGTTTTGAAAATGTAATATTTCAAGGAGCTTTGTGTGCTTCAATACTTCTAGTTACAATATCAAGCCAATTTTGTAAATTTTGATTAATCCAAACTAAGATCTCTCTACACTCTAATTATTTGAAGATTTATCCAGAATAGCATTACCTGCACTAAACTTCAATTTAACACCTTCAGTTTTACAGTGCTTAATGCACCATATCCAAAATTACTGCAGTCATTTTCCTTTATCTTGCTTACCTGAAATACTTTTTAAATCAAGCTTACTCTAGATCTTAACTCTGTGCTCTGCACTTATTTTCCTTAATACGGTACTATTATTGGAGAGAAATACATAAAGAGCAAAGCTTCAAAGGAAGGCTCTGATGCATGTAGAGGTGAAGATGCTAGCCGGACTTCACTGGTGGTACTCTCTGGAGTAACATATTGTGGATTCAGGTCCACATTGGGGACTTTAGTGAGCACAATGATCGAGGCTAGCACCAATGCAGTTTGTGGACAGCACTACATTGATGAAGATGCCATCCTTCATATCAATTCTGCCAAGCCCAGGGCCATCTGCCACATTTGGCCAGTTTTTCTTTTCAGATGTGGCTAGTTCCACACTGATTAATCAATTTGCATTTCAACTTGTGGGATTGAAATGGATCTTCTGTCGCTTCTATCACATCAAAACATCTAAAAACTAGAATATATATATATGGCCACTGGGTTGGACAGCACTGCTTTGGATGAGAAGTGAAACCGAGGTCTTATCTGTTTATTTAAGTGGATGTTAAAGAATCTACGGCACTTAATAACTATAATAATGAGATAATAAGAATCCTCGCATTTGATATGGTGCTTTTCATGTCTTCTAGACATACAATCATGGAATCATAGAATTTTATGGCACAAAAGGAGGCCATTTGTCCCATCTAGTCTGTGCCGGCTCTTTGAAAAGAGCAACTCAATCCCACTGCCCCGCGTTCTCCCCATAACCTGACAGACCTGTTCTCCCTAAACATCTCAAAGCGCTTCACAGAATATACCGTAAAGTGAATTGCTTGTATATTTTTATGGGCGAAACTTTCCAAAAAGAGAAGGGAGTTCTCCTGATGTCCTCATCAATAATGCTCCAGTTTAATTTGTCATCGACCTGGCCATTTGAGTGATACTGCTGTTCACAAATTGGTTGCTGTATTTTTCCTACTAATAGTCATTACACTAAAACTTGAAATTCATTCTGTTATGTATATCTGAGTAATTGGAAACCTAGTGGTTAGCTGTAAGCCAACTGAGGACTTGACAGGAAACTAATTGTCTTGAAACACTTAGATACTGTATTTCAATCTGATCAAGTAGTGTAGCGAGGATTATTATTGAAGGATTCAGTGAGCCATGTTTCGCATCTCACTCTCTTGATAGATACTGTTCATTGTAGCAATAATGTTTTTGGTGGCAGTGAAATCTAACCCTGTAGCAGTAAAGAATTTTGTCTGATCGCTAACTGGAATATTGGCTCTCGCTCCATTGGATACAGTTTTATACATGTTGCTAGAACAAATAAGCAGTCTACTGTTGCCTGTTGAAACAAATTAGTACATCAGAATACAGGACACTAATATGAAATGATTATTAGCATAATCAAATGTTAGGTGGAATTATTCGTCCCTTACTGAAGTTTACCCATAATTGTTTCTGGTGCCTGCTGCAATAAACACCTACATTTCCCAGATTATTATTATTATAATGAAAGAAAATGAGGATACCCATGGAGAAAGTCACCAATTATATTTGGGGGAAACTCTGTTCTCTTTTTGAATAGTGTAATGGGATCTGAACAGGTAGACATTTAACGTCTCACCCGAACGAAGGCACGAAGGCACCTCCGACATTACGAAACAACCCCAGCATTGCATTGAAGCATCAATTTTTCTATCTTTTGTTCAGAGAATATACAGCAAATGAAAATGTTTTCCATTTTAATGTTCCTGTGAAAGAATTTTTTTTGCTAGTTCAAACATCAGACAGAATATATTTTTATTTGGCTCATAATCTGATGATATATGCCCTGTCACAGCAACTCTATACTACATTTAATAGTCTGACTTACAAACTTCAAACTGGATTCATTTTCTGACTGGTTAATTTTATGACTTTGTAAGTGGCAACAGAAGCCCTGAATTACCATCCATAAATTCTTACTTTAAAATTGACCAAATTGGAAAACCATTTGCGGATGTTGCATAATGGACAATGTATATTCCCATCCACGTTTTCAAAGCTTGACCCTTGGCACCTAAATGCTCAATCGTATAAATGGAAAGATTAAAAAATGAGAAAATGAATGAGAAATGTTCTTACTTTCAAACCTTTATTAAAAAAAAGTTCCTCCTCTTACTGTGTACCATTGACTGTTATGTATGTATGCAAGCAAAGCAAAATTTCTGATATCACCAGGTACATCCCACAAATTACAAGGAAATGCATAGTCACATTTAAAAAAAACATTCACCAGAAAGAACCTCAGTTTAAGACCATTACCTCTGACAATGCAGACTCCCTCACATCTGTACTGGGTGTCAGCCTAGAGGTTCAGCTTGGCTTGATCTAGCATGTTGCTCAAACCTATATTCATTGACACTGCAGTACAATACTGGGGAGAGTGTTGCATTGCTGCAGATGCAGCCTTTTCGACAAGATGTTCAACTGATTTAAGTCAAGCTAATGGCTATTCAATAGTTTCTAATGTTTGTTTTCCTGCAATAAACTTGATTTTATTTTCCCTGAATTACTTGGTTGAGTAATTCAGGCTGAGTATGAGCATCACTGAAACTTTCCTTGTCCAGTTGGGAGCTGCTCCACCAGCGGCTGACAACATAAATTCGAAAACTTGCCCACACACTTTAGTGCAGTAGAAAATATTTAATTTGGCTAGTTATCTGACATTTTGTGTTGACAATCCCACATTAATGTTTTGAATTCAGAGCGACCGACCCCCCACCACCCAACCACCAGTGTGCGATTCGATCTGTCAGTGAATGCAATAACTTCTCCCATTCTCGAGTTCCACAAGCTAATTAAACCCTTGGCTTCCACTTTTTGCTCAAAGCAGCTCTGCTCACTCGTCTTCCACACATTGCCCAAGCAGGAGCCTGTCAAACCAATCAGTGCAATCAAAGAAATCTGAACCACCACAGAAAGCATTGCTTTGGGTTGGACTCGTTTCAAAAATCAACAGAAAAATTGTAATTGTGTTGCAGTTTTCATTTTGTGGCAGAAGCACTGCCGCAGCCTTCAAAGGTTAAAGGGAGACTGAGCTGCAGTCGGCGAATGTTTGACATTTTTGATGGTTTTTAAATTACTTTATTCAACCTACCAAATGAAATACTCCATTGTAGATATTACCCATTTATCAAAATCGGACTGCACACAAAAATCCCTATACGATTTCATTTAGATACAGGTTTATATTTAACACAGAGTAAAGCCATACTGTACAATAGTTTGATAGATCAGATTTGTAGCAGCAGGACTCACAACATTCGCCTACAATAGAGCTCTGCGCCTCCTAATCTCTCGCCGGGCCGGGTGTATTTCGAGTTAACCTGATCTAGAGTCCAAACTGAAAGTTCCAAAATTGCATTTTTCTTATAATTTTCTTTAAGATCAAGTTTGTTGGCTTATGCATCCTGGCTAAATCAAGGCTTTATTTTTGTCCAACTAAACAGATTTTCCATTGCCTGTAGATGGGGGGAAAAATCCTACCTTCTATTTGGCTTTTGGTTCTGTTTATGGCTCGACTGCACTTAACTATAGATAAATTTGATTTAAACCCTTGAGTTCCTATTTTGGGGAAGGAAGCTGTGTTTTGTGCCATGGAACGGTCTGTGTCTGGGAGGAATGAGTAGGCTGAATGACCTTCTCCTGTTCCTAAATTCCTCACTGGAGCTATAGATGATAATAACTTCTTGACCTATGTGCAACCATTGGTCAATGGATGCTTTTCAATCTGACCAGACTATGATAAATGTTTTATCAAAATTGGAGGGTTACAAGTACAACATGGACTATTATGATAGCATAGTAACATAAATGGTATGGTTAGTTATTCTGAGGGGCAAGCACACTGATAAAATAAAATGCCTAGTTCTGCTCCCAACCCTTTTTAAAACCGAGTATCACTGAATTCAGTAATGTGTCTGATCACAAATAGGCTGTGTGTACAAATCATTTAGATCAATACACTGATGGTCCAAATTAGATTTTCTTGAGGGATTGTTGGAAACATCACATTGTACAAACATTGTAAACATGGTTTTATTTGAATGCAGAAGAAAACTTGTGTAAATATCAGCATAGTACTATTAGCATTAGTACAAGGCCTAAATGATTTCAAGAGTACATTTGAAACCATTTTATTAAATCAATGGTGTTCTCAAAATACATGGTTGTGGATGTGAGTCAAATCCAGTTACTTGTATTATGTAAAATTTAACAATAGAACTCTAGGTGAGAAACTTGTAATGTGATTTAAAGTTTCAGATGAAAGGTTATCCATCTGAAACATTTACTCACTTGCATCTCTCCATAGATATTGCCTGGCACGCTGAGTGTTCCCAGCAACTTCTGTTTTTATTTCAGATTTCTAGCAACTGCAGTATTTTGCCTCCTGTTATTGGCAGTAACTGCTTGGATAAGGATTACAAAAAAAACTTGGGTGTAATTTAATGACTAAATCAAACGCTGAATAAACATTAGTCAAAAACGCAAAATATTGCAGATGCTGGAAATCTGAAAAACCACAAATCACATTAACTTGTAGTCCTTTGCTAAGCAGTAATTTTCTTTTCAAAAAATATTTGGGGTTGCCTTTGTTAGCATTACAGTTGCATATGAGCATATATAATATACATATAGAAGAGTTTTAAATTAAAGAGATACCATGAAATAAAGCCATGTGTGTGTATTTTATATACAGCATACATTACAGAAGGTCTACTTGGTTACTGGGCTTAAGTGACTTGGCTGTCAATTTGCAGTTTACTTTCCCATGTGAATGTAGTACACTAAGTACCAGATCAATCACTGGCTTATCAGATGGGTTTGTCTCCTCTCTCCTCCTTGAAGGTGCTGAATTCCTGACATGTCCATGTGACCTTCACATGTGAGTTGATAGGCTTTTCCATTGATTGTGGAGCATGATCCCTGCCCACAATACTCAATTTGTCCAAATCAGTCCTTTGCTTTCTAGCTGGGGTCATCTGATCACATAACCTTCCCCTTCCCCCTCAAGGGAATGAAATGTAAATTGTAATGCTCTTAACGCAATTTAATATACCGGCTGTAACATTGAAACATCTAAGTGTTTGAGAGCATCTTTCTATATAGAAGCATGACCTTATTTGTAGGCAAAGTGGTCGATTTTATACAGGGAAATGATCCTTCAACCTCCTGGCTCAATTCGTACAAGTTGAGACACTTACCAATTGAGCTATGGGGAGCTCTCCATTGCTAATGTTTACTGGGTTCGTTTCAGTCCAACCCAATAGCATGTACTTACCACTGTGTCTGGATAAATTAATTTCCAAATTAACTACTCTTGCGAAGTTATTTTTGAAATGTTACAATAATTAAGATAAAGTTGCTTACAAAACAGTCAAAATTAAGTTGGATTCAGCAAATGAGCCTCATGAGAAGTCGTCATGTTTCCTCATCAAGGACATTACTATTATTATTTCTAGTTCAGCAGTTGTTTTGGGCACAAAGTGGTTTATCCTTGAATCTGCTTTCTAGTGCCATCAGTACAACATTCACATGCACCCCCCCCCCCCCCCCCCCCCACCTCCCTACTCCCACCCCAGCACGATTGTGGACAGCAAAGTTTTGGCACAAGGGGAAATGGGCTTCATTCCACTTGGGAGGCCTTGCTATTGTGATTGCCCGAGTGTCTCTGTGTGTCTACTCTCTACACGTGTCTTTATGTGAGTACATGTTTATTGATTGACTGTCACTCTCTGGGTTTGTGTCTCTCTCCTGTGTACGTGTTTGTGAGTGTCCTGTGTCTTTCTCCTCTTATGCATGTGTTTGTAAGTGTGTCCATGTGTGTCGCTCGCTAGGTGTCTTTCTTCGCTGTGGGCGTTTGTGAGTGTCTGTAAGTGTGTCTCTGTCCTCAGTATGTGTCTGGTTGTGAGTGTCTGTATGAGTGTGACTCGCTCTCCTCTGTATGCATGTTTGTAAGTGTGTCCATGTGTGTCTCTTCTGTCTGTGAATTGGAGTGTCTCTGTGTGAATGCTTCTGTGTCTGTTTCCTCTGGATGTGTGTGTCTGTCTGTGTGCAGTGTTGGGTCCTGAGAGGGAGTGAGCAATTCTAGCCCCTCAGTCAAAACACTGGTCCTAAGTGTTTTTTTGGCAGATCTCCAGGTTGCACTGGTATCCTCTCCATCCCCAATGGGCCACCCAGTTTTTGTTTTTAAAAAAAGAAATTAATAAATGTTTTCTAACAATCTAATAGGTGGTATTTCCTCATGTTTAGTGTGTACCAATAAAGTGAAAACATGTAGGTTGGCAGTAAAACGTACCTCAATACCACCAACCAACCCAATGTGATTTTTCAGCAAAATTCCCCATGACTTGGGAGGCAAATTTACATACTTTTCGATTGGCCCAGCCCGTTATTAACATAGCATTGCCAACTCCTTATCCCATGAATAGTGCGGGTTCAACCCAATGGGTTCATACAATCATGAAAATGCAAGTACTGGAAACGGGAATGAAGGGGAATAAATAAGGATAAAAATGAAAACAAAACAATATGATACAAATAAACTTTATTGAGGAACGACTTGTGAATTTGATCGGGAAGAAATAAATGAGCGGTTTAAGAAGCAGGTATTTCAATGCGGCCAACTGAGAGTAAACTAAATGCAAGCGTAAGAAGAAGAGTAATGAATGAAAGGAATGCTGAAAGGGAGACGAAAGCAAAAGGGACAAGAAATAAAGTGAAGGCTTTAGATTTCACCCACAAAATATACCGTCAATTCGCTTTACAGTACATTCTGCGAAGCGCGTTGAGACTTCCCAAAGACAATGATGATGTTATATCAAATGCCAGGGTCCTTGTATCAATGCGAGTATTATTATTATATCCAATGCAAGAATTACGATTATATCAAATGCAAGGATTATTATGATTAATATTTAGAATAGAAAATTCAATGTTTGGAGCAGGAAGATAGCGCAAGGTAGGTTTATAAATGAATGGGTTTTTTTCTTTGGAAGGGGTGGGTGGAGCGAGAGAGAAAGCAGAAGCCGCGCCTCGCTTTATTTAATGATTTGTATATAAATCCCTTCCTGTTCCTTACCCTCCTTCGGATCGCCCCTCTTCCCTCGGTCCAGGAAGAGTTTAGGAAAGACGACGGAGCAACAGAGGACGACACAGGAGACCAGGGCCACCTTTTGGAAAGCGGAGAGAGTCATGGTCTCAGTGGCTCGGGCAGCGGGAGCTCGGCCTCTCCTTTCTTCCACTAAAACCATCAACTCAAGCCCCCCACGGCCGGGGAGAGAGAGGAGGTGGGAGTTTAACGAGGAAACGAGAGAAGAGCCTGAAGTCAAGGCCCGGATGGGAACGGCCTCCTTAGCAACCGGGAGAGGAGGCGTGGTGGGGCGGGGGTGGGAGGGGTGAACCAGACCGGAAGTAAACCCCGCAATACGTTTGTAGCCCAATGTTCGAGCCCAAAGTAGCCCAATGTTATTATAACCATGATAATTGTTATTTTTAGGGCAGCAGCCTTTTTTAAAAAAAAACAGCAACAAAGGGAACGGCGAGTGCTTTTTTAATATATATATATAATATATGTAACAAAAAATAGTGCGAGTAAAGGTTGTTTAAAAAAAATCGCGAGGCGCCCGCTCAAACCCGCCCAATTGGGGGCGTGAACCCTGGACACGTGGTGATGGACCGGACCGGAAGCAGCTCCCCTCCCCCCCCGTCCACCCCCCACCTCTCTCTCTCTCGGCGCCATTGGAAGCAGCAGCAGCTGCTCCAGGAGCTCTGCCTGAGGTAACTTTATATTGATGTTATATATCCAGTTATACATTATATATTTGTGTGTGTTGTGTCCTGTCTTTTATATATTGTATATATATATATAGTTAAGAGTTAAAGCTTTAGGTTATTCGATACGTGTTGTGTCATGTATGTTATACATTATTATATATCTATAGATAGGTAATATATATAATAGATACAAAGCTTCAGGTTACTTTATGTTATACAGTCAAGAGATCCCACCTGAGGTTATGTTTATATTTTTTATGATTGATTATTTCACACCTGATGTAGTCCCTGAGACCAAACCGAAGGTTTATTCTATATATTATTGCAGGGAGAGCGAGAGAGAGAAATCAAAGCCTGAGGTTACTTTATTTTACTGATATTATAGCTTTCTAGACTTGAGAGACCAAACCCTGCGTCATTTACATAATGTAATTTAGTCACAAGTTTACTTCTTATGGAGTCTCGGGGAAACCACACTTGGAAGTTAGTGACAGTCACCAAGCATGTAATAACGCAATCATTGCCTTTTTGTAGGGGGGGGATTTTAAAATAAAATTGGTTAGAGTTTAATAATAAGAGTCTTAATTCTTGCATTCGATTCGAAGTTCCTTTTTGTCTCTGGGGGAAAACTCGAGCCTGAGCTGGTTCTTAGTTATTGGGAGTTATAAGACCCGGCTTGTGCTATTTAAATAGTTTTAAAAGTTTGATTCTCTGACGCTTTTCCTCCACCGTCGGCGGTTGAGTGATGTTGGAAGTTTCTGGAAGATCTTGTTTGCATGTATATTTTTATATCTTTCATCAACAACAAAAAAAAAAAGAGCCAGTATCACTGGTTACCCGCAGCTCATTTTAAACCTTTCACTTTGAGCCCTCGGGCTGATCTTTTTATAATAATGATCATTGTTATTTCCTCTCCCTCATTTGATCTCTCGGCCTAATAAGTTCTGAAACTCACTGACCTTCTCCCCCGTTCAGCACAGGCAGAACCACGTGGAGACAAGGCAGACCTCGTGGATCGAGCAGTTTCACAGAAGATGGCGCTGCTGGAATGGGTATGGACTAGAGAGAGACAAACAGACACGTGTTGGGGAAAATGAGAACTTAAAAACGAGAATAACTGGACAATTGAGCAGCTTTAGTTAATATATATATATTATTATAGATATATACCCATGCATAATATATATTTTTTTAAAGGGTTACTGGGTTCACAATCGTGAAGCTGTTCTCGTGTATGTGTGTTTCTGTTGGTAGTTTTATCAGTATTACTTGAGCTGAAATGTACAATGCCTCCATGGACCACATCTAATGCTTTTTAATTTGCATTTTAAACCATAAAAATATACCTACTTATCCAGAGGAAGGAGCTAACTCATTTTACCTTGATGGGGCAGCACAAGCTTATTTTAATACCAGTCTTGTGTCTTTACAAGTGTGTCAGCTAATGAGAACGTTGTTTGATAATGATCGATGGGCAGCTTCAATACAATTGCAGCGGCATACTTACAATGTACAACTGCAGTGCTCTTTAAAACAAGTGTTTTTGCATCAGAAGTATTTTAAACGAGGAAAGTTTCATTTTACAGAACAATAGCAATACCAAAGGCTAAACTCGTCATTCTTATTTCCTGCAGAATTGCTTTTTGGCCACCAAGGTCAAAGAACAATGGAGACTAGATAGAGGCTTGCTGAACGGTGTGAAGGTAAGTGTCTTTGAACCGAAAACGGATAAAATTGAGAGAAGCAAGAATTTTTGCTGCCCACCCTCCATTGCAAACACACACACACACACCCCCCTTCAACACTCAGGTGGATTAGGAATCTTATTTAAAAATTATGGAATGTTGCTTTGCGGAACTGACTTCCGGGTTTCAGCCATAAAATACAGTTATTTCACTTTATAGTGAATCCCATGAAGCGCTTTGAGGCATCTCAACAGTGACCTAAGGTGCTATATCAAATGAAAGGATTATTATGTGGATATTTTTGTGGATTTCCATTTCAGATTACAATCAGAGATTGTTTTCTTTCCCGATTGCTAGCCTGGGATATTGGAATCAGGTGAAGTGCTCTTATTGTCACCCTGACAGATTGGCAACATTTGCCCCTTCCTTGTCTTTATTGCTCAATCAATCATTGGATAAGATTAGAGAGCTTGATCTTTTGATGTTTGGCTTCTTACTTTTGAAACATCAAACTGCAGTTTTCTTTTTGGTGGTGACTGAAGCCAAACTGCTGGAATCCAATGCCAAATAATTACATTGCCATGTCGTTAAATGACCATGTGGTTAGCAATCAGCAAAACACTTAAAAATGGTGTGTTTAGACACAATGGTTCATTGAACCTTTGGCTTCTTAGCCCAGTTTCTCGAGAGGGATGAGTTTCAGGTTCAGTATTATTGCAGCTCCTTCAATGTTGTTTGAGGGAAGATTGTGTGTAGGTGACCTACTACATCGTACTGCAACAACACAATTACATTTGTAGAACGCCTTTCACGTCGAGAGGACGTCCCAACATAGTAGTTGCAATGTTCGAAGTTTTTTTTTCTGAAGTGCAATTGGACACATCTGGTAGCCAAGCCAAGAGGGACATGCTCCTGGTTCATTGTTTAGGTAGGTAATGGGGTTAATTGTTTGCTAGCAGGCATCCACTAATGGCATTTCTTGATTAGTTAACCTCGATAAGCCTGGAAACCACATAAGATATTAATCAAACCCTTAGCGTGAAAACCTGTTCTGGCGTGCATGCAACATGACATAAGTTCATATTGAGTGCTTGACAGCTCTCAAGAATCATTGTTGATCCTTTATCCTTCAAACGCTCATTTCTTCAGTTTAGCTGAGTAAGGCAGTACAAGAAGTTTCATTGTATGCCTTTGGCTGATTATATTGTAGATTTCAGTAATTTTTTTGGTAGCATTGTGTATATCAAGGTCACTTCGAGTGCTGCTAAATGGAGTCTTTGGATGATTTTACACTAGATTTGTACCAACAATGGTAGTGTTCAGCTGTAATAACCTATGAAATCTCTTTCTGGAGAAATTAAGCAGTTTGTTTTCATTAGAATTAGTTTGATTCTAAATAGTTTGATTTCAGTTCGAAGGTAACTGAAATGGTAGGATAATCAGCTCACTATTTCACCTTTTTTTAAGAAAATGCTTTGAAAAAGCAGGTAAAACACTTGCTGTATCTATTGGATTGATGGAACTGCTGGAATCCATTAAAAAATCTAGCAGACTATTTATTCGTTTACTCTGCTACAAAATAACTATGTTAGTTATACAAAAATAACATTTGTTATTCCTTTTTTCTAAAATACACTAGACAAATGCCAAGTTTATTGTAACAAAATATATGCCTGGTTAACTGGTGATAGAAAGTTTCTCCTTACATTTATCCCTCATTTAGGAACGACAGAACAATTTAAAATCATAATGAAAACATTCTGATTATTTCATACAATATTAGATGATGTAATCCAATATCCTTAACCTAAAAAGATATTTAAATTTGGCTTTCCCCTTTTTTAGGCTGAGCTACAAAGCTGAACACTGAAATGTAGTGCCTCTGCTGTAGGTTGTCCTCATTTCTGCAGAAAGGCTCGGATGCCTATTTCTGGTATGTATGAGAAGCTTGATATATGTTAAGCGCTCTTGGGACGCCGCCCCACTTGAAGGGCACGATATAAATGCAAGTTGTTGTACATTAAAAATGCACCACTAGTGTACATTGTAAGTGTAACAAAACACTTTTTAGTTTAACACTTGTATTTATAACTTTACATTTTTTTAATCCTTTTTAACATACACTTTTTCGAATAGTTCATTTGCGGCAAGATATATGGTTCGTTGTTTAAAGAATCAAATGTACTTTGTAGAATAGTTGCATGGCAGATTTGCTTCATTTTTACACGTGGAAATAGTTATTGTAACTTCGTTGATGAAGCTGCCCAATGGCAACAGCTGGTTAAATAACTGGTAATAGAAAGTTTCCTCTTACATTTACCCCTCGTTTAAAGCACCTGGTTAGAATAATTTAAAATTCTAATGAAAACATTCTGATTATTTCATACCACTTTAGACTTTAATAATGCTTTTAAGTGCACATTAAATTGCTGTATTCATTGAGATTCTCCAGAGTTACAAATGATGTTCTCACGATGGTCTTCATAATAAATTTGATGAAATTTCTATATGAAATTAGCTGATGGCTCTGGATTATTTTGTTGCTTCCAAGTAGAAATGGAGGAGACTTGTTACAGGGAAACTGATCAAATTGTCTTTGGTTTCTAGCTAGTTTTTTCACAAATGAAGATAAGTGCTCCCTGGCAATTTTGAATCCATGGATCTTCAGCGATGCAGTCTGTTCAGGTGGGCGTGAAGTAGTGTCCATTGATATTGAATTTTTCCGGTATCAATATATCGGTGGGCTCATATCGATATCACCAGTTTTTTATTACTCGTGTTCCAAACCTTTACATATGAATGGCTTGGGAGGGTTGTGCGCAAATCTGATTGTGTTTGGTGGTTGGGGGGAAGGGAAGGAGGGGAATGTGTGTGCATTCAGGGATGCGCACGCATTCAGATATGTGCTCTACGCCCAGGAATGCCAGCGACAAGGTCTGTTGAACTTTGTTGTTACTGTTTTTGTTGTTGTTGATGGAGCCCTTTGGCGCTTGAAGCTCTTGTGTGCGTTGTGTCGTCAAGTACATTTGAACCGTTGGTTGTATATTTGCTGTATGTTGTAACGTGGCATATGTTGATGATATACCGATATTTCGTGGATATACCGATTTTTTTTCATACCAAACTTTTTTGATATACGATATATTCACATTACCAATATCGGGATATCAATATGAAAAATTATACCAATATAATGATATATCGCCGGACACTAGCGTGAAGGCTACTTGTGGATTCCCTGGGTGTTAAATTATCTGGGTGACCTGGTATCGTTATATGTAAGCTTTACCTAGCCCTGGTATCGGTAAAGGGATATACAGTAAAAGCCTGTTTATCCGACAGCCTCTGGGGGGGTCGACTAATTGACTGTCGGATAATCGGGCGGCAAGTTGCCGAAAACCTAACACAAAAAAATTACTTATTTTAAAACATACCATATTAATAATATACTAAATAGTAACAATATGGTATGGATACTTACCAATAAAGATTCAAGCACACTTGGTAAAATAGAATTATTTTACCGTTCTGCTAAAAACCCATAGTTTGTAAGTTTAATAAGTGCGCAGAGTGAGCATACTCGCGATTGCTGGAATGGGGAATTGCTCCGGGGGTGCAATCCGGTTGATCGAGTCACGGATAAACAGGCCTTTACTGTATGTACTTTGCTTACCTATCAGTAGTTCCCTCCTACATTTACCCCTCATTTAAACACTTTGTTTGATTGAAATAAATTGGATTGAAACATTTTGTTTATTTAATTCTACATTGGATGGTGTGATGCAATATCCTAAACTAAAAATGTATTTACATTTGACTTTTGTCATTTCCTTTTTTTTAGGCTGAGCTACAAAGCAGATACTGAAATGCAGTGTCCCATTGCAGATTGTCTCCATTTCTTCAGAAAGGCTTGGATACCTGTTCTCCAGGTATGTAAGAGAAACTATGTGTTAAGTGTTCCAAGACACTGCCCCGTGTGAAGTACACAATATAAAAAGCAAGTTGCTTTCAATTTTAATGATGTTAAATAAAGGTGCTTATAAGTGCACATTAGATCACTGCATTCATTGAGATTCTCCAGAGTTACAAATGATGTTCTCACGATGGTCTTCATAGTAAATGTGATGAAATTTCTATATGACATTAGCTGATGGCTCTGGACTGACTTATTGATTCAGAGTAGAAATGAAGGAGACTTATTGTAAGGTAACTCATCAAATTGTTTTTGTTTTCAGACAGTTTTTCTAAGCTGAAGAGGATATTTGTGAATCCATGGGTCTTCGGGAATGCTAAGCAGTTTGCTCCGGTAAGCATGAGGGCTACTTAATCTTGTGGTTTTGCCGAGTATTAAATCGTTGCGTGATCTGGTTTCAGTGCATGTAGAGTTTACTGACCCAGGCGTCAATAATGGGACTTGCTTTCCTACCAGTGAGAAATGCAAGCTCTCTCTCTCGCCTGCGCTTTCACAAAGTGAGATAAGTGGGTTGACACTTGCATAATAACTCTTAATACCCTTTTTGATTCTTTTTAAAGCACGCTTTTTCAAATGCCTAGTCAGTTTGCGACAAGATAAATGGTTAGGTTCATTGATTAGAGAATCAAATGTATTTTCATAGATGACTTGCATGGCAGTTTTATTTCATTATTATTTGTGGAAATGGTTTTTATAACTGCTTTGAAGCTGCCCAATGGTAACCTCTGGTTAAATAACTGGTGATCGAAAGTTTCCTCTTACATTTACTCGTTGCTTAAAACACCTGGTTAGATTAATTTTTAATTCTGATGGGAGCATTCCTATTATTTCATACCACATTAGACTTAAATAATGCTGTACTCATGCTTTTAAGTGCGCATTAGATTGCTGCATTCATTGAGATTCTCCAGAGTTACAAATGATGTTCTCACGATGGTCTTCATAATAAATGTGATGAAATTTCTATATGAAATTAGCTGATGGCTCTGGATTGTTTTGTTGCTTCAAAGTTGAAATGGAAGAGACTTGTTGCAAGGTAACTGATCAAATTGTTTTTATTTCTGCTAGTTTTTTTACAGCTGAAGATAAGTGATCCATAGCAATTCTGAATCTGCAAAATGCTAAGTCTTCAGGAATGCTAAGCAACTTGTTCAGGTGGGCGTGAAGGCTTAATCTTGTGGTTGTCCTGAGTATTGACCTGTCTGGATGACCTGGTTTCATTGCATGCAAGTTTTACGGACCGTTATATTGATGATGATCAGGAGTGGGTATACATACCTTGTTTACCTATCAGCAGGGAAAATACAAGCTATCACACATCTGTGCTTCCACAAACTGAGAGTGGCTCCCTCTTTTGTCAGCTACGGCAGTGACATATTTGTAAAGATACATTGTTTTATTGTAGATTAACTAAAACGAGGGCCAGTTGGAAATAAAAATTGGTAATTAATCTTCTGTTATTTATCATTTCAAATTGTAGTATCCAATTCAGTAGTTTAATATTAGTTTCTTCTGCAAAATATACAGTCGTTTCACCTTATAGTGTCTACTATGAAGCTGTTTGAGACATCTCGAAAATGTGTGATAAGGCGCGATATCAATGCAACAAGTAGTATTATACAATGGCACTATAATATATTTTTGTTCATTTTATAAACTACAATTTTCAAGTGCTTAGTTCATATGTAGATCGTGGTTGGAAGCCACGCAAGCAAAACATCTGGGTTCGATTCCCACCAGGGCAAAAGGTTGGGCGAGTTTCCTTTCTCCACACTCTTCTGTTGACCTAGCAGTAAGTAGAAACCCGGTTGTTAGTTGATTGGTTGATTGTGTTTCTGGGGATAATAGTTCCTTAACAGAAAATTGGTCACTTCAAACCACAGCTTTCAATGAAATAGCTAATGCAATTGGCTGTTATTTTTCACCTACAAAATATACTGTCAATTCATTTTACAGTTTATTCTGTATAGTTCTTTGAGGCACGTCGAAAACAAAATAAGCTGTTATATAAGATGCAAGGATCATTATTCTTTGCGACAAAATATGAGACAATCCAGAGTTACAAATGATGTTCACACGATGGTCTTCATAATACATGTGATGAAATTGTTATTACGTTGACTGATGGCTCTGGATTATTTTATTGATTCAAAGTAGGAATGAAGGAGTCTTGTTGCAAGCTAACTGATCAAATTATTTTTCACAGCTGAAGATGAAAGTGCTCCATGGTAATATTTCTGAATCCACGGGTCTTCAGGAATGCTAAACAGGTGGGCATGAGGGCTACTTATTCTTGTAGTTTCCTCGAATGTAAAACTGTCTGGGTGACCTGGTTTCAGTACATGTAAACTTTGCTGACTCAGATCCCTAGTGCTTAAATGACTTGCTTCTTCTAGTTTATTTGTAATTTCTTTGGTCTTCAAAACTGTAGCCTTCGGGGGGGAATACTACTATTAATTCTGGCCAAAATAATTTTGCACTTTATAATTTCTCATTAGTTAGGAAAAATAATGCAATTTGTCCCTGAACTTGGCTATCATCTACAAACATACTTTCCAGTAATTGGGAATAGTGGCTGTTTTTTTTCCTCTTTTCCCTTCTACCTCATTCTGTCTCAGTCCATTTGAGTTCAGACCAATAGTAGCAAAAAGTTCAGTTTGGCGTTTATTTAAAACATTTGGTGTGTCATATGTTGCCAGTTCTCGATTTAACATTCCAACTAAGAATGATAAATGAGTCAATTTCCCCTCATCTGTAACCTTTCTTCTCTTCTAGACAACAACTTTGAAGAGGGATTCAATACAGGGACAAAATGAATTCACAGCCGTCGTCTTTCAGTACTTCACCTTACTGGGTCATCCAATCATTAAAATGCCTGGGATGCATTTTGATGCATTTGGGTTTGTGAACTCTTGCTGGTTTTTGTACAGCTAGTTCGCTAGTGCTGTAGTTTCACAGCTGAGTCCAGTTGACTGCCTTATGTGTGATAGCGAAGAATAGTCTTTGTGATTGACTTCAGTTTGTGCACAAAATCATTTCTGGCTCCTATTGAACTAAATGAGGCCATAATTAAAATAAATTTCACTGAGCAGTGCATATTGGGGGGTTTCTTGGTTTGTCTCTGAGCTGGTTTGGCTGGAGCCAGTAAGAGAGCTATGATTGTCCTTGGTGCCTTTGGGCTTCAGAGAGGAAATTAATCAGAATTTCTACTCTTGATTGCTTTTCAGTGGGTGCTGCTGGAAACTCTGCATTTCTGGACATTGAGCAAGGCCAATTGGTCTTAATTGTCATTCTCCTGGGGCCAAATAGCCTGTTGACACTGCCTGAAACATGAGGAATGGGTTACGAAAGAGTGTTGTTACTTGTGGAATTGTGTCCCTGGGTGAACTTGGACTTGTGCATGTTTCTAAGGGAAGTGGGGGATATTTTCATTGTACCATCTTTATATATAAGCAGGATTCTGAAGGGGGGTTGTTGAACCCTTATTTTACCTCAAACACTTTAGACTCAGTGTTCTGAGTAGAAAATTCTAATGGACACAAATCACTTTTTGAGTATTTCATATGGTTTACATTGTGAGTTTCTGGCAATTATTCAAGCAGCTATTGACTGGTTTCTTAAACTGCCTCTAATTGTGGCTCCATTTGTATTACTGAAAACACAAGAAAACTTAAGTCACTATGACATTTACAAATTACTGCAATAACCAAATGTCGTATTTTCTCTTGGGGACAGCAAAGATTACTTAAGTAACAAGAAAATTGCTGTTTAAATCTTGAATGGCTGTTGGTAGGTACAACATGAAAGCAAATCTAGCTGAAACGTTCATCTATTGTGTCCCAACGGGTTTAGTCCAGATTATTGCATGTTAATATCATTAACCATGTAATGTATGTTAGCACTGCAAGTGCCAAAGAGCACAATTATATTGCGGTCTCGCTTGAACGGTTGGATATAATAGTACAGATTATAAACACTTTAGAAATACCCATGTTTTACTTGTATATGTTAATCTAACTTAAAATTGTATTTCTAGCTGGGTGAGAACTGGGTTTGGAGGTTGAATTGTTGTTTATTAAACATGATTTTCTTAAACTCACTGGGTGCTGAATTGTGTAATTTTAGGGATATATGGTGGACGTGAGATGCATTGCACTATCTGGTTGAAAGCTATTTTAATTTTTAACAAGCTTTTTTAAACACATGCTACTTACTACATAGTCAACCCTTGCCGAACGCGACTTTCTCGACTGCGGATTTGCCTATATGCAAAGAAATAAATTAGGCAGTTTTTTGCGTAACGCGAGTAAAATTTGTGTATACGCGCTGGCTGGCCCCATGTGCATTTGGGAGGACGCCGGCCCCGCGCGCAGTGCATACTCGGGAGGACGATGGCAGCTCCCGACTTAAATCCGATGATTTCTCAGCTGACTGGACTTGCGCATATGCGCATTTGGGAGGACGCCAGCCTCCACGTGTAATGTACACTTGGGAGGATGCCGCCAGTTCCTGCCTAAGTCCAATGATTCCTCAGCGCAACCTGGTAAACAGAAGAGAGAAGAGAGTCTCTTAAAACTTCCAGGGTAAAATAATTTAGCCAAGCTGTGGTAGTGTACGGTGCTGTTTTATTGTCTAGCGAGTTGGGGAGCGTGATGAACGGGCCAGCCAGCTGTAAGTTGCCTCAGTACGTACCTTGCATTGGTCGGATGTGGATGTGCCTGGAGGCTTGAGGTTGGATAGCCTGTAGATGGATTCCTCTCACCCCTTTTTTCCCATTACAATACAATACTTATTAAGCTTACCGAACATGATTTTACTGAGTGCACTGTTCTACAGGAACGTAACTGCTGCGTTCGGCAAGGGTCTACTGGATTGCTTAAAATTTTCTATGTGGCTTATTGTTTATTCTTACAGTAACATTTCACCTAAACTTAGCTTACGCTTGCTGCAAATTCCTATTGCTGATTAATTTAATTTGCTTCTATGTTGGAAAACGGTAGGTTCCAACTCCATCAGGGTTTTGACTGACTAGTGATGAGGGGTTGCTCTCACATTGCTACAGTGAGGTCTTCAGATAAGACATTAAACTGAATTCTTATCTGCTTGTTCAGGTCAACGTTGAAGATCCTGTGGCACTATTTGAAAGGAGAAGGGAGTTTCCTTGTGTCATAGCCAATCCCCAAGACAAAATTTGTCTTTCATCAATGTTTGGAAGTCATTGCTTTGTGCAAATTGGTTGTTGTGTTTCCCCAGAATGACTACATTTCACAGTGAATCTTGTGAAGTAATTTGAACTGTTCTACTGACAAAAGAGGTTTTATATCAAATGCAGCAATAATTACAGAAACTTCCAGCCCAATGGGGAAACCAGGAAATATATCATATTTATAAATGTTCACAAAAATGTAAATTGTTCAATGGGTTCTAATTTGCAGTTTAGGCTGTGTGTGTTGGCAGTTGCACAAAAGGAATTGCGGGTGTTTTAATTGTGTAACAATCGTAAAAGTTGCTTTCAATTTCCTCATGACATATTTACATAATTAAAGCCATCTGTATTTACACATGGTTAGCACAACATGCAAGCTAAATACTAATAGGTTGGGTTATCTAACCAGTGGGACACACATATAGTTGGGCATATAAATGATAGGTGTGGCAGATGTGTACTGTACTTGTATTTCCCTCTGATGGTGATTTGTGATTCCCAGATATGAATTGGTATTAGGTGAAGGAGCTGGTTTGCTTTTAGGCTCATTATCAACTACCACGGCATGAATGTTGGGTTGAGGGAAGGTACATTTTATAATCCATGTGACCTAGATTTGCGTCTCCAAAGAACTGTCTTGTAACCTTTTGGCTGCTTGTATTTCAAAGCAAATAATCCACAATTTGCTATCTGGCTTGTGTTAATTAGAGCATAGTTCATGTTCATTTTTGATTTTTTAAAAAGATCATATTTAAGCCATCTCATTTTCTGGAGATCCAGGAAAGGTAGAAATAAAGTTGGATCAAACTCCTACAGCATGTGTGTATTATTTGGTATGGCTGTTCTGCTACTTGCTCAAGTGATGGGAATGCAGTTTCCTCGTGACTTGGCGAATCTCCTTGAACGATTGATCATTGGGTTATTTTAGAAACCTGCAGCTGATTTTGTGTACTTGCCAGGCGATCGGCCAAATTAAAATAGCACCAGTTCAACGGTGCTCGGCAAAGCCAGAAGTCAGGAATCAAATAATCTCAGAAAGCAAAGTGGAGAAGATTTGTTCAGTTGGAGGAAATAGATTAAGCTTGACAGGAAGCCTGAAGATGAAACACTTCCAATTCCCATTTTTACATTGAACTGGATTGTAGTCATTCTAATTAATGATTTCAACGTCTGTCTTTTTGAGACTAGCTATGTCTTATCCCGATGCATTACAAGGACCTATGAGATCTGTGAATATGCATACTTGAATATCTTGAAGATTTACTACTGTAGATATTTAGCACTGATTGCACCTACATGGTACAATACTTCTAATTCTGAAAGTTGGTTTTGGCAATTGCTGAGTCATGAGTGTTGACATTGCAACAATATAATAATAATAATAATCCTTACATTTCATATAGCTCTTTGTATCACATCTTTCAGATGGCTCAAAGTGCCTCACAGAGTATACTGTGAAGTGAATCAACTATATTTTGTGGGCATTAAATAACTTTTCCCCCACCCCAATTGAGATGAACAATGCAACTGGCTTTACACACATTCACATGAACTGGATCTAAAATGTATTCTGCTAACTTGTGTGTGGTCGAGAGCAGGCAAATGATTTGTAGACACAGAATAAATTATTGGGTGTACCTTATACACAGACTGATCAAACTCCTGTTGTAACGATTTCAGGTGACACATACAAACTTTGTTGGCATGATTGAATGCTGATTGTTGAACGCATGCAGCAGCTTAGGATTTATGGATGAAGTGGCCTGACGAGACATTTAGAATCAGTCTGCCATTGAGAGTTGACTCGACCTGAGAAAATAAGCTCGACAATTAGTTCAATAAATCTACTCTAGCAATGAGCTTCCTTTTTTTAAAAAAAGCACACATCTAAATACAGTTGACTTTGTGCTGGCAGCATCTGGCATATCAATTTGGAATTAGAAACTAGTATCGCACAATAAGAGACACTTAGTATGATCATTGGTTAGATGGTGTACTGGGGTAGTAAGCAACTGCAAGTGCAGAGAAAATTTGAGATGTCTAGACATGAAAAGTGCTATGTCAAATGCAAGGATTATTAAAACAGATTTTTTTTTCTTGGTACTCAAAGTTGATCAGGCTAAAACTCACAGAGATGGAGGCAAGAGGAATTATCCTCTTGTATGTTGAAATATTGTGGCGAAACAGCCTTTCTCTTTCTGAGTTGAACAGTATCTCTTGAGAGTTGCTTTGCATATTGGTGTTATATTGCAATAGGATTACACGAGGGGCAACTAATTCGCAATTGCATCCGTTTGCTGATCAATAAATCTTACCTTCTACTGCGCTTCTATAAAGATGCCATTTCCCAGAACTGTAGTATCACTGTTAGGATGTGATACAGTGCCATTCACATTGGGAGGGTATCACAAAGTACATCGCAGGATACACTGTAATGTGTGCTGTTTGTGTGATCTGTATATTGCAAGTAAGCTGTATGGTAAACTTGCATTTAACCCAACTATACACGGGTCTGTTGACAGTTGTCTAACTGCCATGTTAACTCCCCATAAGATTCAAAGCTAATGTTCTGCATTATGGAAGACTAATCATCTGTGTTACATACAGTACTCGTAAGTGGGTTTAATGCAATTTTCATTTTATGGAGTGACTTTCTCGTCAGTTGGACGCCTGAATGAATGCGTGTTTCTATATGCACTGGAAACCTGTACATCTATTAAACTTAATTCTAGAATTTTTGGAGCAGGGGTCAATTTTGTCTATTGTGGTCTGGGTGATGTTAGTTCCCCATTGGAGCTATCTGCCATTTCACATCTGGATAATCCTATTTTCTGTTCCCTCTTCTGGATATTTAATTCTTATGCATTGTACAGGTACTTGAAATTGGCCTTTTATCTGAATACTTTGGCAGTACCTTCCTTGTCATTTCACTATAGTACAATCAGGTGTGATCATTTACATTACAGTTTGTGCTGTAGGGTTTAATGTCGTTGGTACTAGTTATAATCCAATTGTTAGGATTTCATAACAAGAAGGCCATTTGGCCCAGATCCCTGCTGTCTCATATCCTTTTGTATTCCTCTTCAAACAATCTCTCTGGTGAAAAATAACTTGCTTCTAAATCTGCTCATGCAGCTCTTGAACCAACTATTCCCATCCTGTTTCTGAGGAGGATGCAAGGGACCTATACATTCGTGAGTTTTTTTTTCCTCAACGCAGTCAGGATCCACAATTTATGCGTTTAGTAAAGGCAATGTATGATGCCGTCAGTGAAGTCGTACCAAAAAAGATTCACAACTGCCTCTTAATTCAGCAATCGTGATTGCAAACTCCCAAGAGCAAGACATTGTGCTTAAAAATTCTTATTGAAACATGATAACTTTTAAATACGCTATTTTAGCAGCAATGTAACGAGCTGCAGTGGTGCAGTCTCTGTAATGGGCTAAGCGGGAACCAATTACCATTGCTGGCCAGTGTGGACCTTATTATCTCGATTGCCAGTAAATGAAATCCCAGATGAATGGTGTTTGATCCTGAAAATTTCGGTCAGATGTCTCCAGCTTTGAAAGTTTCTTCCCCCCCACCCCCCAACTCTGTACCTAATCAACCAAATGGGTATAAGTGATGAAAAGAATATACATTGTAGTAAAATTATAACGATTTCAACGCGAAGTCCATTTTGAGAATATTAATGGAGCATTTGCCCTCTAAGAGGATGTGTGTTGTAATTTTGTGCTACATTAGCCTAAATAGTTCAATTAAAAGTACTATTCTCCTAAGGGTGCCCAAAGCTGCTTTATGGGTTATTTCACGATATAATAATGGCAACACACTCCTGACATTTAAAAAAAAAAGTCTCTTTTGGCTTTAAGACGTGCGTGCATCCCAACGGATAAACTCTCTGATGTTTCTTTTGCCTGACACATTGTTTGAAATGAAGTGAAGGCATCGCTAAATCCCATGCACACTTCCAGTTCTCCAGCCTTTTCATTTTGTTATGCATCGCCAGAACTTAACGAGAAAGCTGAAGAATCCGATCCCTGCATGCTTGTGATAAGCCCTAAATACAGCACTTTCATTGATTGCCAGAATGAAGCATTTTGTATGCAAATGAAGTATGGATTGGCAGAGCTGATGTAGCTGGGATGGAAAATAATAAACATATACCCCCTTGAATAGAATGTTTGCGTAAGCTGTTAGTTAACTTTGAACAGGAAAGTGCTCTTGCCTTATTTTAATAATTTAGAGCTCCTTTACGGTGGGTGTTCTGCTCTTTTTATTAAACCGTAAATGTTCTGAGATAAATAAGCGCATTGTTAACATTACCGGGCTTTATTTCACAATGATTTATATGAAACGAGCAATAAAAATAACACTTTGACAATGACCATCTTTCAGAAGCCGCCCTTGCAACGACGTACGATAGGAGCAGCAAAAAATTCACATCGAAACGTACTGAACCCTGGAATGCCTGTGTGTTGGGCACTTGCATATATGCTCAGGCGGTTGAATGTCTTGTCAGTGTGTACGGGGAAAAATACTGTGTGCCGTTTAAACTCACGTTTATACTGCATCTATGATAGCCCATTTCAGAAAGCAGCTCGTCATAGATCAGCGCTCTGGTAATTTACAGTCAAGACGCAATCGTTAATTTAATGTTATCACTGAGATTAGGAGGTCATTATTGATAGGTGGTCCCTATGATGGGTTTTGGTGTATTACAGGGGGCTCACAATACTTTATAATTGTCCGGATTGCTTAGTATCCAGTGACGCATTGAACAGTCAAAACGAAACAATGGCTTTTTGAATTGTACGTGTTATCACAGCTGCTGTTAATGACATGCACCTGCCAATTCAGCTTTACATTAGAGCAGGATACAGATTGAGAATTTTAGAAGCTCTAATTGGTTGCCCGGCAGGCACGAATTCCAGGTATGCATCCAAACAATATGGTTTGATTCTTGAAGCATTACCACAGGGATCTCTGAATTGTTTAAACAGCAGGCTCTGTTATGAAGGAGAGAACCTTGAGGTGACTGAGGCATTGAGCTTCCACTTCAAATGAGGCAAATGATTTGATCACTTTTGTTTTTAACTGTGTAACATTTTTTTAAAAATAACTCTTGCTGCCTTCTGTAGGCCCTCAACACCTCTGCCTTTTCCATGGCTTACCTGTCAAACACACTTGTGTTCCGATAAGGTTACCTACCGCCTGTGATTGGCGTGACTGGGTTGATTGGTTAAAAGTCTCACCAATTATGTGTCACCTTGTGACTCATCGGTATTTTTGGTTGTGTTAACTTACTGGTCAAAAGCTATTTAGTGACAGTTTTGAAAAGCTGTTAAGATTTGAATATGGAGGTTAAGTGTACCACTTGATTTAGAATAATGTTATTGAGGTTAGTTGACTAGTTTTGGTTGGGCAAAAGGTTTAGAGTGGAGTGAAGATACAGATCTTGCTGTGCGCAAGTGGCTTCAGCATGTCGCCCACATAACATACGGACAATTCACTTTACAGTATATTTTGAGACGTCTTGAAGATGCAATAAGGCACTATATCAAATGCCAGGGTTATTATTTTTCATTACATGCGACTGATGGTGAACAACTGTGGGGGATTTTCAACCAGACCGGTCAATCACCGCTAGGTGGTGCTCTCGCGTACAATCAAAAGGATAGAGAGCGATAGAACATGATTTGTTGCGTCAAATTGAGAACTAAACCAAATTCACAAAGCATTTCATCCATTTTGAAATAAAAATCTAAACTGTAAAGTTTAAACTGCAGTCTATCGCTTCCGCCTCTTGTTTTTATTCGGCCTGTTCAAGGTGCCACCTAGAGTTGGAGACAAATGGGTGGAAACTCCTGGGCTTATGGGATGAGAACTGGACAATCCTTAAGAGGCTATTTGATAAATAACTTAAGTTCTTAATACGTTCCCTTAGCTGATCGAAATAACTTACTGCCAAGTTGTAGTAGCAAAGAAATTAAACTTTTATTCTGAATGTGATTCCAAAAGGAAATTGGCCATAGATATTGGATATAAGCACCAGGAGAACTTCCTCTTTGAAATCATGCTGCGGGATCTTTAATATTCATCTGAATAGTCTGGCACAACTTTGTTTTAGCTCATCCGAAAGGTGGCATCTCTAAAAGAACATTCGCCCAGGACTAAATTAGTGTTTGCCTGGATTTTGAGCTCAAATCCTTGTGCGGGGTTTCAAACCATAGTCGTTTGACCCAGGGGTGAAAGTACAGTACTTGGTAATTACCTATTTATGCCATGAACAAAATAATTATCAGGGAAACATCTCAACAATGGCATCCTCCTTATCTAGAACATCCCAACAAATAAATAATCCTCTTGTCATCCAGATAGGGGAACAAAATGCCCCCCTTAGCCAGTCACTCTTAATAAATGACAGAGAGTTGATATTTGAAGAATGTTTGTCACGTGCAAGGATGGTTATTCACAAGAAAAATAGAAACTAGTAAAGATCAGTGGGCTGACGGGCTGGTGGATGGCTATCTTTATGTGACAATTGGGCTCATTTTTAATCTTGGGTTTGTACAGCAGTGTGGAAGTGCATGAATCCAACACTTTTATTTTCTGACACTGCACTTCATATTGGGAATCAAGCAGCTAACAATATCCAGCTTTGGTATCAGGTACATGGTTTAAGTGTGAGCAGCTGTTGGGTAGGCACTGAAAGGCAGAGAGTTGAGGAACTCCTAGCTCTGGGCCCGATATTAGACACAGCTCTGCATTGAAGAGTGATTAGCGGGCCATGGAAGAAAGACGACTGTGACAAAATCAATCACCCACCCATTCTGCCAGACTAAATACCATCACTGCAAAACGGGAGAGCGGAAACGAGAGCAAGAAAATATGGCCTTAAAAATCGAACATGAACCACATATCAATTGCACTAAATGCTCCTGTATCTACTCGGTGCACTTGCAGTAAAGCACGGCTCACAGATGCACACTGTGCCAGGACGATAATCGGGGAACATTGTTCTCAAACATCTGGCCAGCAGATAAGGTATGCCTGTATACAGATGATAATGAAAGCAGGCATCTGCAGCCCAGTGTGTTGAAAATTTCCCCAGTTTCTGAAAAGGTTTTATTTAGCCCACTGACCCTAATTGAATATTAATGAACTAATTACAGAAATATTGTTCTTCACAAATCCTGAATAGGTGATTTTTTTAAAAAAAGTGCCATTTTTTTTTATTAATGTTTGCACAGCGTATAATTGAATCTTTGTGGCTGCCAGCAGCTGTCAGATTCACCTCTTTGAGCTGCTACAATAAACAGAATTAAAAATTTGCTGGAAGTGTGATTCATATCACTGCGGTAAGCTTGTTGGGGTTTTGCTTTCTACATTTTTTAAAGAGGCAGCCTTGCTTGCGCTGGTTCACAAACATCAAACCTGCATCCACTTTCTTCTTCGGCTCATTGGCATTCAAAACATAGTCCTTTTTGTTCAAAGCCAAAGTGGTCAGAGAAGGTCAACTACACAGAGAGCGACTGTCTTTACTCAATGGGTGGTGATGTCCTCTCGCCAAGTGGCCAGTAGTTGCTGAAGAGCACCCTGTTTCGTAGGTGGGTTCATGTCATTATCATAAACCAGAAAAATGAGCGTTGAGCCGTTAGATTTTGTGAGCGAATTGTTTGGATTTGTAACAATGCACTACTGCTGAAAATTCATGAGTAACATCTGCCATTAGAACTATAACTCTACTCAGCACGATTTCTTTTGGTCAGTTTTCACACTGTTGTGCTGCTGTAGTTCTGATTGCTGTCAACTGCGCGTTCTGTGATCTGCGAGTATTGCTTCTACTGAGGACCTGAAGGACCTGTTCTAGGGCAGGATGTGAAGGAATGATAATAATAATCCTTGCATTATATATAATGGCGCATTGTTGTAATCGAGAAGCCTCAAAGCGCTTCACAGAATACACTGTAAAGTGAATTGACTGTATATTTTCTGGGCGAAACGCAAGGGTTGCCCCATGCACAAACAGCTGTGGCTTGAGAGTGGCACTGTTATAATGCAGGTGGTGAGGGTATGGCACTTGTTATAATCTGAATGCGACGGAATATCGCTGAAGAGAGGGAAGACAGTATTTCAAAGGTGTTTGCAATGGGAAGTTTCATCGTCCTCTTCAGAACCCAAGGACAGTAAATCTCAATGTTGATTACTGCCTAAAGGGCATAGATAGATTTGGGGTTTGCACAACTCACAGCCAAAGGGGATGCTGAGGTGGGAAGTGAGGGTATAGGGACTGGATTGACACATGCTGAAGACTAACGCAGACTGTTTTGCAATCAAATAACTGAATTTTTTTTCCTTTATGCCATAGGTACAAAAAATAATTTCCTTGCCCAGTGATGTGATCATTCCCGACAGTAAATTATCGCCTAATAGTCAAAATTCCAGAGTGTGTAGCAATGGAGCCATGATTCCCCTTGAGAACAAATAGCATGTGGCAGTGTTAATGGTGCATTACTGAGACCCTCTCAGTCGTGGCAGAGAACATCAAAATTCACTGGCACCTGCGACTGCAGATCTGCGGATCTTTCTCATTTTATGAGAGAAGGTCATTGTTACACTTTTGATGGTGAATTATTCCCTTGTTTATTCTGTGCTTTCCGAGGGCCTCTGTTTAAGATGGTAGGAAATGGCAGCCATCCTCTCCCGTCCTATCGTTAGTTTACAATTCATTTGCATCATCTCCGGTTTAAACGGACCTGAGATCCGTTTGTGCTTCTTCTCCTAGCGTGGGATGCCCCACCTGTCAGATGAATACAAACTTGTCTCGAATGGATTTGAATTCCAAGTTGGGTTCCGTATCTAGTTGGAAGAGTATCCATGACTTTTCTGCCCTACAGGGTGTCCGTTCACACCGCTGAAACCTTAACGGAGTGTACAGGAGCTTTTGGAGGCTCTGTTCAGTAATATTGAGACTGACTCTTTTCAATTGACTAGGGGGAGCACGAGGGAGATGATACATCACTCAAGCCCATTAGTGATATTTTCCATCCCTATAGCCTAAAGTAAGGGAAAAAATCCAGTTATTTGATCCAGTTGCCCTTCACCTTGAGTATCAGAGCAGCATCACCTGCTTTTACTCCAGTCACCTCATTACAGCCAATTGCAAATTCTTCTGCATGTGCATTACCTTCTAAAATGTCTTGAATTTCCATTGACACAGCCAGTCAATCCTCTCCGGAGCCCTGAAACTATACCTCTATAGAACTGTGCTCTCCCTCAAAGAAGTCTGGTTTCCTCTGCCTTGGAAGAGCAGAAAAATGAAGCAGAATACAAGCTGAGAGTTTACCATAATCTCTAGCTCTTAGCCTTGCAAAGAGCTAATAGCGTGTTAAGTGAGGCACTGTCTTTTGGAAGAAATTAGTCACAACATTGTCTTTTCCCAAGAATGCCCGGAGCAGCTGCTTATTTGAAGGTTTTTTTAAAATTCTTTTACATTTCTTTATTAGGCTCATAAATGCACAGCAAGATGGTTTAGTCTGTGTCACAGTGGTGCCAGTCATGCCACAGGAACATAATTTACGTTGGAAACATGCACTGCATCCCTTGCACGATGTTGTCGTGATGTGCAGATTCCCTCGTTTCTTTCCCTTCCAAAATAATGATGACTTGACTTCCACCATCAAATGCTGAAGCCTGTTTATTGTTCTAGAGGAAGCTTGAGAGTGACCCGCTGTCTCATTACAGCCGGGAGGAATAATTTTATGCATTGTACATTGCAAGTACTTTACACCCACATGATATATGCCATGATTCTGTAGAGATTCAGTATTGCTTACCTATGGTAGGTGTTGTATGTGTTGTCACGCTAAGATTGCAGGGCACACTGCTGCCCAAATATGCTGATTTATGCAATGATGAAAGCAGACACGCAAAGCACACCTTGTTCCCATGACATGGAGCGGCATCAGAGAATATATTGGTCAAACTTTCTTGTCCTACCCTCGGATGTGAAAGAGAGCAGAGACAGAAACAGTGTCTAAATTATATAGTAGAGTATATATACTTCATTGTGTATATTAACCCATTAGATTATGTCATCGATAAGATCATTATTTCCAAAGGTGAATCAAAAATGCATTTTGCCAAGTGAGCAGCACATTGAACAGTTTACTGAGTAGGAGGAGCAGCTCTAGATAATACAAGTGAAGGTATATTTCAACTTGCTGCCTGCTTATTAGCATGTGAGATCTACATTGGTTTGTATAAACCAGTCCACTCTATTCAAGTGTGCATACAGAGAAAGCTTCAACGACTTCAAAAGCCAAACCCCACCTCCCTCACCCCAGCTGTCATCTCTGTGTGAACCTTGGCCCATTAAATGTGTACGGAAAAGTTCAGTTTATCACAATGCAGGGGCGGATTAGTGCCATGACTTATTAAAACAGTTGCCACAAATGACCCTTTGCTATCTTGGAACTTTTGCTGATGTTTGTCAGGCCTGTCTCCGTGCTGGAGGTGGGGAGGCGGAGGGAACAATTGGCACACCAATTTATTCTGCTTACTGAATCCAGCAATCGTGTTCCGCATTACCAAACTCTCCTTGACTTCTGGATGGATATGATCACGCTGACGTGAGAGTCACTAACTTTACTCAACTAAAAATACGAAAAATAACATCACTCTGCACTGCGTTAGGCAATTGATATGAATGTCCTTAGGAGGTCTTTATCTGTTCAAATCAACTCAGTCTATGGGAGCTTTTAAAATAGGTGCAGATTTTAGGTTGGCAACCTTTGCACTTGAGTGCTTCATTATTCTCTTCACAGCTTATGCCTCTCAAAGAGCTCATGTATATTTCTGTGATGTTTGTACCATATCTTCCTTTCTTCTCTTGCATGAGCATTTACTTCCGTTTACTCATGCACTGGCGAGAAGGTCAGTAACCCGAGGGCAGCGATCTAAAATGGTTGTTGAAAGAAAGGGAGGTGGGGTGAGGAGCAATGTTTTCACTCAGCGAACTGTTCGGATCTGGGATGCATCGCCTGAAAGGGTGATTGAAGCTGATTTGATAAACAACTTTTAAGAGAGAAGTAGATAATTATTTGGGGAGGACAAGTTTGCACGGCTATGGGGAGAGAGCGGGGGAGTGGGATTCATTTCGAGAGCTCTTTTCGAACGGCCGGCACAGACACTATAATTTGATGATTCTAGTGATAATGCGAAATCTCAGACGTCTAAATAAACTTTCTGTACCTTCTTCTGAGCACCAATTGACTATATTAAAACAAAACTCTGCACAGAGGCGTTCTCTTTGAAGAGGTGTCCTTGCTTTGATTTATAATGAGAATTTCTTGCCGTATGTGTCATTGTGTATTTTTACAGCAACTCGTGGTGCTCAGTAGATTGCTTAGTTTATTAGCATAATTGGCACGTTTTGAATGCTAATTGCTATTCTATTCAAAATAGGATGCAAGGCTAAATAACACATTTAGCTAGACCTTGCCTCCAGTCTTCCAAGACATCTTTGATCCTCAACAAAAAAAATAACTGCCCGATCAATGCACCATGGAGTTGAAGAGCCAGTTTCTTCACTGCCGCTGTTGGAATGAAAGCAAATGATTTGCATTCTAGCCATTCTGATAATTAGAAATATATGATGTATATAATCACTAGCTATGTACAACCTATCCACAACAAGAACTTGCATTTATATAGTGTTAATATCTCAGAGCGCTTCTCAAGGACAGGATAGGACACTCAGCAAGGGTGGGGAGAGGGAGGCAGCTGTAAGTGCATTCAAGGTAGGGTTTGTGGCAGGACCTAAGTAGAGGAGGTGAGATGGTGTGGAGGGAGGGAGTTGCAGGGGTTTGAGGTGTACCCCTGTCCTCCACAGCTGCTATTTTAGATTCATTCTTTAACATAATCTCTGTTAGATACACATTTTAAAAGGGTTGTGCTTTCTCGGCTAATATCATGGTCTGAGTTCCTTGCTGCAGATGCTGATTCAAAAACCCCAAGCGTAAATAATTAAAGCTGCCAACAATTACGTCTAAACATTTTAATTAATCTGCCCTGTGTAAATAATTAAAACATTGCAGCACCAAAATGTTTTAATTTATCTGCCTGGCTATTTGGGTAGTTGATGCAAAGATGGAGCAGTTCAAACAGATGCTGGTGGGATGCGCTTTATAGTGGACCACGATGGTTTGATCTGAACTGATAGTTCCTAGCGCTGGGGCTTTTACTAAGTGGGGTGGGGGGGGGGGGGGGTCAATTGGGCAATAGTTCCTATAACATTCAGCAACAGCCTGTTCTGAAATTCAACTATAACACTAGTCATCTTGGCCACTGGGGACAGTTTGTGTTGCAGTAGATGCTAAATTAGGTGCAGAGCAGATTGCTGTAATATTGTTTACCAAGTGCTCCGTGTTTATTAAAACTGATAATTTGTTGTCTCATGCCTGAACACACAGGACTTGCAGAGATTTAGTTTTGCCCTCTTCAATTCCACTTGCAGATCTTCCCACTTGCCCCATTTGTTGCAGAGGGTGACCCACATTGGGCACCAGTACAGGGTCACCGAGTTAGTGCCAGTCCTGAACTGACATGCGTTCTCTCTGAGATAGGCATGATTCGCACCAAATTCAGTGCAACAGGAGCCAGGATTTTTTTTTAAGGTTTTCTCACCTCCCCTCGTTCTTCTTGATCATTCACTTTCAATTTGAGATGATTGACGGGAGCTTGAAACCCTGCCTTCACCTGATTCTGATACAGAATCTTGTTGAAACGCAATTTCTGCGCTGACCTTCCAAGTGGAGGCCTGATTTGCATGTGGAACTGGCTGAATTGTGTATTTATGGGGTGTTATGCTTTGGTCAGCAGGGTGTTTGACACGTGCGGGAACTCATGCCACAACCGTGCTTAAAAGTGTCCAAATCAAACGGAGAATTCCATGCATCCCGCACCTACACATGGGAATTCCAGAGATAGATTGTTGGAAAAGAACATGTGCTCTCTCCCTGGAGGAAAGCATCCTGCTTTCCGAATTTCAGAAAGTATAAGCACAGGTTGGCAAGAGCCAAGGCTTGGGGACCCCGGAGTGTACATTGGAGTACTGCTGAAGTTTAACCAGCTAAACCTGAGATTGATATTGCTGTCTTGACAAGCTTTCCTGCTGCTTGTCCAGCTGGGACCACTCTATTGGTTAGGGCTTTGGCTTACAGGGTTATTAGATGACCCGGATTCCACCAGTGTGACTCTGATCCAAGCTGATTTTCAAAGCAGTCTGAAGGTCCCGAAACTCGGTTGCCTCTCAGCAAAGTTCACTCATGATTCTTCTTGCTTGCCTTGAGAATGTGCCCTTCACCTCCCTCCCTTCCACGCTCCCTTGCTCCTTCTTGTGGCTGACTCTCCTCGTTGCACAGAGGTTACATATCCTTGGCTGATGTATGGGGACCAGGTGTAGAAAACTGATGTCAAAATCATTCTTTGTTACTTATCGAACGCATGAGAGCTATTGTACACTCAGACATGGTACTTGCAAAGTCGATGCTTTTTTTTACTCCCGCTTCAGTTTTTTTCAGCTGGATGTTTCAGAATCAAGGGAAGGCAGGGTTTCAAACTCTGCTCAGCCCTTTGCAGGTGATGCATACACATCGGTTAAAAACAAATTTGTGATGGGGTTGTGCTGGCAGGCCGGAGCGTGAAAGGAGAAGCTTTGGAAAATCTTAAGGCAAATAGCAGAGCACGTTCTTAAAGGAAATAAGGTGACAAAGCAGGGAGAGTGAACAAAGAGGAGGAATCATAAACGTTACACCAGACAAGCAAGTTATCTAGAGAGCAGCAGTAACACAGTATTGCAAATGGGCTAAAGTAGGTGTTTGGACGAAGGCTAATTTAGAAACCAGTGACCTATTGATTGAATGAATTTAAACCAAAGTACAGTTCTGGCATATGGCTGAGTATGTTGACATTTAATCAGAGGTAAGTACGTAATGTTTATTAATAGCTTAATTTGTGCATTGTGTGTGACCTGTATCCTAAGCTCAACAAAACCCAGTATCAGTAATGAAGTCACATTACATTTGCATCTCAGTGTGAGCATAGTGTATGTAAGAGCAGCTTCATTCTGCAACTAAACTCCAGAGTGTAATGCAAGGAAGGTTGAGCGAGAAGTGCCTTTAATTAGGTAAAGGTAGTCATTTCAGCATAAGTGCTTGTCAAAAGAGGACATTAAGGGGGGTGGGGGAAATGAATGGAGAGCCATTACTGAACCTTTCTGCTATGGCTTAGTGTTCCTCTGGTTAACAGAATAACTAAGCTGTCCGTGTATTCCTCTAATAGAGATCCTCTAACAGAAAGCTTATCATTAGCTTAACAAGAGGACATTGCCCCTTTCAAAAGGGGGCACTGTGCTCTTAGAAAATGTGTTAGCTATTTTGTTCAAAACAAATGACAGTAACAGAAACTCATAGCATATTGTGTTTTTGCCTATTATGGCTTTGTGATAGAGACTCTTTCTCCAAAGCAGCAAAAAAAATGTTCACCTAACACGTTTTCAGAAAGATTTTATCTTTCGACAGTGTATGTCTCCTCCGTTCTTATGAGGTGTTTTGCCTCCTTTTTCCTTCGACTTGGGTTGGATCCATGTACTTTGTCTGAGTTGTATTTATTTGTGAGCATTGAGAGCAAGTGTTATCAGGCTATTTGATCACAGGGGCATCATAACCAAATTTGGTTCTCAACTCAACTAATGACTTTTCTTCATCTTAATACTTTATAAAGCCAGGCTTACAATGTAGCAATCAGAAACTAGAATCCTGCTTTCTAGCCTGAGACATTATAGCTTTGAGGGATCCATGAGACATTGGTGCCAATTGTAAAATTAATAATTCTTAATAATAATCCTTGCATTTGATATAGCACCTTATCATGTTGTTGAGAGGTTTCAAAGTGCTTCACAGGATATACTGTAAAGTGGAATGACTATTTTATAACGAAACACGGCAGCCAATTGCGTACAGCAATGCCCCACAAACAGCCATGGAGCGAGTGGCCAATTTGATAATGTCAATCTGTCCACCGCCATGGTTGCTATTACAGTTCAGCTATGAAGTAATGTGCAATTGACAGAATTAAAAGCCTCAAGAAATTCCAAGAAAATATGTACCAAAGGCCTCTTGAGTTTTTAGGTGGAGCTGTAATGACACAGGCTGAAAGGCTGCATTTCTTGGGGTCATTTCTGATTTTGGTTGCTTTCTGTGTTACCCAGCATTTGTCAACATGGCCGCGTGTTGTGATGTGATACACTAAACTTAAATCACTAGAGCAGGGCTCCTAATTCAACACAAATCCCCAAGGTACCAGCTTGCGTTTTACACTCTGACATCTAATGGGTTTTGTATTACATCTATAACATTCAGAAGTTTGACATCCTAAATTTATACCTCACGTTTCACCACCAGAACTGTTATCCTTCTCTCCCCCCACTTGGTAAATGAAGTACTTTACTAGGCTCCTGACCTATGATATGACAAATTGAGATGATTGTTTTGAGGAGCACAGCTGACATTGATGGCAACAAATGAGTGGTGGGAGAAGAAGGGAGAAAACACTAATGGACTAAACATGTCAATGTGGATATACCCTTTTTATCAGTTTACCATTGGACCCCATCGATGGTTGTTGAGATGCTGAGCGATACTTTTAGATCAGTAAATCTAAATGCTCACTTGCCTGCCACTGGGCAGTATCCTCACACAGTTCATGCTTAACTACCTCAAACGCTGTTTTCTAATCCATTTAAAGCCGGAGGTATATTAAGCCATCCGATGGCAACTTACTTACAGCTACTCATGCTTAATACTTAATACCAGAAATGAGCCACTTGACTCATGTAAATTGGCATGGCTTATAGCGCTCGAATGGCAACTACACAAAGACTTGATTTTAACCGTGTTTCAATGACTGAATTACACGTTCTAGCCTAAGAATACTCCAGATGGAAAATATTAATCGTTGAGCAGAGAAGGCAAATGCCTGTAAGATCACAAGAAATGTTTCGCTGATGAAGGTACTTTAGCTCATTTGATTTCATCCTAGTAGATTGCCAACCTAGGCAACTACCTGTTACAATATCGAACTGTTTTAAATGCATTCAGGCCTCAACTAGCTGCTTATTACCCTCTATATAAAGTAATACCTCCTGTTGTTTGTCCTAAAATTGTCCTTCCCTTTCCTTGGTGTATTTGAAAATAATCTTCTGTTCAATTATCCTGTTGACCAGCTTGTAGCTTATACTGCTTTAGTATCCCATGAGATTGTCTATCATTCCCATCTCCACAAATGATTATTTCAGGTCCATGTTCTTCGAGAGCCTATAGAGGACGGCACCTTGCTCGTTTCAGCTGCCGCGTTATTGAGATGGTTAGAGATGAAGAGCCCACCCAGCTTCTGGAGAAACTCTTCCTCTACACATGCAGAGCATGCACAAGGAATTTGTTGCTTGACTGACTTGGAAACATGCACATCGCCTTGGAATGTTTCAATGTGATTTCAGTCAGATGCAATTTCGGTTGGATGGAGTCGACAGAATTAATTTTCTCGTACTACACAGGAATTATTTCTGCCCTTGTAAAATTTGATGTAGCCATTTGACCTGATCATTTTCTTTCTAATTACAGCATTTCATTGTCCGGTGCTGTTTTGTTCCCTCGCAATGTTAGATTCTCTTTTTAAAATCTCATATTCAGGAGAGTAGCCTGTAGCCCTTTACCTGTTGACCCTTCTTTGTGCAGCTGCTGCAATTTCTGGGATTTTCTATAAAGCGTGGTGGTATTTTATCCTTTGGATCCTATCGTATTTGATATATTTGTGTACAGCATGCCTTGGGTCATGCAAGACGAAGCACATACATGATTTTCCCAGTGCCTTTGGGACGTCCTCCTGACGTGAAACGCTCTGTACAAATTTAGTTTGTTGTTGTTGATTCTCTTCTCACCACTCTTCCACATCCCCCACCCAAAAAATAAATTAAATTGTCATTGCAAACTTTTAACCCTATTGGCATTTCGGCAGAGTATACCTGGTTGAGCTACGTACACCTGCACAACAACAACTTGGATTTTTATGGCGCCCTCCATGCTGAACTGCGTCTCAGAGCGCTTCACTGGGGATGTGATCCTGGATGGATGGTGCATCATAAAATCATGGGTCTTTTCGAAAGCGTCAATCCTTGCACAGTGATCTGGCAACTGGAAATCATAGCCTTTTGCAACAGTTTTCCATTAACAGTTTCATTTTTCATAATAGTTCCTATCAGTTTGGCTGAGTCCAGGCTGACACTCCAGTACAGTACTGGGGGAGCAAGGCATTGTTGGAGGTGAATGAGAGCAGATGTTAAATTTGATTCAAAATATCCTGGGTGTTTTTGTGCAGGCTCTCAGGTTCATTGCAGTATTAAGAGTTAAAAATGCCAGCAATATGATCCACTCTCATCCCTCTTAATTGCATGCTCTCTGATTTCCTGGGTTTTACTTTTTTTAAAATACCATCAGAGAGCACGCAAGTAACACTCCAGCAAATCAGTGAGAATGTGATACTTGTATATACTGCACCAAATAAGCAAAAATGTAAGAAACGGGATGAGAGTGGATCTTATTGCTGTTTATTTTAGCCTAACTACCCAACAAAGCATGTAATGAAAACTCCAGTGAATCAGAGAGCATGTAATTAAGAAGGGCGAATGAGGGTGGATATTAATTTGGAATTTTTCAACTATTCTGTTTTCCCATCTTAATTGTGTGCTGCCTGACACACTGGAACGTCAATTAGGTGCTTTTTGATTTTGCTGGCATCTTAGGTTAGTAATGTAATAAGAACAACTTGAATTTATATTGCTCTCTTCCTGTAGGGTAATATCTCTGACTACTTCACGACAACAGGGTCAGATGTCTGCAACAAGACATCTAATACAGTGCTGGGAGGAGGGGGTGCAGGGTTAGGTGATCACAGGTGCGGTTGAAGAGGTTTTTAATCAGGATTTAAAGACAGATACAGAGGGGTGAGTCTGCGGTTTAGAGGGAGGAAGTTCCAGAGTTTACGCCATGTACTTGCTGAAGGCTTGACCACTGATGGTGGTGGGGGAATCTGAATGAATGTGCAAGCGGAAGAGTGGGTAAGATCATAAAGATAGGAGAGGTGTTAGGGCACAGAGGGATTGATAGGAGAGAGTGAGGACCTTGAAATTGATTTGCAGGGAACTACTGGAGCCTGGCGAGGATTGAGCTGCTGGACACGCAGAGTTTGGTGGGCAAGAGGATGCAGTCAGTAGGGTTCTATTTAAGCTAGAGCTTAAAGGTGGTGAAACGAAGGAGTCCGGTGATGGGTATATTGGAGAAATCAAGTTGGGTGGTACCAAAGGTGTAAATGAGAGCTTCAGTGGCATTAGATGTGAGATAGGGTGGAGGTAATACGCTGGTTGATCAGAGAGCAGTAATTAACACTCCGTCCAATGGTTGACTAAATACTTTGAAACTAGCAACAATATGGCAGTGAGTCACGGACTACCTGAAACCCCAGTGAATCAGAGTGCAATTGAAAAGTGGATCCTGTCGTTGGTCATCTTATACCTGGTAGAGCAGGGAATATGTAAGTTATAATTGGGTGATTCCTACAGTGCAGCAAATCAGAGTTCTTCAATCGCAATATTAACCTGTCAGCTCCATTCTCTGATTCACTGCCATGCTCATTAACTGCTTTCCAATTGGCCAGAGAATATTTTTTATTTACCTGCTCTGATTGACGGGAATGTTATTGATGTGCTCTGATTGGCTGCGGAATTTTAATAGTATTATTTCTGATTGGCTAGAATGCTGTTTCCAATCACACTGCAGAAAGTAGCAGTAAAAACATAAAATATGTAATTAAGCCCTCCCTGAATCAGAGAATGTAATTTATAGTCCAGTGAATCAGAGACCATGTAATTAAGAAGGGGTAATAGAGTAGATATTATTGCTGGTGTATTTTTAACCTGCACCTCCAGTGAATCAGAGACCATGTAATTAAAACTCTAGTGATTCACAAAGCACGTAGTTTATTGTGCACTGATGAATTATCTAGATGGGTATTTCCAGTCATTCGGATTTGTGGAATGTTGGCCTAAGTTTAATGTTAACCCAGTTGCTCTGTTGACTTGACCAAGTGGAAACTTCGTGCTTTGATCAACCCCTACCCTCACTGCCCTCCACCCCTCCTAATCCCAACCCCCTGCTTGATTAATAATAATTCTTGCATTTGATATAGCGCTTTTCACATCTTATCAATGTCTCAAAGCTCTTCACAGAATATACTGTCAAGTGAATTGACTGTATTTGTGGGCGAATCACAGCAGCCAATTGCGCATAGCAATGTCCCACAAGCAGTCTTGGATTGAAAATGACCAATTTTTATTATTGTGGTTTTAGGACCTTAGGACCATCTCCAGTCATGAAAGGCACTTTACAAATGTTATTTGTTGTTCGGTGATGTGAGTTGCTTTATGGCTGTTTTATTTTAGTATTGATTAGCAGCTGATATAAAATAACATGATTCGGAGGTGGAATCCATGAAGCTAAGTTGGTGGGAAGAGGTAAAGAGGCAGCACACATAATCAAGTTTCAAATAACTTAGTTAAAAGTTACAAGATACAGAAGTAATGGGCAAGATGACTTACACCAACAAGAATTTATATTTATGTAGAGCAGAGCCTTTCATGTTGGCTGGGTATCTCAGAGTGCTTCAAACAGCTGACTGGAACTTGCTGTAAAAGCAACTTGTTGTTGTTATACTGTGTATTACAGCCTTTATTTTGGTCCACTGTGCTTTTGTTGAATTTTTTTTAATGGCCACCCATGATGTCTCGAAACTTTGTGAGGCTTTACTAAATAAAATTTGTTTTTAATTTGTTTGGAATTATGTTTTTAAAAAAGTAACCCAACCTTAGATATCCATGTATGTTCAATTCAAAAGCAGACATTTCACCTGGATTTCATTATTTTCGACAAATTTAAACATTCTGGGATGATTATAGAAACAGAACACATCTGGGTTCTTGATTTATTTTGCTGCTCCTCCAATTCTCTCCTTTCTTGATTGCATTTGGCTTCTTCTTGCTCGTTGCCTTCAGTAAGTTTAGGTTAAGGTCCCAGCTCCTTGGGACATCGTCCCGACGTGAAAAGCGCTCTATAAATGTAATTTTGTTGTTGTTAAACATTGTAGCACTTTGCCACATTGAAATGCGTCACGTGCAATTGGGCAGAAAAGCAGCAATCATTTGTACTCTTGTTATCCCACAATTGTTGATAGTTAGACAGGACACAAACACTCTTTTCCAATAGTATCATTGGATGTCTAGTGAACAGGCAAATGGGACCTCAGTTTCACGTCATCCAAAAGATGGCACCTCTAGCGGTGCTCACCAGTACTGTGATTGTGCAATGTTGGTGTAGACCATCTTAATAATAATAATAATCATTACATTTTGATATAGCATTGTCTATCAAAATGCACCGTTTTCTAGAGGTCTCAGAGCGCTTCACAGAATATACTGTAAAGTGAATTGACTGTATATTTGTGGGCGAAACGCAGCAGCCAATTACGCACAGTAGAAGCAGTCGTGGATTGAAATGACCAATTTTATTATTGTGTTTTTTTTTGAGGGATTATTTTGGAAGTATCATACTGTTTGCTGCTAAGTGTAGTCCTGCAAGAGACTTTGAAAATGTGTGTGTGCAGAACAATATTTTTAATCATTAAAGCCTTTATATCACCAGTACAACAACAAAAGTACATTTGTATAGAGTTTTTCACGTCAGGAGGACATCCCATGGCACTGGATACTTACTGTAGTTAGTACAATGAAAATATCAAATATATTGCAATAGTCAGCTGGGCACCCAAGCTGTAGGTGGGAGGGGAAACATGATTGAATATAGCATCATATTGGCTCAGTGGTTAATACTGAAATACTATTCAAACTGTCGTAGCCTTTATCAATTCATAACTGAAGCCCAATCTCATTTAACCCTAGGGATTTCAGCAGCCTTGACGTTGTGTGTGTGGCTGGCGCTCCTGGAATGCACACGTTTGGTAAATTACAAACTAAATATGAACAAGTATAGGGAGAACAATCTCAATTATTTTGAAGGCATTGCATTTTGGAAACACAGGGTCAACGAAAATGATAATTGCAATTCGGAGATTCACTTTGAGGAAGGCAAACATTAACTTGGCCTTATTCCATGCTGTGGCAAAAGCCAGGAAAACGGTAATAAAAGGGGAAACATTCCTTTTTTGATGGCTTTGATTATGAATCTAATGCTTGTGTTGCTGATGGCACATTAATCTGTTTGTATCCTGAGGGGCTGGTGTTAATGTAATCTGAGCAATATATACAGAGGAGTGTTATTACCATAAGTTGAGTTTTTATCATAATCTCAATATTATGGGTTTATTACATTAAGATACAATATTGAAGCAATAATCCACCAAAAGTTTCAGACTTATTGCGTGTTTTAGTGAAGCAGAAAAACTGGCAGATTTTCATCTCCGCAATTTCAATAAACTGAATTCTTTTCATAGCTTGAAGCGGCTGAGCATGTTTCATCGCCTAATATTTTTAATAATACTTTATAAAACCATAAAGCTGACTGCAATATAGAAGAATAGGAATAAAAGATGAAACAAATAAAGCATTTTTTACTTTGTGCTCAAGCGACAGTAAATATTTTGAAGTAAATTACAAAATAAACTCCTCCCCTCTCCCCCCTCACTGTTTACAGCAACTCTGTTCAGACTTTCCCTGTTTCTTAGTTCCATGAATCTATTCTGTAAAGCCTTGCATAATGGGGAATCAGCCCTATTGAGACTTTGGTTGGTTTGATGTCAGCTTTCAGGTCGTCGAGACGTCTTCACAGGGCCTACTGTAAAATGGATTGACTGTATTTCGTGGGGAATAACATATCAGGCTACGACCGTGCAATCAAAGGAAAGCATTTGCTAAAGAGTGTTTCTTTAGAAAAAAGACCAAGAAGATTGAATAGCTTAGCAGCTCGCCATGTTACTGCCTCCCCACTCTGTGATGTATTCCGTGGAATTAAGAAACAGGGAAAGTCAGAACAAAAGAGCGATTGGTTTGTTTGCAAGCCAATTTTTTTCTCATATACCAACTTAAGACCACTATTAGAATGTCTCCACTAAAAATGTCATTCGTTATACAGTTAGACTAAATGCTGATTATCTTCCCATTGATTTTTCTTCAGGTTGCCAGAAGACAAATGAAATCCAATTGAAAATAAACAACAATGAAAATTGTATTCTTTGCTGTGCACAAAGGCTTGTCTTTTGCAGGATCCTGCTGGGTTCCATTGAGATAGATGGTAGCTAGCAATCTACAGTGAGGGTAGTCTCTCCCTGTTTCTCCAAAATGCCCCACTGAGGCCAGTTCAGTGTTTACCAGGCAAATTTAAATCTGCACCCTCTCATGTTAAACATAGTGGTACCTGAAGAATGTGTATTAAGATGTTATTTTTAATATAAGATAGAAACACACATGTACAAAACAAACCATTGGTCTGTTGTTCTCGCTCGTTCCTCCCCCCACAAAACAAAGAACAATTTTACATAATTCTATCGATACTCAACTGAATTATTTACTTACAAGGTATTTACTTACAAGAGCTCCAGATGTGAAGGGTGCGTTATAAATGCAAGTTGTTGTAGGTGTCTGGATACATCTTGTCTCTTGTATATGAATGCTTGGCAACATAGCTTTTTCTCTTGCTCGAACAAAGTATCAACATTTTGTGTTCAATAAAATGCTATTATTTGTATCACAATAGCTTGGCTCAGAAATTGGTATTGAAGGGAAGGAACAGGAAGATGGAGCTGTAGCCTATCCCTAGGGAGCCTACTGTCACACGTAGAGTAATTTCCCTGTTGGTAGGAATCCGCTTTGGTATCCACCTATTTATCCTCTAACAGGTTAAAGGAGCATTACGTTTCCGAGTTCCTTTCTACTTTGAGCATTGGAGTCTACCCGTCATCTGAACACCCAACGGGCAGATTAATCTGGCATTATTAAGCGACGCAACATGTATACTGGAAACTGAGACCATCAAATCTAAACCATCAGATTTACCACAGGGTTGATCTGTAACAGGGAATAATATATATTTTTTGAACTGCTTAAATCAGTTAAGCTGCTATGAAGTTATGGTCTCTTAAAGCTGACTATTTGTGACAAATCCTTTCGAGCAATCTGTAACTCTGTCATTAGAATAAGAAATGTTCCACTGTCAACTCCATCAGTGTCTCTTGAAGAATCATGAAGTGAATATTTCAGGTTTGCTTTCATGTTGGGAGGCTGTAGTCTAGAGAGCAAGAGATTTTCAATATTTCTTTAGCTGCCATCTTTGTCAGTCTTGCGGGTATTTAATTTGGGAATGTTTGCTGTGGCAGTAACTTAAGACTGTAGTTTATGTTTACACTGTATTCCAGAGCCTAACTGGGATGCCGGGCTGTAAAAAATGCCACAGCTGGGAGGTAAGAGAGGGTATTTTCTCTGGCCGGGGAATAATAAGGATTTGAGTCCAAATCCCATGCACAGAGCTGTCAAACATAAAGGTATTTCTTGTTTGTTGGTACATGTCAGTTACTGTGTTTCCACAGTATGTTGAGGAGCAATAGACAAAGAGACGTTTCTTTCAAAGAGAATTGATACCATTTTGTCTTCCGCAGTGATACCATCAGATGACTGGGCTTTTTGTGTGGCAGGTATCCTGCTGGCATCGCTTGACCACATTTTTAAGGTTTGTCTCTGAAAAGCAACATTCTGATCCTCTAAAGACTTGTAAGTCTTTTGTTTCTTAGGAAGCAAGGCTTTTTTTGGGGGGACAAGTAATTGTAATTGATAAAATTATGTCACCTAAATGTGCTTGTGAAGCATAACACTGATACCAGCAAACAAATTTGCAGCGCACAAATAGGAAGAATTTTACAGCTAATTTAATTTTTGCTTCCTATTTGGGGAAAGGAAAATTAATAAAAGGGAGAATTAAAAAAAATTTGAACCAGAGGTAGCAGTGTCAGACACAAATAACCTAGTTGATTGCACAGTAAAACACTATAGGGGTCTGTAACCTAATGGGTGAGTAGGTGCTACAAGGAGGAGTAGTTTTGCCCCAGACTCTCATCCTGACATTAACATCAGTTACAGTGCATGAATTTGCTTCATCACTGGCACCTTCCAAAAGGAGAGGCACCCAGGAGAACTGGCCAGAGATTAAACAGCATGTGTTTTGGAGACCAACTGTATCTATAGTATTATTCTAGCTGTCTGCTCAGATGTAATCCATGTAGCAAAGTCCAATAGACCAGGTAAATATGATGACATTCCTTTAAGAACACTTAAGACACACTGACCATGTTTTTTTTGCAGAATGTAACAAGGGTTTCAGATCTTGGTGTATCAAGATATGGATTCAGTTACTAATTTTGGGTCCTTGGGACAAATTGTATGATTTGTTACTTTTAAAAGCAGTGAGTATATGGTCTGCTGTCAGCAATACCACATATCCACTTTCCCTGGAATAAAACACAGAACCTCAGCCTAGTAAAGCTGTCAGTATCTCCTGCTGCTTAAAGCATCCCTGGAATCACCAGCAGGCTCCAGTTGCTTGGCTATTTAATTTCCGTGGGAAATGCCCTTATTTTGCTCCTTGCAGTTTCTGGAATCTTTCCAAGGAAATTAGTACAAGCCCATAAAAAGATAACATATTTGTGGTGTGGCATTTGTACGCTGTGTTTCACAATTTGAGGTTGTAGGGATCATATCCCATAGCTGGGAATACAGTGAGGTTGGTGGTGACTATGGGGGGAGAGGAGGAAATAAAAGGCAGAGTTATTTTGGTTTTGTTCCAAGGCGTTGCTGGACCTCAGCAGTCCCAGGTCTATTCGATTGTAATCAATAGAATTTGCAGCCTTGTTCACACTTGCACTGCAGTGTAATAGTGTCATTGCATTAGCAGCACGCTTGTACAATTCATATTCCAGCCAATTTAAATGACTGTTTGAGGCTTGTCAAGTGTCAGGGAAACTGAGAGCAATGAAGCTGAGCGCTTGACATGGGCATTCCAATTGGGAAGACATGCTGACATTCTGTCAAGTGACAATTGACAAGGTATCTGTCGAGATGTTGGAAACTGACCCCCACACTTCAACCGTGAGCCAATTTTATCCCTAATGTCACAGCAATGTAATACAAGTAACCAATTTTGATTGTTGCCTTGTCCATATTGCAGCCACTAAAGCACATGGAAGGGTAGAGCTGTCAATAACCATCGCCTTTTAGTGTGATCTGAAAGGACTCACTCTCATGAAGCCCACTGTCTTTGTCGATGGATGCATGCGTGATTGAGACTGATAACAGCCAAAATAAATCTCACATAAAAGAATGACGCTTTATGAAAAGTTGGATCAATAGACACTGACTAGTTTAAATTTAAAAGAACCTCAGCTGTGGCAAACCAACAAACTTGTCAATTAATATTATTATTTACTGACACTTTTCCCATTTGTTGGTACAACAGCCAAACTCAAGTGCATACCTTTGAATAGATCACTAGTTTTACATGAGTGATTAACTCACTTTCAGATATAGCATTGATTGCTCATCAATGAAGATCAGACTCCATATAATGTACTAAGGGAAAGATAAGGTAGGCAACTAAGAATACACATAGGGTCTCCCTTCCTCAAAAAATTCAACCAGAACCAACATAATTCCTTCTCATCACCCTCAGCAAATAACTTGCATTGATATGGTGGCCTTCATGCATAGCAGGGTCTGAGCACTTAACAGTTGTGCCCATAGCTTCCCCTCACTAGACATTCATACATGCACTTTCCAAGAGAGGTCACTGGATGGCGATCAGGAGTGGGTGGGAGGATTGGTTGATTTTCTCTACCTTGTTAGGGTCCTGAGCCCAACCAGCAACTTGGCTCAGAATAGTCTCAGGGCAGAGTAGGAACTGAATCTCCCCCAAAAGCCCTTTTAGCAGTTTGTGGCCTAGTGGTGGGTTCATATGTCCAAATCCTCCTTGTTTACTATACAAACTCCTGTCTTGTGCATTTCAAGGCTGCTCTTTACCACATTTCTGCCTGATGTGCCTGATCTTAAAGCTACAGAATCCATCTCCTCAATGACCTTCTCCACTTTGGGCTGATTTCACAAACTTAACTAACCTGCAATTTTTTTTTTTTTTGCATTGGTTGATTTAGAGTCAGGATTATTGGCAAATAGATTGCTACAATAAAGTATATAACATTCAACAGTAAAACAACTAGAGTGAAACCAAGATCAGAAATTTAAGCTAGTTTCAGTATAATGGACTTTGTTTTTCATTGTAATAATACACGACGACAGTAAAACTCATAAAAGGGGATTCAGCAACTGTAATTGAATTCAGTTCTGTTGTAAATAAGTAGCAGGTGCAGGTCCTGTGGAAACCCCTATGGAGTTCCATCATTCAGCCATTCACATCAGTTGAGTTAACCCTTCCTAGTTTCATATTTCTGAATTTAAATCAATAAGTTTTCTCTTGAAGCTTGTGCACTGAAAATAATGGAGTTGCGTGTACATATATATATACACACACACACATTATGAAAAATGAATCTTAAAGCCAAGCTGCACACTATTTGGGGCTGGGGTCAATGTCTCTTAACTGTTTGTTCATCATTAGTGCATGTGCCATTGAAAATACCACATCAGCAGATTCTCATGTTTTATGAATAGGCTATTTTAGCAAATTCTGAGGCCTTTGTTATGTGACTGAGTCATTAATGACTGATTAATGGGGTGGACTACAGGACAAAAGAGTGCAAGGTCACCTTAGATCACTCAGAGCACATTGAAAGCTTACTCTTAGTAGGAAGTTAGTGGCACAGAAATGAATGGTAGAAAATCCATAATCAAACAAAATGTACTCATACATAGCTGTTGCCTGCAGTGTAGAATAGAGGAAATGACAAGATGCATGTTAGTGTGTGTGTGGGGGGGCGAGGGGGGGGGTGGAAGAGAGGGGAAAGTATGTAATAAAACATGCAAGCATTTTATTTCCAAGTCTACCTAAATAACCTACTCTTTCCCGATCTAACAAATTGCTGCTGAATCCAACAAAATTAACAGCCAAACAAGCACAGCTAAAAGACCTTATCTTCATTCAGCTAAACGCAGCATTAGGACCAGTCAAATCACACTTGTTTTCCATGATTAGTCACAGTTCTGGAAATAAACCAAAGCAGTTCTATTCAGCTTTGCAGGTACTCAGCCTCCCTCACTGACTTACTGCCATCGTATAGATGTCTTGGTGCTGGTTCCCATTTTGCTGGTGCCAAGCTCACAACAAAAATATTGCCAGTATTACTGATGCTTTAGAGTATTAATGGAAAGGTGGAAGTAACAGTACCTCTGAGAGGCTGTCTCAGCAACATTACCATGAAGAGGCTGTGTCACATTAAGATTACTTTGAATGTACTTGTTTTTTTCTAAAAAGAAAACTTTAGGCTGACATTTATTTTGGATTGAAAAGAGCTGCATGTCCTGACAGTTCTTTTCAATCAGGAGTGAATTCACCGACAGTGCAGGAGATTGGTAATTCACGCTATACACTTGCGTAGAATTCTGCCATGGCTCCTTTATGGCAGGCAGTTTAGGTGCCTGGGTGCCCTCCAGCACCAATCCCAATGACAGTACTGTTGCTGCCTAAGCATTGATGGCCTATTATAATGGCAGAATGAAAATAAACTTAGTTATTTCAATGGATTGGCAATCAGTTCCACTATGAAAAGAAACAATGACGTGCGTTTATATAGTGCCTTCATGTAAGAGAAACATCCTGAGGCACTTTACAGAATGAGATTAATTAGAAATGAATTGAATGTTGTTATGGAGACAAAGGTGGCAGCTACGCCCTATAAACAATGAGATAAGAGAGCCCAACAACTTGGTTATTCTGGCCCCAACTGATTCCCATTGACTTGCTCACTCGTTCAAGGCACATCTCAAAATATACCCCTGATTGTCATTTTCCCCACTCTTTGGCTCCTCCTCCCATCCAAACACTTTGAGATGTTCTGATAGGAAAGGTGCTTACAAATATAATTTGTATTGTAAATTTGGAGCTGAACATAGGATGGAATCTAAACTATGAATCACGGTAAACTCTACTTTCCTTTGAATAGTACTTGAGTTGATCTGTATTTTGCTAGTATTTTCCTCAGACTCACCATTGGAAATAACCTTGCTAGCTACAGTTCGGGTGACGAAACGTCTCCATTCCCTAGCAGTTGAGAAATTAAAACCTGTAATATTTGATGCAATGGGAAGCAAGGCTAGTTAAACTTCGCAAAGCCAATGCAGATGGACAGCAGCGAAATTTTAATTTAGCCTAGCAACTGCTCTTAACAGTTTTTTTTTTGAAGTCTGCTTTGCTTTATAAATCACTGCATTTCCACTAAGCAGCATGTTCACAGGTCATGCTTTAGAAAACTAGATGCAAGTGCTCCAGAAGGAACAAATAAATTTGTCCACTCAGGGAGGAGTGATTGTTTATTAACATAGTTATAAAACATTAACAATGGGAACTGACCTACAATTCACATTCCAAGCAACAGTTCTCATGAGGCCTCCATCCATACCTGCAGCCACAGCCTGATCACCTTACTTGCACATTGCTTTACATGGTTACCTAGATGCAGTGGAACCTCGGTTGGCGACCACCTCAGTGGCGCGACCACCCCGCCTAGGCGACCAGTCAGAGTCGGTCCCAAATATTTCCTTACTCATTTCCAGTTAAATAAACCTCGACGCGACCACCCCGGTTCCCGGACCGCGGCCACTGATTTTCCAGGGTCCTAACACGACCACTCTGGCCAATCAGGCTGCGGCGTGACGCGGATTTGAAGAGGTCACGTGAGCGGCCGCTTTGTCAAACAGTAAAAAAAAGAGAAGCTGCAGGTAATGGAGCCCGCGGCCCCAAAAAATTCCCCCGGTCTCGAGTATCCTACCTCCCCGGCTCCGAGACACCTCCTCCGAGTATCCCCCTCCCCCCTGGCCTCCAAACACTCACTCCCCGGTCTCGAGTATCCTCCCTCCCCTGTATTTGTTTTGCTGCAATCATTTCAGGATTGCCAGTCCCATCTATCTATCAATGGATCAATCATATGCAGGAGATCACTACAAGTCCCTGCAGAACCATCAGAGTCAGAGAGTAACTGTGCCGACAAAAGCTGCCAAAATTTAGTTCTGTAATAAACCCCAAATAAGGCAATGCACATCAGGTTGATGAGCATCGGGAAGAGAAAGTGAAACATTTTGGGTGCAATCCATCACCTGAGCTAGGTTTAAACATAGTCAAGGCTTACCCATGAACTGCCCGTACAAGGTTTCAAGACGTGGAGTCCTGTAGCTCAATGGTTGAGCACTCGCCTTACAAGCGAGAGACCTGGGTTCAATTCTAGGCAGGGCAATACCTTGGGCAAATTTTCTTACTCCAAACTCCTAATATTAATCCCTCCCTGAAAAAAACTAATAATGGTCAATAAATGATCATTCCAATCCATGATTGTTTGTGGGACACTGCTGTGCACAATTGGCTGCTGCATTTCACCCACATACAGACACACAGTCAGTTCACTTTATAGTATATTCTGTGCAGCGCTTGGAGACGTCTAGAAGACCGCTATATCAAATGCAAGGATTATTATTATTACAGTAGGTCATACATTTCAACTTCGCAAACTGAAACTGGTTATGGATTTGGTTTTCATATTCACTGTGTTCTGAACCAATTGCTCCTCAGCTTTATAATAATTATTGCATTAGGATACTGTAGCACTATTCACATCAGGCCTTGACAAAGCACTTCACAGGATTTACAGTGAAAAAGGAGTGACTTTTTGTGGGGAAATGTAGTGGCCAATTTGCACACAGCAATGGCCCACGTTGGATTTGGTCCAACTTTTCCTTTAAAAATGGCATTGGTTTCCAAACCATGAAAAATACTGTATAGGAAAATGACATTCCTATGAAGTGCAGTTTATTACTGGATGCATGGCATTGTACATAGTCAATACTGGTTACTCTTTAGTATTGCAATTTTTTTTTAAAAACATGCAATTGGTTTGGGATCAGCCAATTGTAATGTTACCAGTATAATCAATTGAGAAAACTTGTTTGAAATCATTACTTGATCTTAAAAGGAATAGCCTGCAATTCAGAGGTCATCATGTAATCTTAATGGATTTTTGCATCAGTTATGAATTAATAGCTCTGCCAAAGTACAATCTCAATCATATCTGACAATTGCATTTCAATATAGCACTGAATCAGTTGTCTAATGCACCATACCTTTGGGAGTTTAAACATAAAAAGAGCTCTAGCCTGCAATATACTGGGGTGATGGTCTTAAATTCAACTTAAATTGGCAAGAAATGTTTAGAGGATTCAGTGCGATGGGAACTTGCAGCTTCAAGTGATCACATCATGGGAGAGGCGCTAACAAAAGTAATATGAACTGGAGGCATCTCCCAAAAGGATTTGATTCAACTTATCCTTTAAAGGGTGGAGATTGTTTGTACAACATGCATTGGTTTCTACACCCTGGGAAAATACTGTAAAGAATAACATTAGTGCTACAAAAAGCTGTGTATCATTGGATCTTTTCATGCAAGGACCGATTGTTTTACGGGTGTTAGTGTAGTAAACTTTCCTGGGAAAGAACTGTTGGGATTTCAGTTCCAGGTGGGCAGTTTATCAAAGTTTTCTCTATTGTAAACTGACTGCATGTTGTTGCAGCCTTATTCACATTATCCCCATCACAATACATTTAACACAAAAATGTCCTGAGGGTATTTTTAGTATTAATAATTATAATCCTTGCCTTTGATATAACGCTTTTCACGTCTTTTAGATGTCTAAGCGCTTCACAGAATATATTATAAAGTGAATTGATTGCATATTTGTGGTCGAACTGCGGCAGCCAATTGCGTGTAGCGGTGTCCCACAAATAGACGTGGATTGAAATGACCAATTTTTTTTTCTTGAGGGATTATTATCAGGCATGTGGAGTAAGGAAACTTGCCCATGGTTTCACCCTGACATGCTGGGGGAATCGAACCCAGGTCTCTCGCTTGTAAGGTGAGAGAGCTACAGGACTCCATTAATCCTTCTCTGTGTTGGGCTTGGGAAAGCAAGGTCAACCGTCCAGTGCAGTTCGGGATACCACTAATATTACTTGCCACTTCATTTGAATGATTGCATTGAATATAAAACCACACGAAACGCAAACTCTGTTATAATTCAGCCCTGATATGTCCCAATTCTTGGGCCTCTGCTAACAAGCTTTGCGGAGGCAGGGTTGATTTTGTTCTCCGTGGACCACAGCTAAACATTGACCCACATTAAAATCAATATTCGCACATAGCTAAATTAGTGTTAACATACTAGAGGCAGGTGTCTTACCAACTTCTTATCTAGGTTAAAGTTAAACCCAGCGTTTAACATTAGCCAAGTCAGAAATGAAGGTTACAGATTCGAAGTACGTTTCCACCCCATCTCCCCAAACTTCAAATCTATAGCATTATATTAACTTCACAGAAGTCAAAAATACTGTGTGCAAATCCATCAAGGATAGGGCTAGATTAGCCAGCATATGCAATGGCACTCTTTTGCTGTAAAGTTATAGAAGAAAGGTTTTCTGTGCCTGTTAACTCAACCAATAACCAGAGCAAAATTCCTGGATTGGGAAATGAAGCCAAGCAAATCTTATGCCGAAATAGATTAATCTCAAATTAAATGAAGACCACTGTTGTGAACTACGTAGGAATGTATTTTCCCCCGGAAGTTTCAATGACACATTGAACCGTTTTGCACATACCTCAAGATGTGAACAATTTTCATCAGTGGTGCAATGGAGTCATTTCTGAGTGCTTCTCCCCAAAGAAAATTCCTGCATCATAAAAAGGATCAAGACATTTACATCAAGACATTTGCCAAATTAGCAGGCCAAATTTTCTACTAATGTATGGAAAAACATTTCTCAGCCACTTGGTCAAAAGCAAATTTTTTTTACCTGATGCAATAAGATATCCACGAGGTAGAAGCCTTCATCAAAGCATCACTAAAATATAATAATAATAATCCTTACATTTGATATAGTGCTTTTCCCATCTTCTAGATGTCTCAAAATGCTTCACAGAATATACTGTAAACTGAATTGACTATTGTATATTTTGTGGGCAAAACGCGACAGCCAATTGCGGTGTCCCACAAACAGTTGTGGATTGAAATGACCAATTTTATTATTGTGTTTTTTTGAGGGATTATTATTATTATTAGGTGTGTGGAGTAATGAAACTTGCCTAAGGTTTCACCCTGACCTGTCCTTACTGTTCGAAATTCAGGTCTCACTCTTGTAAGGTGAGTGCTCTAACCACTGAGCTACAGGACTCATGATGCAGGAAGATCAGTATACAGTCACTGTCTCAAACAGGTGAAAACAGATTCCTCCAGTGATAAACTTAAGTTTTCCTTTCTGTGAAATTCAGCTGAAATCTAAGTCTTCAATTTACTCTTTTGTGCTTCATTTCCCTGTGGCTCCTGATCCTTGTCTCCAGTATTATATTGGAAGGTAATGCTGCAAATCTGGAATTCACAAAAGTACAATGTTACTATGTCAGCAAATCTTCCAACTGCAAAACTCAGATACTAGATGAGGAACAGGAGAAAGGAAATCAAACCAGTTCTGCATACAGCTTCATTTCCATGCTTTATCACCCACTGCAAGTAGTAATGGCTACAAATCAGTAGTTCTGAGGACTAGGTATGTACTTTCATTGCCATAAGTAATAGTTGAGTGTTGTGCAATGCATATATACTTATATATATTTTAAAAATCCATCAATTCAAAACAAGGATCGATGCCAAATCTGTATTCAAACAGCATAATCAAGTAATACAATATGCAAACCCAAATGCATGGAATTTGGCCCAAGCAAAAATTTGATTGTGAAGTTTAGTACAAGTTAAAACTCAAGAAACTAAATCATAAAGATTCTCCAATAAACCAATTCCCATGGTCAAAAATCAACTCCACGTTATCCCAGAAAATAGAAGCATTAATAGCAATCCCTCTTACAGCACAACCCAACACAAAATTCTGCAAGAATTTGGGACAACTGCTGTGTTTCCAATCAAGTCTTATTTACAGATTCACAAATTATTGTTTTCACATTTGGACAAAGAAGCCATCTGTGCTACATGAGCAGCTCCCAAGTTAAAATCCTTTGGAATATGGACTGTTTTCACATGCAAATAATTAGACCGATGAAGCTTGGAATTAGTTTGCGGGGAGCTTCCGTGCATTGGAACCGAACATTGAGAGGAACAACAACATTTCATAGAGAAATAAAAAAAAAGCGAATTCAGCCTGAAAGTGCTAACAGATATTTCTATATACAGTACTTAAATGCTATACTTCCAGTTAAACAGACATCTTAGATTATATTAGAGCTTCAATGACCATTAGGGTGACAGACCTACCATTTCCAATGAGGACTTAGCAGGGTTATGCAGAGATGAACAAACAATTCATGCAGTGGCATGTGAACATTTGAATGCACAGCTCTTTGAGTAACTTCATGGACTAGTGCAAAACCACTGTTTTTCCATCCTTAATGCGTGGTATCGGGTTCCAGCCTGGACTCCCAACAGGATGAATTTTCAAATAATTCTTCCAAGATCACAATTTTCACAAGCAAGAACATTTAATTTTCTTTAATGCACACCAGTAATAAAATTGCATTACATTTATGTAAAATAAATGTTCCAGTTTATATATACAGAAACAGACTGTACATACCCTCCCAGACCCAACATCACAAAACGTACAGGCAAAGCACTGCCCAGCTAAACAGGCACAGCTGTGCATCTAAAATCTTAACTGCTCGTGTTGGAGAAAGTTACTTTTAGTCCTTCCCAGACTAATTAAAGTGTTGCAAGCAAGCCGACAGATGCTCCTCATTTTCCTTTAAGTGTTGTTGAACATCTATCCCACAATTGCTTTTGAAGGCCATGGGCAGGTCATTGAACTTGTGATGAAAAACTTCCATTCATTGCCCCTTCCTCATAGTCCATTTGACAGAGGATCATGTTGTTCTTCAGAAAAAATTTGTCTCCCACACAAAACCTAAAGACATAAAATGAAAGTTACAAGAGGTTGCAACCTCCCATATGGTGATTGTTTGCCCCAAACTTTTACACAGATGCTTCTCAAAAATAGGGGCTTGTCAAACATCCATTAAGACTTGTTCATTTCCTCTGAGAATCTCTCGTGGGCACTAAACATGTGCTAAAGTAGAATTCCATGAGCAATAAGACCTCTAATACCTCAGCCATTTATATGCTCCTATGCACATCAGTGCAAGACAGTCAGGAGGAGCGAAGGGAGAACATGGTACAGATCAACAAGTCTCATACAACATGCAAGGAGAGGGAACAGAGCCTGAGGTCCCCAAAATTGTCTTAATCTGCAATTTAGACCAACAAACAGTTCAAAAGTTTCCTCATGATATCTGCTCCTTTGGCTGGTTTTGTGGCATGAAGATTTGATAATAGGAATCCTTGCATTTGATATAGCATCTTCTTATGTCTTCAGCATGTCTCAAAATGCTTCACAGAACATACTGTAAAGTGAGTTAACTACATTTCAGCCAACTGCATGCATCAGTGTCCCACAAACAGTTATGGATTGAGTGACTTTTTCAAAAAAGGGATTATTACCCCTGGAAAAGCGATCAGCCAATTGACTAACAACCAGGTTCCTATTTACTGCTAGGTAAACAAAGGCATGTGGAGTAACAGAACTTGCCTAACATTGTCTGGCAGAAAGCCAATTGAAGGCCAGATTTAAAAAATACAAGCTTGAAAGCTTTATTTAAGCGGACTAACTGGCATTGCTGGTCAGGAAAAAGCGGACATGCCACATTTTGTACTTCCCTTGACTGCTTGAAAAAAAAAAAAAAAAAATCATAGCTTTCAATACAGGTTTCTTGTGGGAAAAGGAGCAGTCTTGCTGGCAATGTGATGCACTTCAAGTTTTCATCTGGCCTTGTATAAAATAAAACTGCACAGTCTTCACTAAAAACAAAACACAGTATTGCCAAATGTAATTTCAATCCTTGAACTATATCAAAGCACTTGCGTGCAAAGTGATGGCCAATGTCTTTCCTCCATGAGGAGAGTTGCTGGCATTTTCTTCCCTTCAATATGAAGTGCAATTTCTGAACATTTCTAAAGTGCTGGTTTAATATAATTTTTAATCCCTTAATATTTCATCTTCTATAGAGAACAATTTGCTCACCCTCTAGGAACTTGGAATCTTCATCCCCATTTCATCAAGTTAAGGCTACCATTATAAAAAAGATGGTCTGGCGACCAATTACATTCCTTATGGGAACTCAAGCAATGGTGAAGAAATGAGCTCAGCCTTCTGGAGAACCACTTTGTCAAATAAATTGTACCAGTTATTGAAGCATTTGCTTCACTGGAGCTTTTCAAAAAACTTCTCCATTAAAAATTTTTTGAAAAAAATGTTGATATGATTTTCCTGGCACATTTGGAGCCGTGTATAAAAAGCCCGCACCTGTTGGGTGTACATTTTCTATGGATGCAATTTTGGAAGTTATTAAATACATTTTTCAGTAGGACAACCACTTTGCCTTTTTAAAAGACCAGTTTAATAATTCAAAGGATTTTAACACAGCACAAGTTCTGAACTCAATTTGCGCATTACTTAATAAAGACTTAACGGCCTTTGCTGTATTTAATGCACTTGCATTCATTCCACTCTTCACCCCCCTCCCCCGGCCCTCTTTACCTCTGGTTACAGAGCTGGCAGGCAAAGCAGTCCAAATGGTAGACGTTATCACGGGCTCTCATCACCATCTCAAAGGCAGGGATCAGTTTGCTGCACGCTGCACAATTCCCCGTGGTACCAAAAAGCCTGGCCAATGAAAAAAAACATCAATGATTAGTTCTGATAGCAAGCTCAATACCTGTTATTTGAGCAAACTACCAATGCCATTGCACAAAGACAAATGGATGTGGTAAAAGCCTGAAAGATAGAATTTCATTTGCTTTGCATTTTGTACTCCAAATTCTGCAATGCATTTAAAATGCTTATGAGAGACCAATAGCAACAACAAGAGAAGATAATCCTCAAAAGGCAAAATGATAATCCTCAATTTGTTCTCGAATCACTTTGGCTTTATACGGAATACATTTATGAGCAGTCATTTGAAAATGTGCAGTCTTTAATCCAGATTGAAAGTAACCAACCTCAATGGACAATATATGATTTGAAAGGCAAATGCAGCAAAAGACACTCCGTCTCCAGCAACTCAAAA